>VWZK01000558.1:125196-147373 GCA_013396935.1 Baryphthengus martii
TTTTTTCTCTTTCTCCTCCAGTTTACAGCATCACTGGATACATGCTCCACCTAGAACTATTTTTAAAAAAGCCTCATTATTTTTAGCAGATTAGCGTGCTTCGTTCTGGGAACCGCTCGCTGAGCACAGTTGGTTCTCTGGAACCCTGTGTAACACAGGGCAGCCTTCTCGTTTTGCTTTGTGCATAAATCACTTAACAAAAAGATGTACGGAGATGTATTCAGTGCAGCTTGGCACTAACATCTAAACTTTTGCTTTGTCAGCAATGGCAACAGCAGTACCACTAGCAGTCTTGGCATTATGGACCTGGAAATTTATCAGGAGAACGTGCCATCTTCTCCTGTGATTAAGTAAGTAGTCACTGAAGCGAGACTTGATGTTTAGTCTAATTTTAACTGCAGGTCGTTGACGCCACCTAACACATGCCAAGCCCCGCTCTGTGCCTGCTGCTGCGTCTGCCATCAGGGGCCGAAGAAAGCACGTGGGGGTGCCCGTGCAGAGCGATGGCACCAGGCAGACACGGGTCACAGGAAAGAGAATTTGGATCCACCAGCCGCTCTACCCATAAGACACCTTTCTGTGATAGCGGCTTCCCATTGTGAGAACTTTCCTATCTCAATAACCTCAAATATTATCAAAACTGTAATAGCAAGTAAGGTCAAGCAAATAAGGATCGATGGAAGTCAAAGTTAAAAACCGGCCTTCTTTCCGAGAATAATAATAATAATAGCAGTTTGCCCCAAAGTACATCTTGCCTGTTGTTTCTGGGCATGTTGTTTCTACTGAGCGTGCAATGAAAGTATCAAGAGATGTGCAAGTACCTGCCTCAAGATTCTGGTACCCTGAAAGCTAGTGTCATCTGCCAGCCGCTGAGCGCTGTGGCGCAGTGAGGGCACGGCCGCGGCAGCACCACGCAGCCTGTGTGTCACCATTGAACACGCAGACCTTGTGAAGTGGGTGACAGCAGAAAAGCTTGTTACCAAACAACTGTACTGCTTTCAAGGGGCTCTATTTTTCGTCAGAGGTCTGGGCACTGGTATTCCCACGGCAGTACAGGCGTTCTCTCTTGGCTGCCAGTTCAGAGACTGACCTTGTTAAATCGTTCCCACCTCCAGGACAGGCAGCAATACCTCCTACGCACGTTCCTACGGGTGCCCCCTCTCCCTTGTATTTCAGACACCAAAGGGATAAATTTCTGACTCCCCCTGTTAGCTTTCAGGGGTATTCTCAGGTGTAGGCCACCAGAGAAAGCGTGATAAGTTTGTACTTCCACAAAGCAAAGTCAAGGCACAGAATACATCTGCTGTTCACACAGAAAGCTGAAAAACACTGATGAGAAGGACGTTACTGAGCATCTGTGATTGAGTCACAGCAAAGTGGACGGCTACAGGCTGCCCTTTTAGCCTTCCCTCTAGGAATGAGTAGCATCCTCCCAGGCCACAGACAACAGCCGGCACTTGCAGCGTTACCTCGGCTGATGGTGGCAGAATGGGACAGTCCGGACACGCGCACCAAGCGCTGTTCCTTTGGGGCAAGGAAATGAGGGCGGGAGCGGGGCAGCAGCCATGGGTTGGCAGCCTCCTGCCCTGTGCAGCTAGAGGTTGTGTTCAGGAGGGGAATTAATGTGTTCAGAAAGGGGAAGCTGAAGCAGCGACTGCACGCCTGGAGCATGTTTGTTGTAATTTAAGAAAGTGAGAGGGTAGATAGGAAAGAATTTGCTTCTCCAAACAGCAATATGTTTAAAACCTGCAGTAGCTGAAGTCACTGATGGTTACGATCGTATGTAACCATCAAAGACAAAACTGGGAAGGAAGCAGGGAGAAGGCTGAGCCAGGGAGCGTGGCGCTGCAGAACGCAGGCGCTGCAGGCTCAGGGTTTCCCCCCAGTTTACCAGACTTGCTGTGTTTTACCATAATGCCATTTCCTGGGCATTACATAAACTGCAGAGATACTCAGACCCCAGTGACGTGCGACACACAGCGCAGCCAGTGCAAGTACTTCATCCTGTTACAGGAATGATACTGCAATTCCCACAGCTTTTCCAGGTTCACAGGTTAAATAAATGAAATGTATTCAGCATTTGGTTATTTTGTCCTATGTAACTTTTTTTTCTCGCAGTTTTCTAGGTCTTACATTGAGGTAGAAGTGTATTCATCACGGAACCATGTCATAGACTGTTTGTAAAAATCACTAATAAGCTTTGTTGTTGTTTGTTTCCAAGTGAATTAGTGGAAGAAAAGGTTTTCCTTAAAGAACAGACAGAAAACACGGAGGGTAAGTTGAATGATAGTGATTTGAGCAGAGAGTTTGAAGTCAACATGAGCAATTGCGCAGTAACTGTTGGGATTATTTTCCAGAAAGTACTTCTGGGCTTTCAGTGGGAACAGCAAATTGTCAGAAGGACCTGCTGGTGATAAACTTTGATCTGGAGCCAGAGTGCCCGGACACGGAGCTGCGAGCCACCCTGCAGTGGATAGCCGCCTCTGAACTCGGAATCCCAACCATCTACTTTAAGAAATCTCAGGAAAACAGAATTGAGAAGGTACTATTTACAGAACTGGGCAATACTATTCATTCACTTTCAATCACAACTGCTACTGTGATTATCGAAGTCAGTGAGCTTAAGGGCAGATGCAAAAACCATCTCCACTGCAGCAGGGCGGCAGCTCTGGCATTTATTATGAAATATTTAGTAGATGGTCTGTGGCACAAAAAGCAGTGTCACCACGAGACTACAGGGCTTCTACACCAGAGCCAGCAGCAGGCTTGGACCAGGCAGGACAGACTTGTCTCTGCAGATATGTCCTTGCATCATTCCTGCCCTGTGAGGCTGTTTCAGTGTGGGCAGTGCCCAGGCAGGGTTTCTAGTGGAGCCCTGTTTGCAGCCACACACCTGGTACTCAGAAATGAGACCAACTGAAGTATTGTGGATCATTGCGTGGAAGTTATGAAGCACCTCCCCCGTCCTCCTAGCAATACGAAAGTTCTGTGTGTGCCAGTATGCCCTCGCTCCAGCCTAGCTGAGCCTCTGCCAGCCCCCACTGGGAGAGCAGAGGAGGGAGACAGGCAGACAGACACAGACAGAACTGAGGAACCTCCTGAGGTTCCACGAGAAGCACAGGCTGTTTCCATCCTTGAGCGACAGTTGGTGCTGGATGCCACCAAATGCCACTGAGCGCGCTGCGGGACTGACCAAAGCTGACCATTCCCAAGGTCAGCGAGAAGGGCTCTGGGCCTATGACAAGTGTGGCAGCATCCAGCTCCATTAATGAAAAAAAGTATTACAAATCAGTATTTTGGTCTTTAAGGGGAAGATCATTTTGAGTAGCAGAGATATTGTTTGATTTTCTTCAGCGCCCGCATTTGGGAATCATAAACATAATTTAAAATGCATTCAGCAGCGGCAGCCCAAATTGGGTCTAATTAAAGCAGCAGCTGTCAGCTTTACCCATGTGCTTTGGCAAACACTTAATTCAATTGCAAAAATACACTGGAGAATAATGAAGCACATCCTGCCGACAACAGTGCTCTTGGAAATCGCGTGCCTATTAGATATCATTAAAATACATATTAAAAGTTTAGGCTTCAGTATGTAAATAGCAAACAGCCACACTAACTGGAGGCACACGGTGTTTTCTTGCGCGGTTTAAAACTGGAAACGCCGAAGGACCAAGCTAATTAGATATTGATTGTGAAATTCTAAAGAAACGAAAAGCTGTGATTGTCATTTCTGCGCTTCATTAAAAAATTGGGAGCAGCTGTATGACAGTGTGAAGCCCATCATTAAGTACAAAGTGGACAAAATTCAGGATTTTTTACAGCTGATTAAGAACATATACTTAACCTCCAGTTTATCTGGAAGCTAAAAAGAGAAATCAAATAAAAATACTCTCTGTGATTCCAACACAATTGTGGTGAATGCCTTCATGTGACAGAAGTTTACCCAGAATTTCCTCTCGCCAGTACTAAGTGAATATTTAAAACACTGCAGGACATAAATATGGAAATAGAGAAAATCAAATATAAATTAAAACATAGTTAATGGAATCCACATGATTCCGTGGGGATTCATTAACAAAACCTGAGCAAAACGCCACCGAGATCCTAAGTATAGGTTTTCTTTTCTGTTTTCTTTCATTTAGTTTTTGGATGTTGTGCAGCTTGTTCAGCGGAAGTGCTGGAAGGTGGGGGATATCTTCCAGGCTGTGGTGCAGTACTGCAAGCTGAGCGAGGAAGGCAGAGAGACGACCCCCAGCCTGTTCGACTGGCTGCTCGAACTGGGCTAAGCGAGCTCACCTCGGCAGCATTCCTTTTTCTTCCAGTTTGAACAGGCAGCGGTTGGTGCGGCGCTGGGATTTACGGACATGACTGACTGGAACGAGCCAATGCACACCCAGACTCCACAGAAACGGCACGCGGCCGCACGCGGAGCCGAGCGAGGCGCAGCGTGTCATGTCTGTCTGTCCCGCGAGGGGCTCGTGGCGTCCTGTACTGTAGGGTGTACTGTGTGAGGAGCAGGAGGATTTTAGCTTTCTCAATTAACAGACCACACTATGTTCCATTTTCATCAGTTTGAGTAAATCGATCAGCTAAAATCTACATTAATGTTCAGTCTTAAAACACCAGTATTTGTACAATTTAACTGTTAAACCAGAGTTTGTTCCAGGATGCCTTGAGACTCCCATGTCCCTAGATCAGTAATTTATTTCATTTTAAATCCCCATAGTCTGCTAAGGGGTAAGAACTTCTGAACACTTAACGCCTTTGCAGTCAGACGGCACAATTCAAAGCTGCTGAAAACACCCTTTCCATCTGATCAATTCTCTTTCGCAGCAGTTCCCGATTCCCGTTCGTTTCTCAAGGAGACAAACCCTGGCTCTCAGCCGCTGCCCTTGGCTCGGAGGCGGCGCAGGGCAGCCGCGCCCGGTCCGGCCCCGGGCACAGCTCTGCTGGCTGGGTGGCCGCTTTCCCAGCTCTGCCCCATCTCAGACCTGCCACTGCTCGCCTCACTTCTGTGCCTCAGTGTCCCTGCCCGGCGAGCGGGCATCTCGACAGCAACGTGCTTCTCTTGGGACCGCTCTCTGTCACGCTACGCAGTAGCTAAAAGCGGTGAAAAAAAATACTTATTTTCATTTTAATCGAATAAATCGTTAATAAAGTGAAGAAACACATATCTGGAAAGAGCAGCATCTCATAAAAAATATAAATCTTAATTTGGGTAACCTGCAGGAAGGTAAAATGATTGTTCAAATTTCAGCAGATGCCCCTGTTCAATTTGGATAGAAGTGTCTGCACTGTGTGTGACAGTTCACTAGTACATTTCCATATCTGTTTGACAAGACACGCTGCGGTACCATCTTCTGGAGATGATCCGTGACGATCATGCACTTAACAATACCTTCTCTTGACTCTGCCAAAGAGGTTGGGTTTGAATTTAAAGGTAAATGTGACTTAGCACATCACAGCTCTCCTGCCATTTGTTTCTTTGAAAATATTTATCTTTCATCTCTCCCTACCTGAATAGTGTAATAGAAAACCTGCCTGCTTTTCCCAATAAAATAGTTAAGAGATATTTTATTTTCCATAGAACAGTATATGCTTCTGTAATATTTCTTGGAAGGAAAAAGAACTATCCTTTTGCACTAAATATTTTTGAAAAAGTTTCAAGTAGTTTTAAATAATTTATGAAAGAGAGCCATATTCGCAATTTTATCTTTAAATCCATTCCTAAAATTGCATGATTGCATCACTCATTTGTTACAAAATACAGACAGCGAGTGGAACCTTACGCACCACGAGTAACTCTGCAGCTGCAGCACAGGCAGGACAGCGACGGTTGCTTTGCCGTCACGACGAGGGGCGGTTTATCGCTCACACTGAGCGGCACCGTGCGGTCCCTGCTCCCCAGAGCGGCTGGTCGCCCCAGACCCACCCGCCCAAGGGGCACCTCAGGTTGCTCAGCATTTCTGAGGCTGAAAGATCATAAAGGCACCGAGTGTTACGGACTGAAAGTGCTTTGTTGGAGTTCATAAATGGGAAAGTGTATTTATTTTTAAACCAAATACAGTGAGCTGTCCATATATGATTTTTTTTGCTGTGATAGAATAAATGTTTACTTACCCTACAAAGCACAAATATGATGACAGAGTTGTAACAGTGTGATGCAGTTTCTCTGTACAGTAGCTCTTTAATGTCGCGATTTATTCAGAAATAAATTTATGTTACAATGTGCGTCCTCTTTGCCTTCCTAAAAAGTTCATGAATGTGCAGTGGTGGTTTTGACCTATTAAATAACATTTGCCCACCACCCTTGTAGCTTCTCAAAGCTCTGCTGCCAAATGAAACACCTGTCCCACGGCCCTGACCAAGCCAAGCCAGAGCAAGCTCCAGGTCCCCGCACCTCAGCGCCAACGCTGTGGCTTTACTGGGGCTCCACGCTTCGTTTGGGGCCAATCGTAACATTCTTGGTGTCACAGTAAAAGAAAGAGAAGTCACATGCTCACTCTGTTCGCTACTGGAAAGTAAGTATTTAGGAAGTCCATTTTTAGTTCGGTTTATGTTTAGGGTGCTTTCAATGTTGGGATCATTAGATGCTGAAAAGCTGTCTATCCCCTACTTCAGTTTTGTTGTAACACTGAAGATTTTCATGGCGCCTGCAAGTAAATTAACCACTGTATTGTGGTCTCTGATAAAAACTTCTCCACTGAAACAAAGAGCCCGCATGATAAACAACCTGAATCCCAGCTGGAAGGGAGCCCATGCACATCAGCCAGTTCTAGTATGTTAATTCAAGGCAGCGCGGTTCCCGAGCTTTGCTTGGCCGAGAGCAAACTCACAGGGCCACTGCTTTGGTTTTTCAAACTCATCACGAGGAACAGGCCCTCAGAAAGCCACTTGCAGCTGTACAGCATTGAAAGGGACAGACAGCTCAATTAGACAGCTGGACCATCACACTAATTAACACAATTTGCAGTGAAGACCGATCTGGCTGATGGATGCTGTGCCCTCCTCTCAGCTTCAGTGGAAAAATCAGGCAGTAAAGTACAGCAACCTGGAGAGCACAGCCAAGCAGGGTGTATTTCCTACCCTTCCGCTAACTACCCAGGAACCACAGCGATCACACGGAAGGAGCAGACAAAGAAATTCTCGGAAAATGCCACTTTTAAAACCCAAGTGGGTACGAGCAGCGTTATCCTCACCCACCCAGATGAGAACGTGAATCTCGGGAGGCACAGAAAGCCTCTGTCACAGGTCCAAGTGCACGTGGCTGCAGAGACACGGGATGGTTTCAGGGTGACACACCTATACAATGCACTCCTAACCTACAGAATTTATTAGATCTACATACAGACGGGTAAACCACATGCAGAGAACCCCACGTCAAAGCGTTCGTATGACGGTACCTAGAGTGCTACTGAAGTTCTCGCAGCAGTGCGGTGAATCACACCAGCTGTGGAAGAATTTCACATTGGAGTGAGAAACCTGGATAACTGAGCATGAAAAGCAGCTCTGCTCACTCCGTGAATCCAGGGAGAGTCAGAAGCAGAGCCCAGATGGCCGCCTGGCCCGATGCTCAGTCTATGAAACCTCAACCCACAATTTTGCATAAAAATAGAAGGACTCAAAGCCAAAAGCTACTACAGATGTTTGATTTACTGAATCAGCAGAGTATAACAGAGAAATCATAAACAAAAAGGCAACAGAAAATAAGCCAACCTGAAAGATTAAGCAGAAAAAAAAAATTTTTAAATCTCCTTTCTAATCACAGTCCAAAGAAATTTTTTACTTTGTGGTGGTAACACCTCAAGTCACATTTCAGTTTTGTACAATGTAGCAGCATTTATACACATTCATTATCTCATTCACTAATTTTCCATCACAAAAATTCCCTGTGTCACCCCTGGTAGGTCCAGGTGCAAGCTGATCTAGGACACTGGGCAAATCTAGAGGAAGACAGAACAGCACCGCCCTCCCCCCTCTCCCCATTCCTGGGATACACTTCTGATATCCTTTAACCTGTGCACAAAACAAGAGGAACACCAGAAGCGTTGCAGTAACAGAAACATCAGCCTCTTTGCCAACCGCCACAGGTCTAATTTGAAAAGCCCTACAGCCACTGCTCAGCTCTCCCTCAACACGACACTACTGGAAACAGCCAGGGTATCTGCCAAGTGGTGACAGGCACTTTTGTTTCTTCATTTACACACCAGGATTCTGGCAAGCATTTGAGATACCTGGGACACACCAGCATTAGTAACTTCCTATTAAACTGAACAACATCTAGAAGTCACGTCCCTGACTGCCCAGAGACACACAGTATCAACAAAATACCTTCAAGCTCAATTCCAAGCTCATTCACACTTCCTTTTTCCTCTCAGTCACACACACACATTTTGTTCAATCCTACCTTTTTGCCTTCTCATCCTCCTTCCAAGGAATGCTGAAGAGACCAGTGGGCTCTTGCTGCTCTGCTGGGAAATGAGACGAGCTCTGCAGAGGTGAAACCTGGTGCTACTGGTGGGAGGTCAGCCTGGGACAGAGCTCATTGCACGGTGGCAAATGACTCACAGGAGTTCCTCATCTACTACTCAGTTCAGGTCATGATCCTTGGCTCCAAATCTTTGGTGTGTAGAGAGTTTCTTCACACTGACCATAATCTTTGGGCCAGGATTCAGAGTTGGAGTCAATCTCATATTTTTTTTTTTTTTTGACCTTGAGTGGAAATGGCAGAATGAGGGCTGAGCAGAAAGGGAAGCATGAATGGGAAGAAGATGTGGGCAAGCATGAAAGGGGGGGTAAGGGGGAGGTTAACTCCAGAGTGTGTGCAATAGTGAACAGCAACGCAGCTCACAAAGGGCTGATGGTTTTCTCTAGATATACCAAGCAGGACATTGTATTACAAGTAGTGAAACTGGCATTTGAACTCAATACTTTATTACATAACAAAAAAATTAATAGGAAATTACTCAGAACAAATGCATAACAACACCCCTTTCACACCTGCAAGTATTACAACGCTGTAATTTTTTTTATTAAAAGGGTTACAAGTTAAAACTGACACAGAAGAAATGAGGCCATCCTGCTGAATTCACTCACACTAATGGTGAGTTCTCTCAGGTAACTGAGATAACAGAGCCAGGCTCTTCTCGGTGGTACCCAGCAAAGGGGCAATAGGCACAAAGTGAAATACAAGATAACATTCCATCTAAACATAAGCAGAAAACAAACAACTTTTTTATTGTGAGGGTGCGCAAACACTAAGCAGGCTGCCCAGGGAAACTGTGGAGTCTCCATCCTTGGAGATACTCCAACCACCGTCAGCCCCAGGCCGTCTGCACGGTCCACAGAGCTTTGAGCAGGGCTGTGCTGCGAGACCCTCTTCTGACCCCTCCTACTCTGGGATTCCGTATCTACCAGACACCAGCAAAGTCATACCTAGCAAAATCTACTTCAGCAAAGCTGAAGGCGAACAAAGAGGATAAAAGAAAATGGATCTGGGAGCCTGAGTTTCTCGACTACAAAACTCACAAAGCAGATGTCTCCCACGTGGATCCGGCCCCCTCCAGTCAGCGCCATATTCTGCAGGTGTTATCTTTGCTCCCTGGCAACAGAGACACAGTGTGAAGGGATCATTTACCTGGATCACACAATTTATCCATTTCTGTTAAAATCCTCATCAACAACCCACCCAGAGCGCTGAGGAGCCACAGAATTATTCTGCCTGTGACTAGCAAGAAGCAGCAGGACCTACAGCAATATTTTCAGCTGAGATCATCCCGCATCCCATACTTTGGCAGTTTTCTCAAAAAAAAAAAAATCTTTTTGAATTTATTCGTTACCGGTAATGATTATATCGCCTTTGTAATTGAAAGCGCAGGAGAATATCTCATCGGTGTGACCCTCTAATGTCTGAAGGCAGAGTCCAGTAGCAGCATCCCAGAGTCGAGCGGTTTTATCAGAGCTGGCTGTTAGTATGCGGTTGCCTTTAGGGTTGAAACATACCTTTTAAAAAATACAGAAACGAGTTATGTTACTTAGTGAGTCAATACACCTAGAAAAGGAAGCACATCTAGTGATTAAAAGCTGAAAACAGAAAGCAGCAACTCCTGCACTCAGATTTCAGCTACAATTAAGGACGCTATTTCAACCAGAGTCACGCCCGCAAACTGCTGTGGCTGAAAACTTTGTGCATGTACAAAGGTCTATAGGCAGTGACCTTACTGTAGGATCAAGACTTCAGAATATTATCGCTCAAAATCGCAAGTACTTTACAACCGTAACAGCTTTATTTAAACATTGCATTGGATAATTTGTACACATTTCACAGAGTTCTAAAAATAGTTAAATAACATATGTCTCTCTAACATCAGAACTTCCACCGAAGGCAACTCATTTTGTAGCATGTCTTTGTATTTTCTCACCATGAACTGCTGGAGACAGTATTGTCTTCGCTTCGAACTGAGGAGTTGGAAACAGTCACTAGCTGAGAGCCTTTAGTCAAAAGGAACGTTCTTTTAGTAAAGATAATTTCTTAGCCAGACCTCTCCATCTTAAAGATTAATGATTTCACCACCACATTCCTCAACAGTATTCCTGTGTCATGGAATAACTGGTGCACTGGATGTCACATGTAATCATAAAAGAAAAAGAGGAAAAGCTGCAAACCACAAACAACTTACCTTTGAAATTTCGCTTCCGTGCCCTTCCAGCTTGGCAATGCACTTCTTTGTTTCCACGTTATAGACTCTGGCTGATCCTGTGGGGAGCAGATGAGGGGCCACTTGTGGTTATCGCACTGAAGTGCACATTTCAATAAGAACATCACAATAAGGTCGGAAGGACTTCATCCTCAGGTTTGATTTCAAAAGAAGTTGAAGACTATTTTAACCCTCTTTCCCCCAAAGATAAAGTATGTCAAAAAGGATCTGTAATTCCGCCAGGTGTCCTGATTCTGATATTGTGAACCAAAATACTTAAGTATGTAAAAATACTTAAGGTTGACATACTTAAATCTGTAAAAATAATACGGTATTGTCGTTATGGGCTACAATACAACACTGTGCAGGTGAATACAAAAAAAAACTACTGTGATTCCTGAAAAATAATGGTAAGCATGCAGAGCTGCTGCACACCTGCAACAAAATGAAATTGCTTCTTTCACTGCCTCTTTATTGTGAATTCTCTTGCTGGGCATTTGGAAAGTAAATCCATCGTTAAAATTGCAACTACCTTTTTTCAACTGCTAAGCCTAAAATTGAGCCACCCCAATCAAACTTCACTCCAAAGCTACGGACCTGAACATTTAAAATGCATTTCCAGCCACAAGTGAAGTATTTCCCAGCAAGTTTGAAGTTAAAGGGGAAAGGCATGTTGAGTTGATTAAAGTGTGAAAAATAAGAACATTTTCACGGGGAAATGCCTCTTTCATCAAGCTACGTTCAAAGCAAAACCAAAGGAAAAAGCCAAAGGTGTTTTGTGCTGCTCTTGCGACTCTGGCAGCAGTCCCAGGACCTCACTCACCGTCCGCGGAGGCAGTGGCAATATGCTGGCCGGCGTAGTCAAAGCAGACATCCAATATCTCATCACTGTGACCTGTTAAAGTTGCTATATGTGTCCCTGTCACAGCATTCCACAGCTGCACAGATAAAGAAGGGTCATTTTTTTTTTTTTGCTTGTTTCAACTAATTTTCTTGATAGATATATAGCTGATCCTTAAAGCAACATGGATAGGCCCTTCCTGATGCCTGACAACGTATCAACATAAAAACTGGATACGAATCAATAAAGAGTCACTGCTCAGTCAGTTTAATGAAGTCCTGCATGTTTTTTTTAATTTCAGTGTATTGATTAAACAAGCCTTAAAATAGCTATTGTTATTGAACTAGACTTCATTGACATGAATAAGCTTATACATTTTGCATGTAGTTGTAAATTCTTTGATGAATTACATGTACTAGTTTACAACAATGCTCTTCCACTTACAAAAGATATCTTTTTCTATATCCAGTGGCTGTATTTAGCACATACTCAGCCTTCTTACCATGCATGTTTTGTCCATCGATCCACTGACGATGAGAGAACAGTCCCAGTTGAACTGGGCGCTGCTGATCTCTCCTCGGTGACCTATTAAAATATGTAACATCCTACAGAAAAAGAGAATTGGCATTTTCAGTGTGTGTTCTGATAGATGCATAAAAATAAGCTTATAAGATGATGTAGTTAAGTGTCCATTTTATCCATAAAAACAATTTAATGGAGCGGTAAGTTTTTCTTTAGAGCAAGTTTTTCCACATTACTGTCCCATTACCCAACTCCAACGCCCTGAAAACAGTACATCTTTAAAACTCCATAGAATCTAAACTTCTTATCAAATCCACTGAAGATCAAGTGGAACTTAATTAGGTACTTAATGGGAGCTTGTTCCCCAGAAACGGGCAAATGATGGCCAAAATGAAATATGATTTCTAATCCTCATTAATCCTAAACTTCTTGCTGCACAAGACTGGCAATGGTTCCACTAAATTCTTCAGCTTTAGCTGAACAGAGAGGGCACAATTAGCCATTATTGCTTCTTATGAATTAATGGCCTATAAGGCATCGAACCCCAAAAATGATTAAATGAGAGATATATATTAAAGACTTAGGAAGTTAAGTTATTATCACAATGCTAATATCACTGTACCATTAACAGAAAACTGTTTTAACTAATGGATAAACTAATGACTAGAAAAACAACTAAATGAGTCTGACTGAAATGTTTTTATTCATTGCCTAAGACACACGAGGGCAGCCAAATTAATATCTATGCTAAAAGAACAGCAAAGCAAATCTCCTGAGTAGTTGAATTTTCCACGTTTATGATAACAAAAACTCGATTATACTGATATCATTTTACAGAACTACTTCTTGTACTTTCCAACAGCGTAGGGCCTGCACTGTTGCAATTGTGCAGACCTTTATACAATAAAACCAAAATTCAACAAGCAGAAAACAACACTGGAAATCCTCTTAATTTTATGAACAAACTATTTGGCCGTGAAGACTGCTGTTACTGGAATACCTAACACTTAAAATACCTAGTAAAGAAAAAAAAATGTAATTTAAAATCTTACAGAAATCACTACCTATCAGATACACAATTAGAAAGGTATCACTATATGCACACTTCCCTTTTATATATAAATTTCAGAGATATTGTCCTTGCTCTCAAAAAAAGAAAAAAAACTATGACCTCTGAAAGCATAATATGATTGTTATCTTCATAAATTACTTTGTCAGCAATCAGAGCAATCATATTACTACTCTATTTACACTCAGTTTCCAGCTGCATAAAACAAGTGGATTTGTCAGGCTAATACAAGTTCACATTTAGCTACTACATTCTTATTTGTTGACAACGTACTCAAGACATTTTGTTTTCTGGAGTCAGAGGGGCCAAATTTTCTCCACTTTATAAATTTATACTGGCAAAAAGGATTGTGAGAAGGGAAACATATAGTCTATAGGGTTTTTTTAAGATATTGTGATCAGCCTTATTTTGTATGACCTAAAATACACTTGCTTTCTACTTAAACAGTCTGTTCCATCTGGAAATTCTAGACACCTTCCAAACCACCGGTTTCCATGTTGATAAAATACTTTCCTGTTTGGAGACTTCATCAGCAACACATACAGGACCTGTTCATTCTGTCGCCTCCTCAGTGCTCATAAGATGCAAATTTAGAATAAAAAAAACTCATACAAAAGCATTTTATACGAAGCATTCCCTTTCAGAAGGGCAAAGAGAAGAGGATGATAAAGTGGCAAGATGAAGGCAGGCACACTCTAAATGAAGGAAAAATACAAGGTCTGTCATTTGTAGCTCAACATTGTCTCTTTCACTCGCCATTAAAACATGCAAAGCAAAATGATATTTATTAGTACTTTAGTACCTGCCAGTGCCAACATCCCACACTGCTACTGTATGGTCGAAGGAGCCGGTGATAACCCTGTCTCCAGTGGTGTTGAAAGACAATGCAATAATTTCTGCTGAGTGCCCCTGAGAGAATTTTTAGAAAGGAGTATGAGAACACAAATTATGACATTTCCCTTAATGTAGTTTAAAATGTCGCTTTTTTCCAGCAGCATAATCCTTCTCTAACCCTTCAATATATTATTTATTGTCTTGTCCAGTATATCACAACTTTGACAAAAAGACCTGGATTGTGGAGTAGTCACTATCCCAACAGCTGAAAAAAAAACCAGGTACATCACTTAAGCAGTGAGTAACTGTCCAGCGATGTCATCAGTGCATATTTTCCATATGCGATTTAAACAGAATCACATTTGTTTACCCATACACACTGAGATCAGATGATTCATTTACAGCAACCCACAGCACAGTCTGTCATTGGTGTTGGGGGAGAGGGTTGAAAAAATGGCTGTAAGCACATGATAAGCTAAAGGGTCACACATTCCACTGCTCTTTGCTCTGCTCAGGGCTCTGAGGAACAGAAAGTCCAGGAGAAGATGCCTTCCCCACCTTAAAGGCCACGTACACCAAAGGCAGCTTATGTACTACCTGCTATTTAGGATTTATGTAAGAGAAAAGCATTGAAACAGCACAAGCCAACCCAAACCGTTGGAATCCCAGTGAGCCAAGAGCGATCACAAGCGAGGGAACTGGTGTCTGCCCTCTGCTGGCACTTACGCTAAGAAGACCCATACAGATCTGGGGTGTCTCACATTAATGCTCTCAGAGTTACTTTCTGCTAATGCAGAGGAAAGCATTATTTATAGGATGGCAACACATTTTAATGAGCCGTGGGAGACATTCTGATCTAGAGCAGCAGCGTCGCTGAAATGAGAAAGTCTCTCTTTTGATAAGTAGGATTCCTTACCAAATACCATAGCTATGGCTTTACCATTCCCTTCAAGTTTTCTTCATCTACTTTGTAACTGCAGTCGCTGTGGGAACACCTTGTAAAAGAAATCCTGCACATTTTGAAACTATTATACTGTTATTTAAGAAAGCAAGGAAGAGTTTTAAAACCAAAAGGAAGGCAAACATACTCTTAAAGTGACAACTTCCTCTCCTTTCTCTATATCCCATAGTTTGGCGGTGGTATCCATGCTTCCAGTTGCCACCAGTGTGCTCTGAGGATTAAATGCTAAACATACCTGTAGCCAGAAACATTGGATAGAGTATTTATAGCCATTTTCTCAAAAACAATGGGTCAGGATTACTATTTTTAAACAAAAGTCTGACACAGTATTTTCTGACATAAGGAACATAGCAGAGTTCTTCCAACAGCTCACTCGAAGAGCAACAAATCTTTATCACAGAGCTCTGGTGACCACTCAGATGAAATGGACTCACTGGTAGCTCTGCAATGGCAATGAATTAAAAGGACTTCCCGCAAGAGTTAAAGTTTCAGAAATTCATTCATTCCTTCTTCTATGGCTCCCATTGGTCCTGCATGTGAAGGACAGATCTCCGCCAGACTGCCTTTTCTTGCAGTGCGGAAATGTTCACAACATCTGAGCAGCTGCCCCTTCCAGTGTCAGCTCACAGAAACCTGGGACCCACAGCCATCAACAACACTGCGAGGAAACAGAAAGGAATAAGGAATGTCCACCAGTACTCACTATTTCTGCGCTATGTCCTCGGAAAACGTGGAAACATTTTCCTGTTTCTGTACTCCACAGTCTGCAGGTTTTATCAAAAGATCCAGTGGCGATCTTGTCGCTAAATGGAAAAAAATTCAAATCACTTTTATTTAGAAAAAAAAACTAGATGTGTTTAAAAGTTATGTCTTTTCATCAGCTTGTTTATCAACAGTTATAATATCTTTTTTAGAATCCGTTTACCTAAATGTCAGAGGCCAAATTCCACTCCCACTGAGGTCAGTGGAAGCAGTGGGACCACTTGCAGGTAGAGCAAGACTGAACTGAACTGAGGTACCCAGAATTTGTAGCAAGGGACACTGTATGGAAACCTAAAGATTAGCAGGAAAAAAACCCTATTTTTTTACTGAACTTTTAATTTAAAAGTATCTCAATGCTCTCATCAGGTTTTCACTTGCTATATATTGCTTCTCCACTTTTATGTACAGTCTAGTTATCGATCTTTGCACAGCTTTTTGGCATACATTAGTTTCTTCAAAGTATACAGAAGAATTTCAGTAATTGCTTTTTTAAAGTAAATAACATCAGAATACAAGACACTGACATAGAGGATTGTAGGTTAGATAGTCTGTTCATTTAGAAGGAAACGATGATGCTCCAAACAGCATAAGAACAAGACTTTAGCATTTATTTGCCGATGTTAATCATGTACTGCTGAGCTGATAAACAGGACATCTGACAGGGAAAGAATAATCTGATTCGATATAAAAACAGAAATTAACTTCTCTTCCTTTGCAAAGAAGCAAAATGATTTACCTACAACAGCTTCCTCAGGAAGCAAATGACAGTGAAGCTTCAGCAGCTCATGTGCAATTCCCTTCGCCTAACAGGTGGCAACTCTAACCTGGGGCAAAGTTATTGCAGAAAACAAAGGTGCACAGGTTCTATCTGACATTCATACAGCGGCACCCTGTGGAGTTTATACAAATTATTCAACAGATGTGACACATGGAAATCATGTCCTAAATAATACTGAACGTGTAACACCAAATGGAGAAATCCCCTTTAGGACAGAAATGTTCTTTCCCCTTAACTGAAGCAACACAAGCTGTCATAGGTACTTCTGTCTCACAGCATCTACAGGTACTCGGAGGCAGAAAAGAATGATTAGCATTCAGAACGCAATCTGATTGTGTAGATATTATTGCAAAAAATCCGTGGTTTGCTATATTAAACTGACTCGTACATGTATTTTTTAATGAATACCTAATGAAATCTATGCTTTGAATTTCTAAATTTCATTTTAAAAATTAATAGCATAAACCACGCTTGACTGTAACCCTTACACAAACAATACACGGTGTCGTCCCACGGTGATTAGCTATAGTTCAACTTTACAAATTCTGAATTTGTACTCTTGCAATTTGAGAATGTTCGTTTTGTATGAAAGCTGGAGTAACAGTTCTGTATTTACAACATCATGTGACCAGCAATTATGATGTATCCGAGAAAAAAAAAATATACTTACCCATAGGGATTATTGAAAGCTATTGCATACACCACGTTCCCGTGTCCCTCCAGTGTGTGCAGCTCCTCTCCTGACACAGTATCCCATACTTTGCAGGTTCTGTCATAGCTTCCAGTGATAAAGCTAAAGCAAAGAGAAATTAATTTTTGAATATAGTGACTATCTTACTGGTCCGGAGTGCACAGTCAAATGAGTTATAGTCAGTTAGCGCTGTCCCAGACCCTGTATTTGTTTTCTTTCAAAAAAAAAAAAAAAAAAAGATTAATGAGCACAGAATATCCTTTTTCTCTTTTCTTTTTAATAATACTTATAGCAAAAAAAACCCCCACAACTTGTTTTTAAATCTTTAATGTATTTCAACTAGGAAGCAAGCTGCTGCTTTCAAGACATGAAGGAAAATATGATTAGGCATATGCCCACAGCAAAATCAATTAACATGAAATTCTACTAGAGTGAAAGTCCCTAATTAATTCATGTCAAAGACTCATTTAGCCTCTAGTAAAATTCACTTTATTGTCATAAAGGTACTTCTTTATGAAAGATGGTAATTGTCAACAAACTATCACCTTGGAAGAGAAAAATTACATAAATCGAAGCTCACCTGCTAGTTTTTTGCATCTCCCATGGATTCTCCCACAGAGACCCAAAATCTAACCCCGATCATGCTTGAAGTTGCTAATGAGGAGATGTGATGAATTCTTTTCGCAGTGAGAGAAGAGCACTGGAATTCCCTTCCGATTTAATTTTTGAAATACAAAACTTCCATTTATGATTATGTATTTTGACTCTGAAAACAACTTACCGGGAACCAGATTTGTTAAATGCCACATTAGTCAGGGGCAATATATGTGCTCTAAGGACCTGAAATAGAAGAGAACTACTTTTGATACAAATAAATTTTAAGTTGCTCAAAATATTCAACAGGTTAATATTTTCTCCTCCTCCTGTCAGATTAGCAGTTCCAGCTGTAACACATTCAGCCTCAACCAAGAAATCCCCCACGCCTCAGCAGGTTATCACTGCAGATATTATAGAGTATTGATTTCAAATTAACATTTTACTTGAACGAACTGTCTTTTCCCTCTCGTCTGCTTTTTCAGCATGTTTTCTGATAGCAGCAAAGCAACCCTAGAGCAGAGCCAAAGCCAGGTGAGTAAGGAGACGATGCTTGCTGAGATCACTGATCAAAGAAATTCCAACTAACATTAAGCCTTATACAGCGAGCCAAGAGATCCAGCTGAACTGAGTATTTTCAAAGCTGATACTCTGAAAATTACCAAGAAAATACCTAATCTGTTTTGTGTTTAAATAAACTGCCTACTGTGCAACAGGGTTTGCATTTCAACAGCTTTCACTTACTGCCAGCTGGCTACTGCTCCACCCTAAAGCACAATAAAATCGTAACCTGGGAAACCTGTCAGAGCAACTGCTGGCAGTGAGGTATGGGGAGGTTAAAGTTACACCAGGTCTTCTCTGTAGTGTAAGAGTGAAGAAATGATTTACGAGCGATGCCATTTAATCACTGATATATTATCAGAGCTTCTACTTTTTGCTCTTATCTCCAGCTTTCTCAGCTGCCTGTCTCCAAAAGGAAAGTAAAAGAAGCTCAGAGATGATTTGCTCAGAAGAGCAGGGACTGATCAAAATGGAACTGCCAATGGTCAAGTGAAGGACTAAGAGGGAGAAACAGAAAGGATATTTTATGGCAGAAACAGCAATTTCTTCTCTCTAGAGAAAGTAAGACAAGCTGTACTTTCAGCTACAGCAGTGGAAAGGGGAAATCAAGATGTGGAAATGACAAAAATATTTTGCTTTTTTAATAACAGCCACAGTATACAACTGTACAACAGTATGCAGATGCATACACAAATGGACAGTTATGGAAATGTATGGAAATATGATCCATGATAGTTTTAGGGCTCCATTCAGGCAGTGCTGAACAACAAACATATTTAACAATTATGAAAAAAAGGAGAGGAAAACAAGTTTCTGCTCAATTTCAGATCACAGGATGAATTCTGTTCTTCTAGTGCCCAGCGCTGCAGTTGCTTCATCCCCAGGACTCTCAGACAGTAAGAACTGTTTGTTTGTGCAAACGATGCAATTATTAAACCCTAAGGCAATATTAAAAAAAACCCCATGCCTCAGTTCTGCAGAATCTGCACCAACAATCCCCAAGATAAAGATCTGCAATTCACTCCAGCATGACAGAGCCGTGGAAGAGTTTAAAACCTGAGAAATTGTTGCCAAAGCTTGTTTCTCTGCTGGGCGCCAAACACCTCACACACACGCACACTTACTGGAAATAACAAAAAGAGGGGACTATGCGCCCAGTTAAGATTATGCTCCAGTGCAACAGGAGAAAAATACTCATTTCCAAACAATGAAAATACATGAAACAATTTTTGGGAGGAAAAAAAAATAAAAAAAAAAAAAGGAAAATCTCACATCCACCCAGCTCTTGTCTTTTATGAATGTCTCAGACGGGCCTGATACTCATGTTTCATTTACAAGCCTTAAATGGAACTGAAACACAAACTAAGTCCTTTTCACACACTTCTAACTGCTCTTGAGTATAGGGAACAAGGCAGCAGTGATTGGATTTGCTGCCTCTAGCGTTTCAAATACAGAAGCTCGAACGTGGCGTTATACCCAGTGAAGAACAAATACATTATTTACACTGAAATTTGAACAAGCATTTGATGATGATTTGTCAGTCTCTGTGATGAACTAACAATTTGAAAAGCTTGTGAAAAACAAGAGATCATCTCAATCGAGAGCATACCTTAGAAGAGAACAGAAACTTTTTAAATTTCACACACGTTATTACATAGCTCTGTTTTCATGGTTAAATGCACAGCTCTTTGCAGAATCCACCCAGATGGTCAAAAGAACCCAATTTATATCTAGAAACATGTAAGGGTTTGGTTTTTTTTAGCCAAACCAACCAACACAAAACTTCTCCCTTTTCTCTCTAAATCTAAGGTGACAACCACACAGTACTGACCAGCAATTTTGAACAGCTGCACATTGCCATCTGCTGACACAGTAAAGATGCAACACTTAATTATTCCAGATCATAACATGCAATCTCTGGAAGTAAGTTTATTTTTACTGCCACAATTAAATACAGTTAGACATTCTCTTCTGACAGACTGAACCCCAGATTTGAGGCCCTGAAAGGTCTCTCCAGTCATTGTTCTTAAAAAGCTTACTCATTTAAAATAAATTTTTAAAGTGCTGGCTGTAAGCTAAAGATCAAATTATCAATATTCAAACATAATAGTAACGGCAGAAAGTAATGACAACCAGTATTACTGTACGAGGCAGAACACAAAGAAACCTTATCATTTTCAAAACTGAAGAACAAGTAGTCAAGGGTATGAAAATATTTTGGGCCCTTCATAACAGATGATTTATTAGGGGGGGGTCTATTCATGGGTTTTGTTTAAATATGAGCGCTACTAGTCCACAGAGTTTTGTTTGACAAGTAAGAGAATTATTTATCTCCATCCAAAACACACCCCTCTAGATACTCCCTTGTCAACAGAGCCTCAGAACAGACACAGCTCCTGCCTTCTGGGAGAATTCCTGACAGATGTAACCAGGTCAGACTCAGTTGCTCTAAACAGTGTAGAGTTGATTGAGAAGAGCCAAGAAATTGGTCAGAAAGACCATATTTTCCTGGCAGGCACAACAGGCAGCAGTAAAAACACGCTCACAACTTTGCAGCTGAAACCCCCCGAAATGCCCCAAATTCTTTTAAAGATGCCTCTGACCTTGAAAAGACAGAACTTGTGATCCTCTTTTTCCCCTAGCTTCTCTTGCAGTCTTTGAACTAATTGTATGACGTATTCCTTGCATGAAGCTGTGATGAGAGGTTCTCCTTTTTGGATTTCTTCTACTAAGGCCATGGCATCTGTGCTAATTATGAGAAAAACGAACAACAATAAAGTCCCAAACCCACCAGATTATAGTAGAGTGCTCTTACCTGAAATAATATCGTACTTACTCAGGTCTAAGATCGAGTAGATCTATTGATCTGGTCTTAGGCTCACCATCTTGTACATATTCCAGAATAATTCCTTTAAAAAAACAAACAGTGATGCGTCTTAATGAGATGTCTGGGATGTTATAACCTGAGCTGTAGACAGCAATGCTCCCACTTTTATTGCTCCATTGACTCCGGCAGACCCGCTTCCAGTTCTTGGAATGCAAAGGAAGTTGACTGTTCTTGCTGAGAGATAGCAGGGTGGTGAACAACTCTGATAAAAGATATTAAACCGTATAATTTATAAGTAATTTCCCATTCTGGAAAGGAACAACCTCTTTTTTCCCCCCAACTTTTCACCTGATTTCATCAGCTTTGTTGTTAAATAAACTGTCCTGGAAACACTTGCTGCAGGTTGGTGTTCCAAGTAGCCTGGAAAACAAGTTTTACAAAACCTGTTGGATGTATTTCAGTGTTCGCACAGGTCCGTCTGCAGTAATGGATAGAAAATCCTGACACACTTCCTATTTCTAGGTATGCCCTGGCACCTCTGCCTTTCTTCCTGAGCTGAAGTATTAAAATATTTAACCGCATTCTTTCCGGCTTTAAAACAGCTGTTAACGAGTTCTGCTGCTCCTTGGGATTCTGCAGGAAAGGGTAATTTGGGGATTTTTTTTTTATAGACTTGGTAGAATGCAAATGACGTAAGAGAAGTATTTAGTTTGAAAGAAAGATCTGCTACAGTGATGCTCTTCCTGAGCTGGCCAGCTCCAGCTGCTTGCACTCGTGGAGGTCCCTGAAGCCTCCGGGCTGAGCTGCTGATGAAGGCTGAAGGTGGCCCAGCAGCACCGCTGGGTCACCATGGGGTTCTGCTCACAAAACCAATAAAACAAAGAAAGAAAAAACAACACATGCAGCAACTTTTGGCTAAACGGGCCTTTTGATAAGGCACGTACACGTTTGGGTGCCAACTCCTCTCACTTTAGATTTCCTACCCTTCCTTCTTGTGATGCAAACACAACTCCTGCCTCGATTTTGCAGCCAAGTCATGG
>VWZK01000558.1:147426-210906 GCA_013396935.1 Baryphthengus martii
CAGGGAACCGGCCTGTCCCGGCCCGTTCGGCTCCGCACCGGGCGGGTAGTAGCGCAGCAGCAGCCGCCTCAGCCCCATCCTGCGCCGCAGGCCCCAGGACGGCGAGGGGGTGTCTCTAGGCCCGTTACCACGGCAACGCTCAAACAGCGGCGGCGCGCATGCGCGGCTGGGCAGGGCCGCTGGGCGAGAGCCCGGTGCTTCTTCCAGCCACCAGCGAATAAAAAATTCAATAGGTAATTAAGAAGGGAAGCAAGCAACTATTTAAATAAAAAAAATAGTTCAAAATCCCCTAAAAGTAGGCAAAGGTTTAAAAAAAAAAATTAAAAAAACTAAAAGCAGGCAACGATTTAAAGAAAACCCCACAAACCTCATCAACTTGAATTTTACAAAGAGAAGCATGAAAAGACTGTTTCATCCAAGAAGAAAAAAAAAAATCTATTCGAAAAGGGATAACCAACATGAACTCATTCAAAGATTAATGTGTTATAAAGAACTAATGCATTATAAAAGACTAATCACCTCGAGTTTTACAAAGAGGAGTGTGAAAAGATTATTTGATCAATAAAGGAAAAAAATCTATTTGAAAAGGGATAACCAACATGGAATTGTTGAAAGATTAATGCGTTATAAAAGATTAATGTAGTACTAGAACTAAACATTTGAGTGAAGCTGGATGGAGAACTGACTGTGGAGCATCACCAGGGGGAAGCAGTGAAGCCACGTTGGTTCAGATCTCCTCACGGCCCACACCACTGATGACAAGTCANCCCCCCAACTTTTCACCTGATTTCATCAGCTTTGTTGTTAAATAAACTGTCCTGGAAACACTTGCTGCAGGTTGGTGTTCCAAGTAGCCTGGAAAACAAGTTTTACAAAACCTGTTGGATGTATTTCAGTGTTCGCACAGGTCCGTCTGCAGTAATGGATAGAAAATCCTGACACACTTCCTATTTCTAGGTATGCCCTGGCACCTCTGCCTTTCTTCCTGAGCTGAAGTATTAAAATATTTAACCGCATTCCTTCCTGCTTTGAAACAGCTGTTAACGAGTTCTGCTGCTCCTTGGGATTCTGCAGGAAAGGGTAATTTGGGGATTTTTTTTTATAGACTTGGTAGAATGCAAATGACGTAAGAGAAGTATTTAGTTTGAAAGAAAGATCTGCTACAGTGATGCTCTTCCTGAGCTGGCCAGCTCCAGCTGCTTGCACTCGTGGAGGTCCCTGAAGCCTCCGGGCTGAGCTGCTGATGAAGGCTGAAGGTGGCCCAGCAGCACCGCTGGGTCACCATGGGGTTCTGCTCACAAAACCAATAAAACAAAGAAAGAAAAAACAACACATGCAGCAACTTTTGGCTAAACGGGCCTTTTGATAAGGCACGTACACGTTTGGGTGCCAACTCCTCTCACTTTAGATTTCCTACCCTTCCTTCTTGTGATGCAAACACAACTCCTGCCTCGATTTTGCAGCCAAGTCATGGGTGACGAGCCGGGAGCNTTCATCCAAGAAGAAAAAAAAAAATCTATTCGAAAAGGGATAACCAACATGAACTCATTCAAAGATTAATGTGTTATAAAGAACTAATGCATTATAAAAGACTAATCACCTCGAGTTTTACAAAGAGGAGTGTGAAAAGATTATTTGATCAATAAAGGAAAAAAATCTATTTGAAAAGGGATAACCAACATGGAATTGTTGAAAGATTAATGCGTTATAAAAGATTAATGTATTACTAGAACTAAACATTTGAGTGAAGCTGGATGGAGAACTGACTGTGGAGCATCACCAGGGGGAAGCAGTGAAGCCACGTTGGTTCAGATCTCCTCACGGCCCACGCCGCCGCCGACAAGTCAACAGAAGACAGTCCTGGTCAGGGTTTGACACTACGTGACTTTTTGCAAAAACACCCATATGGCTCCCTACAGCTTCGCTTTGAAGACAGCCCTTTGGTTTTTTGAAAGCCAGGAAGCAAAATACAATGACCAATTCCAGATGTACATTGGGACATGACTGGGGGACAAAGTGGCCTCTGGGTTTTTCATCCCCATTTGTTTGCTTAAATCTTTTGTCTTATTTGTATGTGGAAAGTCTTGAGGCAGATAAGAAATATTTTTATTGAAAGCAAATAATCCAAACCACTTTCCAACTGAATTGTCTGACTTGGACCAACCCTATTCAAAAATAACTTTTTGAACCACCCCTCCCTCACCCTCGTGGTCTCCAGTTTCTTAATAGCTTTTTGCATTTGTTTAACATAATATGTGTCCACCCAGATGATAATTTCAGAATATAAATATTGTTCTGTTCTTTTAACTTAAGTGACCTGAACAATGAACATGGCATGGCCACTGCTTCCTATGTTAACGCTTTGTTCTTCATAAACACACATTCATGCAGCCTTCCCGGTGCCTGCTGTGTTACTTAACACCAATTAGAAGTGCAACATTTCATTTTTTAATTTTTTTTTTTAGTGAAATTTAAAGGCTTGATTCTTCCTTACAGCATAAATACAGAGAATCTGCAGCTCAACTATAACATCAAAAGTATTAGTGTGATCAGCCTGGCAAGACATCAGCTGCTCCCGAGGCATTTTTACCTGTGTCAGCGGTTTGCAGGAGTGGCAGAAAGTTGAGATTCTATAAAGCTCTCTTATCAGTCAATATCCAAAAGCCGTTGAAAGGCTGCAATACACACTTCTCTTGAGTGCTGGAAACAATGGTGTCGGACAGTAAGAAGCAAAATTAATACAGTTACAATAAAGAGATGTTTTTTGAGATCCCTGGCTTCTTTCTGCCAACACAGGCTCTGAAAATCTCCCTTTTCTTGAGTCAAAATACTGTCCTAAGAAGGATAAGGAGAAGAAAGTGTTTCTGACTCTCGCTTGAAGAGGATAGTAGGGTTTAGGCTGCCTGATTTAGAGCTGTACCATGACCCACTTGTTTTGAAGTAGGTCAGTCTGTGGTGTGCTGAACCAAATCAGAAAGGCCAGCCCAGGAGCTGTCTGAGTCGGGGAAAGATGCAGAAACCCACTTCCTATTTCTGTTACGTTTGCAGTGGGTGCAGCGGATTTGTTCCGAGGTGAGCTTTGCAGGCTGCCCTTTCTCACACGCTGTCCTTTCTCACCCCTGGTAGCTCTGTCAGACACAGAAGGGCTGTGCTCTGATACGTCTTTCTGGCTGGTGGATTAAATGGGTTTAGGTAATTTTTTTCCAAGGTTATTTTATTCTGGTGTGGACGATTTGCGTCCTCTTGCCTGAAGGCACTACTCTCCATGTACGCTTCTCTGTGCATTGCTAGAGCTCCTTCTCACTTTTGCTGTGTCCTTCCCAGTTTTAATCATGACACCACAGCCATGAAAAATGTTAAACACTGTGTTACTTGTATAAAGAACACGATCTTTTGGGAGTTTGCTGTTTGTGAGGCATGAGCTGTTCTGGGAGAAAGAGCTGACAGTGTTTTATAGCACAGGCAAAGTGCTGTCTTTCCCAAGGATTTTTTTTTTTGTCCTTGCCTGGCTGTTTTCATCAGTTTAAGGGTATCTTGAATTTTTTTTCAAAAATTAATAACTAGTTGCTATTTGCCTCAAGAGTGCGTTATCTTTCTGTTCGCACAAATAGTGGCCTGTGTATTTGCCTGTGGTGAGGCACAAGCACCAGAAAGGAACAGTGGTTCTCTTTGCTCTTTCCTTCCATTTCTGACAAGCTGCTTATCTGTCCCACACAATCAGGCAAATTCCACACATTCTCATTTGTTTCAGACAAATTTTCACTTAGCTGAAAAAAATCTTTCCTTACTCTCCGCTTTTTAAGGGAGAGCCTTTTTTCCTAACCTCGCTAAGCCAATGGGTGGACCTGACTACAGAAAAACCTCAGTGCAAAAAAAACAAAACCAAAACCACAATAAAATATATTTCTCTTACCTTCTGAGAAGAACTCAAAGATGCCTTTCACCTTCCTTTCCATGGTCCAAGCTGTAGGAGGCTGAAGACCTTTTGGGTAAGGAGGGCTCTGTATCATCCAGTCAGGATGGCAAAGCTGACAGTGCCGGGTAATTTTGCAAGTGCCCTTCGGTCAGATTGTCTGAGCTGTGGGGTGAAAGGCAGCGAGTTATCTGGATGCACCTGGTGAGGACAACAGAGCACTTCTACATACACATGGCATCACACAACTGACTTGGACCCCTCTGAGCCAGTGGGACACAAAGGACCACCCCAAGACTTCCACACACCAACCTCCCCTTTCTTATTGTGCTCCCCTGCTTGGAATTATCTATCTGAGTCTCCAGGCTTTTCTGCACCACGTTCACAGACAGCTCTGCTTCCTGACACCTCCGCTGACATGTACCCTTCCCAAGCAGCCTTGGGCAACCTCACCTTGTTGTAAGAGGCTTTAAGAGGAATCCATGTGCTGTGCCCAAACCCTTCCGCCAGTGTCTGGTCCAGCCTGCGAGCTCTGGGAGCCCACGCTCAGGCCAGCAAGTTCCAGCAGAGCTAGCCAGCTCTACCCTGAAGTTAGGGGAATCCCTAGGGATCCTGCTGGGTAATGACTGTTCCCTGGGAGGCACACAGCTTCTCACATGATACGTTGGATAGCTGGGACATGGAATCCACCTACTGGAAATTAAAGCAAATTAATTTTGCCGCTTCAGAGCTTCACCCACAGAGAATTGCCGGTTCCCAGGTTTACAAGGCCACGAGCAGCAGATTGCTTAAATTATGCTGGAAATCATAATAGCATACTGTAGGAAACACATAAAGGGGAGGAAAGCCCCTTTCTCCTGGTGACTTCTCCCATAGAGATAGCCCTGTGTGTTGAGAGCAGACTGTATTACCACCAACATAATCCTTCCAGGGGATGAGGTCAAAGCTTGCCCTGCAACAACACTTAAAGCTTCTCCTGAATTAATACAGAAACCGATCAGAGAGATGCTCTCCAGTCTGATTAAGATGAAATTAAGCTAAGAACAGGTCTTCATTTAAAGGAAAAGCTTCTGTCTAGGGGAGAGGAGGGAATTACATCCTCTGGAGGTCAGTGCTACCCATGGGGCAGACCAAGCAAGTTGAGTGGAAAGTGGCTTCTACAGGGGTGAACACAGTGCTGCAATTGCTTCAGCTGGAGCCTCGTAAGGAAATGGATTCGTTTCTAGGGGAAGTCACCTTTTTCAATTAAAAAAATAAAGATATCACACAGAGAGTGCAGATTCTAACATTTATTTCTTTTCAAATTTGGCAATTTCAACTTTTTTTTCCACAAGCAAACTTTGTTTAACAATAGCAAGAGGAGTATTATACTGCTAACCACAGTTAAAACATTTTGGCACAAGACAGTGCCAAAGAAGTAACAGAATAAACTGAATAAATAACCCGCTTTACACATGCTGAACAAAACTGATATACAAGAAACGTCATAAAATTGACACCCTGTACAACAGCTTCAGGTCATCCTTACCGAACAGTACTCTTAGCAACATACACGTTAGTAAAAATAGAAACTCTAACAAAATGCTTAATTCAAGCAAACCAGTGATGCAATATGAATCAACTGAGGCAGTCTGACGGTTCCAAAGAAGCCAGAGGTGGTAGTGGGTGAGCACACAACAGTGTACAAGGGGACAGTCCCAAACGGGAGGTTGAACCTCATGGTTCTTCGGCCACATCTGTGTTTAGTTCCCCACTGGAAATCATGTTACATGGACATCTTCTTGAGCTTGTGGCTGTTAAAAGAATGAGAGAACATGGGTAAATAATGATCTCAGCCACAGGTCGGTGACAGGTTTCTCTCTCTATGGAAATAGCTCACATAGAAAAAGGAACATGTGACTCGACCATCCCTGAGAAGACTCTGAAAAGGAGTAGCCATGTCTGACAGGAGGTGGAAGGACAAATGTGTTCAGCATTGCTGCCAGAAATGGCTTTAAGGAGACACAAGACAGGGGCTTTCACACATGCCCTGGTTTCATCAGCCCAAGAGCATTTAGATTTTGTGATTCATACCTTAGGTAAAGGAGATGCTTCTTCACCCAGCCTTCCTTTGGATTTACACAGGCCTTCAGCCCACTGTAGGTGTGGAAACTGGAAAAGAAATAGTGATAAAGAGATCAGTAAATCATTAGAAATCTCTCCCAGTAAATGCTGGGAAGATGCATTTGGTCAAAAACATGCATCATAGTTACCCTGTAAAATAAAGAATAGCAACTGCTTTGGAAAATGCAGGTTAGATACGGAGCTGCTCCACAACCCCATCAATACCACAGGAACAAACAGAAACACCTAATGACATTTAACTGTAATAGCTGTTCCAGGCTCAGGGCTCATTTTCTGCACCATAAACTTGTGTTGAATTTATCGGAGCTATTGAGACAAAGAACTTTCCTGGATGCCAGAAGCCATTTGTGAGACTAAGGAGAATAGTTGCTGTCGAGCTAAGGTGACAGATCAACGTCTAGAAGGGCTAAAACCTTGAGGGGAAAACACTCCACTCTCCGTGGATTAAGAAAAATCCTGTTGCTAGTGAGTCTTTTGGCAGGTTTTGGCAAGGGAATGGGCTGGGCTGGCTGGAGACGGAGCAGGTCTGTGTTTGCACAGCTGGCTCCTGAACAATCAGATTTGTTATGTGCACTGTGCGGCTGTCCTCTGAGCTGGTAGTCCCTATCAGCTAGCGGCTGTGCACGTTGCTTACCGGTATTATATACAACTTAGTTAATTTAACGTCTTGAGAAAGCAAGAAAAGTCATGCTTGTAACTTTCTAACCATTGCTTCTGCCCAAAGAGACACCCTGAAGTTAATAAATGTCAGAAAAACCCAGGATCTTCTGAGAAGTAGCTTACATGATGGCATGGATATCACAGACTTCGCTGGAGAGCTGCTCAGTGTAGCCTTTCAGAGCCCACCGGGGCAGACGCACTTTGGTGTAGGACAGGCAGCAGTCCTGGTTGCTTTGTGCTGGGAAGAACGAAGACAGCAAAGTAAATGACCCTGTTCAGACCCTGCTGCCAGCCCCTGGCTGCCCGGCTCCCCTACCGCAGGAGAGCAGGGGTAGAGGCAGCACACTCTGTTGAACTCATCCCCTTGCACCTCACCCTGGTCCTGCTGCTGGCTGTGAGCGTGCACCCCCAGCCCCAGAGCCACTTCCTGGGGCCAAGCAGCTCCAGAGCTCACTCACCTTCCGAGGTGCTGCACAGGAGTAGCCCCAGCAGCGAGACCAGGACCAAGATCTTGCTGCTAAACCCGGCCATTTCTGCTCAGTCCACGCAGCGGCTGTGCTCCAGCGAAGGCTCGGCTCAACTCAGCTCAGCTCTGCCTGCTTCTCTCCCCAGCCACGCCGCACCTCCACCTGCTTATAAAGGAGTGGCGGGAGCCTCATGCCGGAATTCACACGCGGGCGGGTTCCACCGTCATCAGTGGGTTTCCCCATGGCAAATTCCATCGTGCTCAATTTTGTCTCAGCTCACCTTCCTGGTGCTACAACAGTGTGCTGGGGAAATTTTATTGTTTTTTTTAAAGTAGGTTAGAAGATTCAGCCATAAAGAAAAGGAAATAAAAGGGTGTGAGGTAATGGTTCTGTGGGTAAAGCATGTGTATATTTAGGGGTAGAAGTGTGGGTTGTGAAATGAGGAAAGTCAAATGTAGGTAACTCTTGATTTTACCTACAGAAACCACACCGGCTCTGCTCTAGTTTATCGAGCCCAGCTTGGGGGCTGAGGGTGGGGGGCTTGACCCAGCCAGACTCATTTCACATGATCTCAGAAGCTGGGTGACCGGAGCCATAGCACCGAAGCACACAGTGAGGTTTACTGGTTGACCCACTTGGTAACATCAGGCTTTTCCAATTACTGCTCTCTCAGCTTGGAATTGTGACACTGTCAGGGACACGTGAGCAGTGTCAGGTACTCATGGAAATCCATTTCTTTAACCATATATTCACATATGTATGTATACAAGTAATTCATATATTAAGCCTAGTAACAGTTTGAACCAGGGTCTATTATCTGCTGAAGCAGCACTGTCTAGAGAGCATCAATGCTGCTTCATAAGCACCACCTGTACCTTGTTTCTTTCCCACAAACAGTCACCTGAAACACACACAGTGCTCACAATGCCTCAGGAAAAACCCCTGGGGAGAGGCTCTGCTGGTGCTGCATGGACCGTTTGAGCTGCTACAGACGGCCGCTGCTTCCCAGTGCCACCGCTCCATGCCCTGCCGTGGCTGCAGCCACATCCCAGGTGGCCAGAGTGCAAATTCTAGAGGAACCTGAGCTCGAAGGAGCTTCTCTTCAGGTAGAGCTCAGGGCCATGATGGTTGCCAGTTCATAATTACGTACCCCCATTCTTCCCAGACTGCCAGTACCTCTCACAAAGGGTGAACTGCTAGGATTGCTTCCTAGAAATGTAAAAAGTTTGAACCCAAGAACAAGATTGTTATTCAGAGCAAGGAATTTCCATATGGAATAGCCAGAATTTAGGGGAGCTTGTGTGGCAGGAGCAGCCTTGTGGCGCACATGGCATCACGTGTGTGGGAGATAGTTCTCCTCAGTGCCACTGATGTTGGCCAAGGCCAGGGGAATAGGCAGTGAAGATCCCATGGCCTGATGGACGCTGCCTTTTGTACCTGCTTTATGGGTCATGGTAAAATGCTGTAAAAATGCATAAGTATCAACGCTTTTGGTGTGCAGCTATCTGTGGACTGGTTTCAGGGCCTTCTGTCAGTGTCAGGCAGTGCTACAAAACTGGAGTGGTAACACCTGGAACGATGAAAGTTTTGCTTGGTAGCTTCTTCCTTTCCCTAAAGATGAGAGTAGTTAAACATGGCTCACAACTACTTCTAGATTGACAGGCATCAAGAAGCATCAGGTTGGCAAGAAGCAATTCTCCATCTTCCCCAGCAGCATCACATTGTGGGTTTGTTTTCTTTTTAAACTGACTGTCCAGTAACAACCGGGAATTTTTTATTTATTTCCTACTTTTTAAGCGGGAGTTTGTGCTGCCCAGTGTCTATCAAGCAACTGCCTAATGACAATTAGGCATTGGGCGATCACCTCGCACTCCTCCACTTCCACACTTCCATTTCACTGTAGCTTTTCTAAGACTGTTAAGATAACTGCATCTTCACATCCACAGACTTGTGCCAAGAGCATCAAAAGCACAAGGCAAACAAGAATTTTAAAAATTGCTAATGAAACCTTCTAAATAAAAGAGATTAGTTTGTCTCCTGTCTTACTCCTTAAGTTCCCCTCTCCCACATTCAGTTGGAGACTTGAGATGATTATAATTTTTAAGATGTGCTGCCTAATCAATAAACAAAATATCTAGAGACCTTAATTGGCTAATAAAACCACCATTCTTATGAGCAACATTACTTCGCAATTCTATCACTTCAAGTACTATTGACTTACAATTCTTTTGTTCACTGTTAGTATTGATAGAGTGGTTATGTTTATATATTGGTTAAATCATAATAAAGACAGTGAAAAATCACTTGTAAATGCTATTAAGTTGTGGTTCTGCTGCCTTGCCTCCAGCACCCAGCTTTAAGGCACAGGCTGTCCTTTCTTACAAGTTCATCCCTCGCTCCTGCCACTGCCTTTCAGACAGAGACCTGCTGGAGAGTCTGGTCGGTTGTCCACAGGGGTTGTTGCCCCAGCATCTCAGGGATCTCGGGCCCATGGGGCAGTTTCATTGCTGCCTGGAGGCAGCTGCCCTCCTCCTGTCACAAGATCCCCTTTCCCCCCCCCCCCCCCTCAATCCCAGATAAACAACTTGCTCCTTATTCCTTTTCCTTGTTGATCTCAAATCCATGACATCCTCACCCAACCCTGGAGTTTCTCATATGCCATTTTCTGGGCAATCATAGAATAATTAAGGTTGGAAAATACCTCTAGGATCATCAAGCCCAACCTACTACTCAATGGCTCCATGATCACTAGACCATGCTCTGAAGTGCAATATCCAATTGCCCTTTGAACACCTCCAGGGATGGTGACTCCACCGCTTCCCTGGGCAGGCTGTTTCAATGCCTAACCACTCTTGCAGTAAAGAAATTCTTCTTAACGTCTAATCTAAATCTTCCCTGGCACAGTTTGAGGCCATTACCTTTTGTCCTATCATTAGTTACTAGGGAGAAGAGACCGACACTCGCCTCACTACAGAGAGCTGTAGAGAGCAGTAAGGTCTCCTCTCAGCCGCCTCTTGTTCAGACTGAACAACCCCAGCTCCCTCAGCCTCTCCTCCTAAGACATGTTTTCCAAACCCTTCATCAGCTTTGTCGCCCTTCTCTGTACCTGATCCAGCACCTCAATGTCCTCCTTATACTGCAGTGCCCAAAACTGAACACAGTACTTGAGGTGCAGTCTCACCAGTGCCAAGTACAAGGGCACAATCCTTTACTCCTGTTGGCCACCCCATTTCTGATCCAGGCCAGGTTGCTGTTGGCTCATGTTCTGCTGGCTGTCAACCAACACCCCCCAGCCTAACATGATTATTGACTGACATGACTGACACTTATCTCAAGTCTCCCTTCTGACTCCATAGCTCTATTCCTTCTCCATTCAGTGCTCTTTGGACAGAACCTTCTCACCTGAGCTTTGACACTCCTACCTGCTCCTAATTAAGCAGGAGCAGTTTGGAGATGAGACCAATGACTTCACCCAGCCAGTGTTCTGGCCTCAGGCAATTTCCATCACACCCCTGGTTCCCACCAGAGGCCACGGTAGGTGTTGTGCCTTGTGTCACAGGGGAAATCGTGGTTGTGATGCTCCTTTTCTCTCATGGTTTAAGTTAGGGAATTAGGTTAAGATTTAGAACCAAAGCCATGAGGAGGGCCTCAGCCTCAGGAGCACTGTCGTTTTATTCGTAGTCAGTGTGTACAAAGTACCTTCACTTTATTTGCACAAATTAGTTAAAAAAAACAAAATCATTAATGCAAATGGCTGGAGAAAGTTGCCTGCTAGGTCCTGATATGACTCATAACCGTATCTTATCAGTCTTTACATTTACAAGTCCATAATTCATACAGAAGGCAAAAAATATGAAACCAGAGAGGTTCTTTTGTGTTCGAGGGCAGTGATTATTCCCTGTCAACAAGGGGCCGGTGACTGTTGTCCATCCTGACACCCCAACAGGCATTGGGCCTGGTTTCTCTTCACACCTACAGGCGGGGCTGTTGTCTCCTACAATAAAAGACAGTTGCTTATTATTATTATTGACAGCTTTTAATCGATTGGCAGCAGTTCACCATTTTTATTCATCCTCTCAAAGAGCTGTTTTCTTACATGTTACTGCCCTTGCCCAAACTGCTGAAAATAAATCGTTATAGCAACAGAGCTGCTCAACCAGGAAGAGCGAGACCAGAGAGGGGAAGTTCCCAGCTGTAGTTTCCAATGGTTTGATAGAGCAAAGGGCAGGAGAAAGCACTAGTTCAGAAGGAACAGGGCCAAATGTGGGGATATACTGATTGCCTCATCCCCAGTGATGAAATACAGGACAAGTCCCAAACACAATTGTTCCACAGGAAACTTGCTCAACCTCTCCATTCGCTTGAGAGCTAAAGCTTTGGAGGCCGTGATGCAATACAGTGGTTTCATACAGTCCAGCACCTGTCTGACTGACAAAAGTCTTAATCTTATAATTAGTGATAACTGGTTTCTTATTTTAAGAAGCAGAGCTGGAAACACTATTGAATGACATTGGCTCAATGCAATTATGGGCTAATTATACACCTGTTGAGGGAGAGGAACCTCCCAATCTATCAAAAGTGGAGGTTACAAGGAGACTGGAGCACCTGCCATGAAGACCCCAGCATCCATCCTAGTGCTGCTACATACGCACAGGAGCTGAATATCTGTTCTGAGGGGGCATGGTTCCTTCTCTCAACATTAACCTGACTCTGTCTACAGCTCTTCATAGTAGCCAACCACCTGTTCACTGAAAGGGACCTCTCAAAGCTGAAGGCAAAACCTATAGTTGGAAAGAAGGATGGAAAAAAGTCTGCACTGGGTTTGCATGGCAAGGTCTTGGTAGTGAGGGGGCTACAGGGGTGACTTCTGTGGGAAGCTGCCAGAAGCATCCCCCATGTGCAGTGGAGCCAAGACTTGCCAGCTCCCAGATGGGCCCACTGCTGGCTGAGGCTGAGCCTGTCAGCGACAGTGGTAGTGTCTCTGAGATAAAAAATTTAAGGGGGGAAAAAATAATTCCTGGGTGTAACAATAGCAGCAGAGAGAAAGGAGTGAGAATATGCAAGAAAAACAACTCCACAGACACCAGGGTCAGCCTGGCACGTGCCTTCAGGCATAATAAGCACAAGAAAAGAAGCATTTCAACTAATACCTTTCCGACCATTAAAGAAGTGGAGAGGTGCCAGTTTTCTGCATCACTCATACAAAGATGGGGAAGAAGGGAGGGAATCGCTAGAGAGGCTACAACGTGCATCCTCTGCAAGGGACTGAGGCCACCAAGTGCCCTTTGCAGACAAGAAAGAACCTGCTTACAAAAAGAAGTGATGTGATTTGCTATGGTCCAACAGCCCGAAATCTTCACCAAAAAAAAGCTGTCAGCAACCTTCAAGCACCAGAGTCATTTAACAACCCCACCAAAGTAAGCCTCAAACTTCTGGGTTTTTTGTAGCTCCCACCTCTGAGCACATCGGTCAGTGCCTCTCCGTGGCTGTGGTGTGGCTCAGAGCTTCCCAGAGATCTATAGATCCCAAAAGAGATCTGGAGAAGGAAACTGCAGGTTTTACTGAATGACCCTTGACATGCAGAGCACTTGATCACTCCAGACAGTTCGTGTGTAACACTGCTGGCACTCGGTCACGGCTTCCTGGCAGAGCAGTTTAAACACCCCCCCACCCCATAGCACCCACTTGTTCTGGATTGCCAACAAGAAACAGTTATTAGGGAACACTATTCAGTGGCTGTGTCACTGGAGGTTTACTGGTTGACCCATCCAGTAACATCAGGCTTTCCCAACTACTGGGCAGCTGTGACCCTCTCAAGGCAAGGGCTGCAACCACTGTGGCTTCTCAACACTATGCAGTGATATTATGGGGACTTTCCCGGTTGCCCAAGCCAGCCAGCTTGGACTTTCCGCTCTCCAAGAGTCCTGCTCTTTTTTTTTCCCAGGATCATAGCCCTGGGTACTTCCATCCCAACTCTTACAGGTTCTTTTGCATAACACAACTAAGATACTGCCTTTCTTACCCTCTTATAGTCTTAAAACTCCCTTGTCTGGACATTAGTCTTCATCTTGGTTTCTGCAAGAGACATTTGAGGGCCTTAACAAGAGCAGTCTTCCCCCAGCTCCTGTTAAGGAAACATCTGCCAGGGTGATTTTTCCTCTTTCTACAAGGTTCCCCTTGGCTGCTGCAAGAATATCTTGCTTGTCCTCATTTTCAAAGTCTTTCTCATCTGATTGCTGGCCCAGACAACTCCAGTCATCCCCCTGGACAACTCCAGTCAGCCACAGCAGTGCCCTGTTGGTGAGGCCCTTGGCTGGATCTGTAAGGAAAGTGCCATCACCAACCCCACGAGACTGCTCACACACTTCAGAGGCTCCTGCAAACAAGGGCTTGTTCTGTGAGAATCAGAGCCAGAAAATATGCTCAAGCACAAGATGTTTAAAGCCAAGTGATCTGGGCTTGATGGAAATCTGCTATTCCAAAGTGAATTGTGTTTTACAAGAACATATTCCATCATCTCCTCGAGTAACTAGACTTAGATCAGAGAACTGTCAGTTTTTTTTCTCCATGTTTGTACACAGCCTGGCACACTGAGGGACCGGGAACCAGAGCTTCAGGATATGACACATACACTGTGACTGCTGCCTTTGAGAGGACTGACAGGAAGATGAAGGCACATGGAGAGAAATCTGGACCACATTAAAAAAAAAATTATTCATGAAAGGGACAAAACCCAACACTCACTGTTGGGAAAAAGAAAAACAAAATAGAAGGAACAAACATCAACAAAATCCCCTGCAAGTCTCTGGTGACTATTATCCTAACTCTTCTGAGCTGGCAAGAAATCAAGGTATTAGAGGAATACAGGCCATTTTGAGTACCAGAATTCTTGCTTTCAAGCAAACACTAGCAGCATGATACGTTTATTTTAAGTCTCTTTCAAATGTCACTAGAGATTTAGCATCAAACGAAGCACCCAGCCAGTTATGTGCACTTGTCTGTGACAAACCTTATTCCAGCAGAACTCCACAGTACCTGGGCTGCTGCAGTGATTCAGCGTCTCCCACGCTGTCTGTGACGAGATGCACCTTGAGGGCAAATAAATTAAAAAGAAAAAAGTAGAGTGGAGGTGCTGGGCTGAAACTTCCTACACACAGAAGTTGTGCAAATGCAAATTTGCATCTCAAATGAGATGTCCGTTCGTGACGACAGGGCAAAATCTGCCACTAGTGGGAGGTTTGTAGGGCAAAGGGAAGATGCCTCAGAAAGTGATCTTTCCACATAGGAAGTTACTTAGAAATCTGATTGGGTTTTTCCTCTCATCTCTCTTTGGCAATCCATGGTAAGCCACCATTAGTCACGGCAAATATTAACCAATTTAAATGCAAGTTCTTGGATCTGCACATCCTTTCCTTTTTGTTACTTGATGGAGATGAGGAAAGCATGCAAAGAAAGGCTAAAGCGCCAGCTAGGCGGATGCGGGGAATTAGATTGCCTTGCATGATTACAAAAACTACAAATAGGATGTGGTCCAACAGTAGCAACCTTGGAGATACAGGGGGTTTTGTGGTGCTGGGATACTACACACATGCACCTGTAACTGGAACATCCTCCAAATTCTAAAGGTGAAGCTTCATAGATTCTTCTATTCACTTTCTCATCTCTTAAACTCATGATTTTTGAGTCAGTTTTTTGTGACGGTGTTGAGCAATGATTGCACTGAATTAAAACGATGAGTTTTATAATTTCTACCTAAAGATCAAATCAGCAAGAACTGGCACAAGCACTGTATGCAGAGACTGCTTGTTGTGTGGAGCCTGGGGCTCTCACCGGAGCGATCTGTGGTTGGCACTGCTAAGAAAAGAGGCCACAACTTTTAGACCATTTGGTACTTTATGAAAGCAACTGTGTCATTCTTGCGTGTGATGTGTAGGTCCTATCAAGGGACTGTTTCATTCTTGCATGTGATGTGTAGGTCCTATCAAGGGACTGTTTCATTCTTGCATGTGATGTGTAGGTCCTATCAAGGAAGTATTAAGCAAAATGTTCTTATTAGCCACAGAAAACAGACACATTTCTCAGCCACAGTTTGCAGAAGTGAAGAGCTCAAAGCCAACTTGTGAACCACACAAACAATCTCAAAGTGATGGTGAAAGAGATAGCTCTGCAGTCACAACAGAGATGCAACCACTGCTTTCTCGGCAGGGCCACCTGTCCTCTGCTTCGTCCAGAAACACCGAGCTGCTGCTCTTCCCGTGCACACCGATGGTTTCCACGCCATCAGGAGAGTTAACAAACTGTGTGTGGGGCAGAGGGACCAGAGCCCAGTGCACACATCTGCAGCACTTGCACAGGAGTCAACTGCGGACTGATAGCAACCGCCACAAAAAAAATCATAAATCAAAGGAAAATCCCCAGAGAATCCCACTGATGGAGGTAGTTTGTCCTCTGCTGTTGATCTGTAAGGAAAACAAGAAGAACTGCTTAAGGTATAACCTGTTCTCCAGTCAGCCTTTCTGCCCTGCCCTACCGTTCACTGAACACAGCAGGAAGACTTCCTCCAACTCTCGGGAAACTTTGGATCACACTATTTTTGGATTTCATGTCTCTGTTTTAAAAGATTCAAGACAGTGTTTTGCTATTGGTACAATGGCAACCAAAATAAATTTGGCTGTTAGGTGTACAATACACCCCAATACCACAAGGGAGACCACACCGAAGATGTCATCTGTCTGCTCAGTCCCGGAAATTTTATCATCTGTTCAATTTACTGGCTTGATTTTTGTAGTTTTGAACCACAAAAAACAAAGTTGAAGATGTTATAAATTTACTTTTTCAGCATCCTCAGACCCATAAATCAAAGGTGAAGATGCTGCAAAGCTCACAAACAGCTTCTGTTTGAACAGTGAGCTGTGTAGCAGACCAGCATCAGCAGATACCTTCACAGAGTGGGCTGCTCCTGGCTCAGCTCAGGCTCCTCTGGGCCACACTGCTTTGCAACGCTTGGCTGGGAGAGCCGAGAGCACTACATGCCACTCTGAGCCAGCAAGGAAAAAGGGAGAGTTCTTGCCCAAGTAATCAACCCAGTCCTCAGACAACATGAAACGTCTTTATCTGGAAACCTGCCAAGGTCCCTGGCAGGTTTTCCCAAGAGATGTGGAGCGAATCGGAGAGCTTGTGATGCAATTAAGGATGATGTCACATGTCACCGTGTCAAGTCTTGGCGATGCTCCCAAGAGGACATCCTGTGCAAACTGGACGCTACATCCCCAGCCTCTCACAACTGGGGGAGGTGTCAACACCTCACCTACGTTTAATTCAGCAATGAAACTGCAACCAGAAGAAGAGACAATATAAACAGTGACTTCCATTTCAGTTCCATACCTTTATCTTTCTGCACTTTCCCTGCCTGATAACACTTGATTAAGAGGGTGAAGGACTCTTTTTTCAAACCAGCCCTGGCCCAGGGCCAGCAGTACGCAACCAGGGCCATAATGCACGCTCTGAAAGCAAAGAAGGTTCGATCAGTCTTTATAACCATCACAAAACCTCTGCATTCTCCACGTTATGCTGCTAGCACTTTACAGCAAGAGCTCATGGCCTTGATTTGTGTGAACTTCCAAGCTGGCCCTCTGAATACTCCTGGGTGTGAGGAATTCAACAAAAAGGCAGTTCAATCTTCATAGCTGCCAGTGCAGCCTTTCTGTGCATGGGCTCCGTTTGACCACCAATTGAGAAAAATCTTCAGTATGAGCCACAGTAAATTTTCTTTGCTATCACTCTTTAAGGGAGTATCATGGGCATTCTCTAAAGAGTATAAGTCTCCAGTTTGATTTGCAAAGTCTCTTCTCCCAAATTTGCAGGTGTCAAGAAACAGCGATCTGGGAGCCGAGTCAGTGCCCAGGCCAACACCCAGACAGTTTGAGAGCCCGCAACATTCCTCGCAGAGCTGAGGTGAGGCTCCCGGCCTTGGTGCCATCCTGGAAATGAGCTAAGGGGCAGCAGAAGCCAGAGAAGGTACTGGGCGGACAGAGGTTTGCAGCCTTTTTCTCATACTGCCTTTCCTGCCCCTTCTCTCCTCAGAATTTTCCTGTCTCCTCGTTACATTAGAGACCATATTACATTAAGTCTTTAGGATACACTACTCCTATAAAATTTACCTTTTCTCCTCATCTTAGAGTCTTCCCTTTCTCAGTCGAACAGGATTGGAATGCTGGCTATAATCAGATCCCCCAGCCCACCCTCCAAGCAGAAGAACTTTTCTGCTTCAAACCAGACTACATTCCAACTCGGCATGGAGAGCACAGTCCCCTTCAAACCCAGCAACCAAGCTCTGCTGCAGGAGGCTCATGACATAGAGCTCAAGGTGACCAAAAACTTGCATAAGCCCATCACAGTTTTACTGCTTTCCCATTTGGCATTCGAATGTGAATCAGGGAAAAAAACCGTGACCTTATGTACAGCGAGATGGACTAAAGAGCCTGGAAAGAACTGATAATAGAGGACAGATGAGGATATGAAAGCAGAAAACACAGACATCAATCACTGGAAGTTACTTAAATCATTCTTTCTCATTATTACACTACAGCAAGAGCAGAATTTTGGGGTTTTTTTTCAGTGCCGAGAAATTTGAGTTGGACTCTTACCTCAGTAAGTCAAATCTGGAGTTAAGCTGCTGACTTCAACAGAAACTCTCTGTGTTTTAGCAGGAGCCCTGGAGAATAAAATCAGATGCAGGTATATAGTCCTGTCAGCTGGGCTGTCCCCTCCTGTCTCTGCAGCTTCAGTTAAATGTGCAGAAGCAAAACAGCTCTGGAATCAGTGTCAGTGACTGATGGCTGGAGCTTCTAAAGATGACTACAGGGCCTTCTCTGTCTTCGGTAAGGACTGCGAGAACCTGCCAAAGCAAAAGATCTGAGAAATCTGCTAACAAACAACAGTCAGACTGTTTTGTGTTTTGAATCTGCCAGAATAGCATGAAACCCCATATGTTCAATGGGGAAACATTTAAATCTTATAACACCGGTATTTAACACCTTCAGCTCTGCCATTACCCACATGTAGCTACCACTTCATCTTTAATACAGACCAGTATGATGTGCAGGTGGGTCCCAAGCCACATATCCTGTGAAATAGATCCAAAATTCTTTGGGAACAGGATTAGTTCTATTGCTTTTGAGCCAGCCAAGCACCAAACCATAGTTTGGGTCTCAAACTACAATTTGGGCAGGGATAGGCCAGGATTGGCTGGCTGTTCCTTTAAGGGTGCTGGAAGTGGATGCTGAAAGCCAGCCAGCTGGAAATGTTTTCAAAGTGACAGGAGGTGTCATCAGAGCAAGCTGAAATACCAAATAGGAAAAGAACAAAACCCAAATAGAGTCCAGTAGCTGCAATGCACAGAGCACAGCCAGAAGAAAGGCTGGAAATACTAAAAGGGGACCTTTCCCTTGGAAGTAAGAAAGGAAGAGCTCCAGCAGACAAGGTATGATCATATATGGACCTCTGAAATCTGAAATCCTGTAGTGACAAGGGAAAGAGGGAGGAGAGAAGAGAGAGGTGTGGTGGGGAGCTAGGGGCTGGGTCAGGCTCTGTGGGAGAAGAGCTGGCAGCTCTGGCACTGACTGAGAATTGAGGGGAAAGGAAGAGAACAAGAAACAGAGGATGAGTCGTGGCAAAACAACACCAGGACATCTCACTGTCTTTCTGAAAGTTAAGAAAAATCTAAGTTTATAAAAACCAAACTGACCTTAAAGGGCAACTGAGTGGGAACAAGCAGGATCCCTCCTGCCCCTCGCGTACACAGGGACAGGTCTCACTGTCAGCGCGCTGTGGTTACGGGCAAAGGAAGGAGCAATTGCATGGTGGCCGTGCTGGGGCTGCACCAGAGCCCTTCAAGGGCAGCGAAGGGCTGGGGTGCGAGGCCAGCACCCACCTCCTGCTCCCCAAGTGCCCCAAAAGCCCTCGTCTCACTGTCTTTCCCAGCACAGCGCCAGGTTTTTTCCTGCACAGCTGCTTCAATTGAGTGAGAAACTGGGCTGGCTGATCTGTCAGCCCAACTCAGGTGCCTCAGAGCAGATCCTCAGAACTGAAGAGCCTGTCTCTCAGCAAACCCAGTGGTTTTTGTCCATAACTCAGAGCGGGAGCCAGCGACGGCAGAGCCCTGCCAGCCCTGGGAGTGCGGCTGCTCGCTCCATTCACCTCCCGCTCATCTCTCAGGACACGGGACATTTCCAAAGTCTCCAGGAGACCCGCTGCCTCCCTGCAAGAGAGCAGACACGGCCAGGCCTGAAACAGGTTGGAGCAGAGAACCGAGACTGGGAAAGGGAAATAGAACTCATCTGAGTCATGGCGCTGATGGGTACAAGTGTTCTCCACTCCAGAGCTAGGGATGCTCCGCATCCCCCTCTTCCTGGTGCCCTTCTCTGGACCCCTCAGCATCACACAAAGCGTTCACGTGGCATTCGGAGCTGTAAGGCTTTAGGGATTATCTTGTAAAAGGAGAGTGAGGGGGATATTTTGGTGACGAAGGTGATCCTGGGCAGGGCCACAACTGGTCCTGCCACAGCCACCTTTGCAGCAGGAGCTGTTACAACACTCAGAGGGTCAGAAATGCTGCTTTGCTTTCCTGGAGTTCTCTGAACCCGTCTCCCACTCCTTGGATGCACACTTCATAGAATCGTAGAATGGTTTGGGTTGTAAGGGACCTCTACAGGTCATCTAATCCAACCTCCCTGCAGGGAGCAGGGGACATCCTCAACTAGATCAGGTTGCTCAGAGCCTTGTCGAGCCTCACCTTGAATATCTCCAGGGATGGGGCCTCAACTCCCTCCCTGGGCAACCTGTTCCAGTGTTTCACTACCCTCATGGTAAAGAGCTTGTTCCTGACATCCACTCTAAATCTACCCTTCTCTAGTTTAAAACCATTGCCCCTCGTCCTTTCACTCCAGGCCTTTGTAAACCGTCTCTCTCCAGCCTTCTTGTATCCCCTTCTCCTTTGCTGGGGCCGCCTTGCCCTCTAGTGGCTCCCAGCTGGTCGCAGCCCTGCCGTGCCCCTCCTCTCAACCGTCACGCATAAAATGAAACTGTTCTCTTCGCTCTGCGCCCACTTCTCAGTGCATCAGACCATTAGGAAAAGGCACTCTCGTGGTGTGGAGTTAAAGCTGCCGCCCTGTACGGTATAGATCACTCCCTACGAGAGGGTCCTCTGCTCAACCCAGCCGGAGGGATGTAGTCAATAGGGATGTTGACCACACATTTTGGAAGAGATCTTTCTTCAGCTTTTACAAAACACTTAATTTTTAAGATTATAAGTTTTGTCTAAAAAAATAATAAAATAGGAGCTAAACAAGTCAAAGTCATAAGCAGAGTGATGGGAATCCCAGCTGGTACCAGGACTGTTCAGAGGGCTCCAAAAGATAAAGGCTACACGTTTAGATTCCTGGCATTGCCTGCCCCAGCAGGAGGATGGAGCATGACTTACTTTCTGCTTCCTTCACATGCCCCCCATTACACCCATTCTGCCTTCTCCTTGGGCTCTGTCCAGCAGAGCTGCAAAGTTTAATTTATTCCATACACAAAAGTACCTGCTTCGTGTCATTTCAGTGTGAACCTTCAGTGACCAGCAATGATTTCTATAGATTGAAAATAGGATGTCCGTCTCCAAACTGGGTTCTGGCACAGCTAATTCCAGCTGACGACTTGGCTTGACACCCTGTCTGCTCAGCTCCAGAGCTACCAGCTCTCTGTTGCCGGGCAGCCGTGAACATCTGGGAGGCCAAGGAGCAAAAAAACCCCAGCAATTGTAAGCTAGTTACTTGTCACTCGGGCCGCTGCCTGGCCAGGGTCAGTCATGGCGTCAAGTGAAACCTCCATGCTCAGCCATCTCCAGTGGCTTTGGTCCAGATTTCCTATGATCAGCTTGATCAGTGCAGACTGAGTGATGGTGCAATTTATCCCCCAGTCAAAGACATTCCAAGTCATTCCTTATACATCATCTACAGAAAAACAGGAGACAGGTGTCAGGAAAAGCTGTTCAAAGTTATGAAGATAAGTGATTTCCTGCTGTCAGCCTCTTAAGAGCACTCCCTAGCATTAGAAACCACGGCACAAACATCAGCTACGAGACATTTTCCTCTGGCAGGGGCACCATCACCCTTCTAACCACCACGTTCCTCCTCAGCTCTGCTGCAGAGGCCATGGGCAGCTGGGAGAGAGAGAGAAGCAACACCTGGACTTTTCCCACTCTGATCCTCTGCCTCTATGGATTCTTCTACATGATGAAACCATCAGAACCTTTCCTAACACCCTATCTAACAGGACCAGATAAAAACCTGACTGTAGAGGAGGTATGGGTTCATTATGACTTTTCTTTTATAAGGAGCAGCAAAAATAAAAATTAAGTAAAACTTTAAATAAAGCTTTTAAACTAAGCCAAAAACCAAAAAAATCACAACTGTAACCAACTTTGGCAGGTTACAATTTGCAGCATAAATAAAAGATCCATTTAATGGATTTAAGATCCATTTGCCTGCCCAACAACTGCACGCCACTTCAGCGTGGTTATATATTTCATGAATTCCTTCAGAGCAAAACCTTCCCTCTCCAAAGCCATTTAAATTAAATGAACTTCCTTTCCTGAAGTATAACCACCACAGAGATTTCATCTTCTCTTCTAGGTCACCAGCCAGATTTTCCCGGTCTGGACATACTCCTACCTTGCCCTCCTGGTGCCAGTCTTCCTGGTGACAGACTATGTGCGCTACAAGCCCGTCCTCCTCCTCCAGGGCCTCAGCTTCATCATCACCTGGCTCCTGCTCCTCTTTGCGCACGGAGTGGCGGCCATGCAGGTGGTGGAGTTCTTCTACGGGATGGTGACGGCCACCGAGGTCGCCTACTACGCCTACATCTACAGCGTCGTCAGCCCCCAGCGCTACCAGAAGGTGACGAGCTACTGCCGAAGCGTCACGCTCGCCGCAGCCACCGTGGCCGCCGTGCTGGGGCAGCTGCTGGTCTCCTTCGCAGACGTCTCCTACTTCCACCTCAACGCCATCACTTTGGCTTCCGTGTCCCTGGCATTCCTGTGCTCCTTCTTCCTCCCCATGCCCCAAAAGAGCATGTTCTTCCACAGGAGAGACACCTCGGAAGCTCCCTCGGGGCCGGAGAAAGCGATGGCCGCGCTCAGCTCCGAGGGCCCAGCGAGCCACCCACGGGACAGGAGCCCGGCAGGGCCAGCTGACTGGGGCCCAGCCCCAGAGCAGCTGCCTGACAACTCCCAGAGCCACGTGCTCGGAGTACTGGTGCGGCTGGGCCGGGACCTGAGGGACTGCTACAGCTCCAGGAAGCTCCTGTACTGGTCCCTGTGGTGGGCCCTGGCCACAGCCGGCTTCAACCAGGTTCTGAACTACGTCCAAGTGCTGTGGGACTCCCGAGCCCCCTCGCACAGCTCGGCCATCTACAACGGAGCTGTGGAGGCAATTGCAACTTTTCTGAGTAAGTTGGGGTCAGAGCATCGATCATAAAGGTTTTACTTTAGGACACTTGCAAAGGGCTGTTCCTTTGCAGACACTCCAGGAGCTACCTTCTGTAGGGTGCGTTCCAGACTCAGTTCTTTGACACACCAAACTGCCCAAAGACAAGATTCACTGTTTTTCTGTAGCACTGGGACACTCCATCCTACCTGTTATGCAGAGTGTGCGCCATTCACACTTTATATCCAGCTGCTCAGTCCATTCTGAGGCACCCATGTTTCTTTAGATGAAGTTGTTGGGCTTTCTTTTCCCCCAGTCAAGTATCACACAGTTCCCATAACAATGGTATCAGCTTGCACAGAGGAGAGCAGTTTTTCATAAATATTTTACACAAAAAAACCCATAAACCTTTCATTAAGATTTTTTTCTAGTGAAACATTCATGTGCAGCAGGATGGGAAGAAGAATTTTAGTTATTTCAAGATCCAGAGATTTGCAGAAAAGACCCTTACGGGCTTTGTTATGCTACTGCCTTTACCGCCTATCACGCTGCTGCGCTGGAAGCAGGGGCCCACACCACAGAAATAACATTATCTGAAGGTGACATGGGAGGAAATCACCTTGACTTGGCAGCGTGTCACAGATCCGTAGTGTGCTGCTGCAGAGAACTTGCACAAGACCCGGGGGTGTGATCCGCTAGGGAAAATAAACACATCTACGTCACACCTGGTCATTCAGCCACTGGGGAGAAAGAGATACTTCTAAGATTGGAAGTGGCTCTTGTCCAGAGGTAGGCAACTAAATAGCCCAACTGAATCATGAGTTAGAAGCACTTAACTCTCATCCTGTCTACTCCTTGATGGATTCCTCGTTCTCACAGAATTACCTCATAATGTAGAGATTTTATCATTGTGGGAGAGTGCCGAGGTGGACAGTCCGATGGCTTCACCTTCACCACAGCTGCATCTTGGTAGCAGGCACCCCCAAACCAAATAGCACCTGTCCTTTCTCATTGCCCTGAGCACACGCGCTCGATAACTCGCAAAGCTCCCTTCTGGGGCAGCTCAGCCCCTTTAGGAGCTGCATGGAGATGAACTGCTCCGCTGGGAGGTTGTACCAGCATGGCGATAAAGGGAGCTTGGAGAAGCTAGAAGAATTGCTCTTCCTGTGCTCCATGCCACATTGCTCATTCTCTCCCTAGAGACACAGGCTAGGTACAGACAGCTAAATAATAAATCATCCTACAGGATCCTTTATCTGGTGGAGCAGAATCAAACATTAAGAAAGGAATGGCAGACCCGATTTATGCAGTTGTCTCAAAATGACCAGGCATCTGCATGACTTCAAAATTGATTAGAAATGCTTTCAAAATGCTTCAGAACTGCTCTGCTTCATTATTCAGCATTATTTGACATGTGAGGGTAGCAAGGTTGATGATACAGGCTGGAGAACAGAGACAACATTTATATTTTTTTTCTTTTTTTTTTCCAAGGCTCAGTGACATCTTTCTTAGTACAATATGTGAAAATTAACTGGGACCTTTTTGGAGAACTGGCTTTAGGGATCTTCTCTGCAATAGATGCTGGTTCTCTCCTCCTCATGCACTTCACTACCAACATCTGGGCCTGCTACACTGGCTATCTCGTGTTCAAAGCCTGCTACATGCTCCTCATCACTATAGCCACGTGAGTATCCCACCTTACAGGGCTGCCTTTGTGCACAGGAATAAAAGAGAACATCAGACATACAAACTCAGATAAGATCTTTGAGGAGACCAAGCTACTCTGTTGTCAGAAAGAAAATTACAAATAATATAAAATAATATAAAATAACAAAGAGGAAGCAAACACACAAATGAAGCACCATTTACTCCATCCTTGGTATTTCATCTGCACAAACCATTTTTCTTCATCAACTAAATGGGGAGCGAGAGATTTCCAGCAGTGTGAGGTAACTGACCTGCGGTCTCACCTCAGGTTCCAGATTGCAGTCGCCCTCAGCATGGAGCGCTACGCCCTGGTGTTTGGATTCAACAACTTCATCGCCCTGGTGATTCAGACCATTCTTACCGTCCTGGTCGTGGATTCAAGAGGCCTGGGGCTGGACATAGCAACTCAGGTAAGAGCTACTAACTTACTTCCTATTGCCAATTCACCTTCAGAAGTTCACCAAGAAAGAAATTGCAATATAATTTCCTGTTTCTCATATAGAAATACAGACATCCTGCTCTTCCCTCATGTCAGCCATCGTTCTTCCCTTTCAGGGCAGCAATTGGCATTACAGATGCTGGCCCCCGACTTGTCAAAGGCAAATACACCAGAATGTAAATAATCGGGCCCTGCTATCTCACCCGCTTTCTCTAATTCATAGGACGCTGAGTAACACCCCCTCTGCCCACAAATTCAGGCTGGTTTTCTCAGGTGCATGACCACAGGCATGTTCAAGACCATGAGACACAGCCTGGATTACTGGATTTATTTCAGCTCACCTGAAAAGGACATCTGCCTCCTATCTCCAGCTCAGGAGCAAACCTAGTCTGTATCTTCTCCACGTGAATAATAGTTTTCTGCCCATACATTGGGCACTTCATTTGGGGTGGGCTGTTTTATCTCACAACAGCATCCCTACCTACAGTCAGCACAATGCCACTCAACTGGAGTCAACAGAAATGCACCGACCTCGGCATTTTCTCAGACAGGATCCCAGCTGGTGCAGCTTCCTCTGAAGAGCAGTAAAGCCGTTCAGATGTTCCGCACAGAGAAGGCAAAAATTACTTTAAGATAAAGATTGAATTAAACACCAAAAATTAAAATAAAGACAGGACTATGTAAGATTTCAGAAATAGCCTGGTTGCTGTGTTGGAAATCCTGGTACAAAGAGAGGGTGTATTTACTGAAGCCAGTGTGCTGACAGCACTGAAATGTTCAAGAGCAAGCAAAAAAAAGGATCATCCCAGACTCTTTACTTACATTATTCATGACTATGTGGGTATAAAGAAGCTGTTTGTATACTTTGCACTAATACAAGTGTCCCACGCCCACCCCTCCCACCCTGCAATGTTTATTAAGCAGCATGAGAATTGGAAGCAAGGGGCAGCTCGTCCTTCCTCAAAGATCTGCTCTTTTCTGAAGGAGATGAGGTGTTGCTTAATCACAAAGCAAAACTAGACCGTAGAGAACCTGTGCCAGAGCACAGGTCAACAAAATAATAGGCTGCCCGTCATCTTCAGAACCAGCAGCAATGCTTCCCCAACATGCTTTTCATTAATTCTCTGCCTTTTTCTCTCCCCTCTCCCAGTTTTTAGTTTACGGCAGCTACTTTGCAGTCATAGCTGGGATTTTCATCATCAGAAGCCTGTGCACACTCATCTCAAGCAAGTGCAAAAGGAAAATAGCAAGATCTTGCGAAGAGCACCTGGGCGGTGCCGAACGCGAACCAAGAGAGCAGGCTGTCACTGGCTGTACGACACGGCTGTAGGCGTCAGGCGGACGGGCTCACGTGGCCCGGCCCTCATGGGAGAAGAGCTGGTGCTGCAGCGTGCAGGGAACACGCCACGTTGGCTCCGACAAGCCGTGCCGAGTCGTTGCAGCACCTCATCGCAGCACGTGCCAGCCAAGAGATCACCATGCCGGCACTGTGCCAAGGAGGAAAGATAAGTTGCTTTACATTGTTATTTCCTTGCCTATAAATAGCTTAACAGCAGTAATGTATACACAAGAACAGAGCAAGACCCTTGGCACGCCACCTCAGAGAAAGGTGACCGAAGGGCCGCTGAGCTCGCACTGTTGCCTGGCCCATCTTTGAAAGCTGCCACCCAAACATTGCACCGAGGCCACAGCAAGATCAGCCCAGAAGGGAAAACGCTCAGCCAAAATCCAAGGAAAGAGCCCCAACTCCTTTCCTTGAGCTTCAGTAAAATTTAACTTGGGGCTGAGGGTCTTCCTGTTTCAACAGGAAAATAAAATATCAAAGGAATTGATTAGCACAGGCTAAAACCAGAGAAGTACTTCATGGAGAAATTTAGCTGATTCTACACAGGAAAACTCCAGATGAACACAAATATGAGAGATTTGTAGCTGAAAAAAAAGCATCGTGTGTTCTCTTAAGCACCATGTGAGGGGGGACCACTGATCTTGGCCAAGGATTTGGCAGGGTCAGCACCTCCGAATTTATCAAGAACCTTCAAGTCTTGCAGCTAATTTAGTCCAGCATGAAGGACAGCTAGTCCGGAAGACAAAAAGAGAAGCTTCCAGAAGTGAGTTCGCATAGTAAATACCTAATTTAATATAAATTATATCCACATGTTAAAGTTATTTCTGTGCTGCTGTTTTCTCCTAGCTTCCAGTACCTACATCTAACTAATAAAACCAGAAAATACTCTGCATTTACAGGAAATATGTCCCACAGGGCCACAAGCTCTCCTTTGGGCAGGCACCTGTACACTCTTCTTATCCCACTACCGCACGCTGCCGCCAGACAGAGGGCTCAGAGGAGAGAGCGGAGGCGAGAGCAGCCGTTGGTTTCACGTCAGACACACATGCAGCTACCTGTGAGCTCCTGCACATACACACGCGCTCTTGGGAGACAGGATAGTTGAGGTTTGGCAGGGTACAAGCAGGGCTGGAAACACAGCTCTGGTTCTGCGGGAAAAGGAAACTGAACAAACCCACCTCTCTTTGTGTTGCGTAGTCGAAGCAAACAGGGATTGCCGGAGCACTCTGCGGGTTCCCAGAGAAGTGCTCAGCAGCAGCCTCACAGACCTTCCCCATAGCTCTTTGCCTCTCTCCAAAGACACTGGCAAAACAAGCAGATGAGACGCAGGGGCAAGCCTGGCTCCCCCACACTCTTGCCCACCCGGTTCACGTTTGAAGCCCTGTGAGAACTTTTTGTACCTGGAGAACAAGACCAGGCCCTGCCCAGCTCAGAAAGCTGTTCTAGACGGGGTCCCTCCTGCAAAGGCCACCACGTCTGCTCCCAGTGCCAACACATGCCCACCAACAGGCTTCAACTTTGAAGTCCAGGCTGAAAAAATAAGTAAAACATTGGGTAAAGGAAATAATTTAACACAGCAGCATTTTTCTGAAGCAGTTCTGGTTTGATTTTTTTAGCTCAGAAGCTTATCATCTCCTTGTTTGTTTGCCCCCAAGTGACAGGATTGTCCTTCTATGTAAGTAATTCCTGGCCACCCAACAGTAGGAGGTACCTGACATCCCACCTCCCTGTGCCCCCAGCAGCGCCAGGACAGTCAGAAGAGCCCCCGTGAGCCCCGGGGCCACTGCAGGGCAGGGCCAGGGCCAGGGCCAGTGCCAGCCCCAGCTGTACCACGAGGTCCATGTCTGATCCATGAGTCACAGACCAGAGCTTTCACAAGGTGCTTATCACACAAAAATCAAGCGATTGCTGCTTTGCCATGTCAGGGATCGTTTTTATTAATCATTAGCTACTGTGAGTCTTAAAGCTTTAGCTTAAAATAAGAGCTCACTTGGCTGGCAAAAACTGCAAAGGAGAAGCTTGCCCTAAACCCTTCACGGACAAGTTCTATGAACAAGAAGACTTGTAATGAATTATTATCATTATTTAGATTGTTAACATTTGATCAAGTTTAGAAAAAACTGTTAGGAAATAGACACAGAAATTTCTTACTACTCCCAATCCTAACAGGTGGGTTTTGGCTTCTTTCTTTTCTGTCTTACAAGACACAAAGTCATCTCGGGAGGAGACTGGGTTTGGTAACATTCCTTAGAGGTCACAGAACTATTGCCTTTAACAACACACTGGTTATGGCAATTTTTAATAAATACAATCTCACAGAAGAAATAGAAGAACCTTTGAAAAAGTACCTGCTATAAAAGGGAATTTGCCAGTTTCAAACTTGTAACAGTTTGATGAAACACCAGCCAGCGCTTCCCTTTCGCTCTCTTTTGTTTCTAAACATTCTTGTTTCACTTGCTTTCCAGGAACAGGCAAACTGACGAGTGCAAAACAAGTAAAATAACCTGAAAAATCCCAAATCTCTTAAGACTTTTTGCTGCCAATAGAGTAAAGAAACAAGTCTCCTTCTTTTCCTTTTGATACTCACTTTCCATAGTGAAGCTAAGATTCCTCTTTTCTGTCTGAGCAGGTACCACGAGCAGATCAGTTCTGCATCTTTCTTTCCCCACTCAGACAACTGGAGCACAAGGAACATTCGAGCCAAGCCCACACTGGCTTGAGCACCAGCTGGTGGATTTTATCATCTGCAAGCAGGGCTGCAAACCCACAGCCTGAACTTCCACCGTTCCGCTTGGCGCTCAGGCTGTAAACCAACAGGAAAGGCCTGTCTCGGCACGGCGAGGGTGAGCTCTCAGCGCAGTTTGCCCGCTTGTTTCTTCGGCGGTGAGACTAATGGGACTTTATTCCTCCACTGGGTTCCAAGCACGTCATTAAGAACCACCTTTGACAGATGATAGAGAGGCTGGAGTTCAGCACCACCAACACACCTTGTTCCTCATTGTTCATTTACAAGCTGCCTCTGCGATCGCTGGCAGGCTCCAGAGAGCAGCAGCAGCTGAAAGAAAGTTAAAGAGCAAATTCACATATGACTTTTTACCAACTGCAAAGAGTATTTTTATAAAAAGTCCTGGTGTGCTCATTTCTTCACTGCCTTCACGTAGGCTATGGATCACTGGCAGGGAGCTGGAGGCCACAGCTGGATTTATCCCACGCTGATCATCTGTGCGAATGGATTTTTCTCCGCTATGAGGCCGTCGGAATCTTTTCTCACTCCTTATCTAACCGGACCAGACAAAAACCTAACGATTGAAGAGGTACGTAACCATTAAGTAATAATTACAATGCTTAAAGCATAACTGAGATGAAGTGTTCAATAACAGGAATATTTTATCTAGAGACTCATATTTAAGATGCTGCTGGAAACGCGTAGAGGAGCCGTCTCTTTTTCAGAAGGCCAAAACATTAAAGGACTTCTCAGGACTTTGAAATCACTTTGGTGGTTAAGAAATTGGTATTTTCAGCAAAATCAGGTCAGCTCATTCCTCTCTCTACCCAGAACCCCAGCAGAGGGGCAACACTAAGATTTATTTGTACTTCACGTGGAATTGATTATACTGACAGTGACACAGCGACTGGAAACCATAACGAAACCAAGCAGACTTCCCCCTGAGCTCTGAGATCACTGCCAACATTACGGGGCTGGTTTACACAATCATTAACCTGTAGAGGTCAGGCTCACGGTCAAAAAAAAAGCGTTTTGTTTCTCTCTGACAAAAGTACGAGCCGGGCGTTTCCTCGCTGCTCCGCTCCATTCAGTGCTGCCTGCCCCAGGAGCACAATTCCCAACAAAAAAGGATGGAATTAATGAGTGGCTGTGTCACGGAGCCAAAGGTATAATTGGAAAGCACGAGCCTTGTTCAGCCATGTGCAACCAACACGAGGAGCAGCCGCTATGGCCGAGCTGTGGCACAGCAGCCAATCTTCAGGCTGAATCTCCTCACGTAGCATGGCCTCCACGAGCACTATTTAAAGGAATCTACCTGTTTTTGTCGAGGTGCCGGGCACCAAGCTCTGCCTCTTGGGGAGAACGTCTACAGCCTTGTAATTTAAAGTAGCTCCAACTTGCCCAATTCACATGATTCAACATCTTCTGTCACCACAACTACATTCCATCTATACCATCAACAAAAGGCTTCAAAACCAGTATCTTAAGTGTATTTTTTTAAATAAAATCCATCTTTTCTTCTCCTCTAGGTCACCAGCCAGATTTTCCCGGTCTGGACATACTCCTACCTTGCCCTCCTGGTGCCAGTCTTCCTGGTGACAGACTACGTGCGCTACAAGCCCGTCCTCCTCCTCCAGGGCCTCAGCTTCATCATCACCTGGCTCCTGCTCCTCTTTGCGCACGGAGTGGCGGCCATGCAGGTGGTGGAGTTCTTCTACGGGATGGTGACGGCCACCGAGGTCGCCTACTACGCCTACATCTACAGCGTCGTCAGCCCCCAGCGCTACCAGAAGGTGACGAGCTACTGCCGAAGCGTCACGCTCGCCGCAGCCNGGTAAGAAAGATGGTTAGCAGCTGCTTGTAGCCTGTCCTGTGCTGATGGAGCTCTTCAGCAATGTCTTTGATGCCTTTATCTCTGCGAGGACCAAGGTCAACAGCAACAGCCGCCACTATGTAACACCCAAACAAAGAGTGTGCAAAGCATGCTTTTGCTGTACAACTTTATCAGCAAGGTCTTCAAAAATAATCTTCAAAATATATCTAAGTATAAGCTATTCCTTCCATTTACACAGTTTTGCAACAATTCCACCAGAATGGTAGTGGCTTCAGCGCTTTCATTATTCAATTGTTAGGTTCAGCAACATCCATGGCAGTTGGATATGTCAAAGTCAACTGGGATCTTTCTGGAGAACTAGCTTTGGGGATTTTCTCTGCCATGGATGCCGGGTCTCTGTTCCTCATGCACTTTACTGACAACATCTGGGCCTGCTACGCTGGTTACCTGGCGTTCAAAGCCTGCTACATGCTCCTCATAACAATAGCCACGTAAGTACAGGACACAACTATTAAAATTAAATTCCTTTAAATCAGTATCACGTTTATAAAATTATCAAAAATGTTACTGACAGTTTCCCTAGAACTAAGATTTGTCAAACAGGTCATGACAGCAGGACTTACTATTCTTAGCTGGTACACACCTAAGCTTAAAATTGCACCTGACCTAACCCTTTGCTACAAACTTACAGGTTACTCCAAGTCAGAAATGACTTTGTTCTGCACTTAGCTGCTTGATGATCTATGTACAAGCATTCTCTGAACGATCCCATGAACATACACAGGTTTTTATTTAGCAAAAGTATCCAAATAAGTAAAAGCAAGATGCACACAAGTGGCAAAGCCAGAAAAACGAGGGATTTCTGCCAAAGCGAAGCTGTTACAGGTGAACAGCCAAGACTGAAGAGGGTTTATCCTTTGAGGAATCCCCTGTGCACATGACACTGTTCCTAGACTTACTCCCATGAGTAACCTGCCACTGTCCTCGCTCTCCCCAGCTGAGCTCACCTGCAGCTTCCCCTCCAGGTTCCAGATCGCCGTCACCCTCAGCATGGAGCGCTATGCCCTGATGTTCGGCTTCAACAACTTCCTTGCGCTGGTGCTTCAGACCGTTCTAACGCTTGTCGTGGTGGATTCAAGAGGTCTGGGGCTGGATGTCAGCACCCAGGTAAGCTGCCTGACCCCCACCACGCTCCCTTCCCCGGGTCTCCTCCAGAAGAGGGTTCTGCTCCTCCAGGATCAGCCTGCAGAAGACACCAAGTGCTGTGCTGGCCTGAGACAGTTACTCCCTCAAAAAACACGTTCATCTACAGAGAGCTGGCAGCAGCTACAACCTACTTGTCCTCCAGTCCTGCCAATTTCACATTTCTGCAATAATTAAGAATATTCCTATCAAGCAGAATGGAAAGACCACCACGTATTACCCAGGGGTTTGTTTTTTTTTTTTAATTTAAAGGCTTACTGTCCGTATGTTTATTGCCAAAATACCCCAAAGTGAAGCAGGCTGTGAGCTGAGAGGCAAGCCCTGGGGCCACTGCTAGGGCAATTCTAACATATATTTCATTGGATGCATGTCTGAGGTACCGTAATTCTGAAAATTAACTGGTCACAGGATTCCCCATTGAATTTCTAAATTTAAACTTACATATTAAAGGAGTTCCAAGTCTCTGGCTTCAGAGAAAGGACCAGGGAGCGCAGGCTGACTGTCCTCCCCTTTGAAAGGGGCACGAAGGGGAAGCACATACCAGCCTATTCTCTCCCCCTCCTCTTACAGCCGCAGGCTTCGTGCAGGGTGAAGTCAAGCAGCCAGACACCTTCAATCCTTCCAAGACAGGACTGTTTTGGGTGACAGGGAAGGTGGCACTGGGGGGACCCCCCTTAGGGTATCAGCTAACAGCAAAAGCAGGCTTTGACTCTTCCTCCTCTTCCTCCCCCACCTTCATTTCCCAGTTTCTGATTTATGGCAGCTACTTTGCATGCATAGCTGGCATCTTCCTGGGCAGAAGCGCCTGCACCATTATGTCCAGCAAGTGCAGAGGGGGCGGTGGGGCTGCCGAAAGCCACGCTCGTTAACAATGGGGACAGACGGAGCGGCTGCATCACCCGAATGAGGATAAACATCACAGTCCAGGAAGTGTGGAACGGGGCTGCTGCTGAGCCGGCAGCATTGCGAGCTGCAGCAGCAGCATGAGCTGTTCAGCCTGTTCTCTTCACCAGGAGTTTCACACCAAACGATCTTCTATCGCAACTCAAAGGGAGTGATGCAGCACCAAACGCCCCTTAGCGCTCAGCGAGCACAGCAAGCATGTGCAACACGGACTCCTGAGCCTCATAGAGCACAACCTTCGAACTTTCGCTTCCATCAAGTGTCTCAAAGAGAGTTTAGCCACAGACATCAGACACTCAGCCATTCCCAGGGGATCTAACGAAGCAGTCGCGCCGCAGCAGCTCGGTGACCTGCTGGAAGACACCCCGCAGAAGCCTTCAGGGAAACTGAAGGCTTTTTTAGCTGGAACTTGTTACGTGCATTTTTCAAGCAAGTTAACAAAGAGCAATAAACCCAAAGTTTTTTTCCCCACAAGATGCTACTTCTGTATGTCCCCAGGTGGATTATACACCATATAGCACAGGCCTCACCCAAAGCTTAATTTACATCAGTTCAGGTGAAGAGAGCACAGGGGCAATTCCCTGCCACAAGGCCGCTCATCTTGATGAGACGCACAGCTGATTTGGTCCCATTCCTGGCAATAAGGACATTTAAGCTCCACAAGCCATCTGGAGCCCTGGCAGCTCCCCACCCTCTGCTGGGCAAGGGCCAGCCACAGGAACAGCCACAGCTATTTGTACCATGCCGAAAAAACCCCACCAGAGGTGAGAGCAAGGACATCACCTATATCCTGGAAACCCGTACTTGCTGGCAGTCTCTTCAAGGAATTTCCCAGAGAAGCCTGGGGATTAAACACCATTCTCTATCCATCAGTTTGCATCAGAAGGGAATTCCCCCACATACAAACTCCATTTGAGTATGGCAGGAACTATTCCAGTAAATAAAAATAAATAGAAATCAATGAATTTAACATCTTCCCCAGGAGGTCTCACTAATCTACATCAGTTTTTACTGGATGGAGCATGGTTCTGCCCGAGTTGCCTGGCCCTGCTCTTACACTGCTCTGCCCATCACAGTTGAGATTGCTCCAAAGCCTCTCCTTTTCTGCCTGGAATTCACCGGATTTTGCAGCCAAACCTTTCTCCAGGAGCTCTTTCTGTACACTAGCCCCAGGTCACTGAAGGTTTCCCCACTCAACGGGCCACTTCACTGTGCCAGGAGAGCTGGTGGCTTCAGCACAGGGACACGAACAAACACACCCAAGGGAGGCAGCCAAAAATTGAAAACTTCACTCACCATTAAGCACCTTGCTCTTGATAACTGGTCTGTGAGAGAGACTCATAGTATTTACATTTTAACCCAATAAACTGCACAGAAAGAATGCTACACAATTCATTTTTTCTAGTATTTATTTTTTTTTTCACCTGCAAACTGTAGCAAAACATGATCAGCTTTATTATGCAGACAGGTCTCCCTCTAACATTAGAGATTTAGGCATGTATAAATAGAAGAGCTCTCAGGAAAGGAAAACGTCTTGAGAAATGAACAAACCTTCAATTTAACTTCATGACTTCCAATACCACCGGTTCAAATGATGCAGCTCATTCATTCCAAGAGATACGAACAGCACCTCGAAGTGGCTGATCTATTTCCCAGTAACATTTTTCACATAACAATGTGTTAAAGTTACAAATACTGATATGCACAAATAGCTATTTTCTAAGAAAAGTATGTACAGTACTGCAGCATAATGAACGTGGTATCTGCAATAACTTATTAGCCAATTTTAATATACATGATACCGCTACTTTTCTCCTGCCCCTTGGCAGGTTCAAGGATGTTACCACAGCCCTCTGGTTTGCACGTTATTACCTGGTGGTGGTGGTGGGGGTTTGACTTTCTTGGGTTTTGTGTATTTTATGTTTGGGAGGGTTTTTTTAAAAGGTTTTTTTTTTTTAAAGATACACAACGCAGGCTTTCAGTTTTACTTCTTAAAGACTTCTTTTGTGTTTAAAGCTAATATCAGTGAAACAAGACAACAGTGCAAGAGGCGCAGAGATGTTATGTGACCACATAAGAGTTCTTTTGGGTAAAGTGTCTATAAGGCTATAAGAAAGGATTGGTTGACGAGCTTCCTGTTGGAAATTGTCCTGTTGGTGCACCAGCCTGGGGGAAAAATGAGAGAGGAAAAGTAAGACAAAAGGCTTAGGATTCCCCCTCCCCCTCCCCCAGTATTATAAAACATAAACCAGGATATATGAAAAAGAAAACTGCCCGAGGAAATATTTGTGGTTTATGTTGCAGTCGTTCTCTTTAATTTGGTGGTTCTTTGAAATTACAGAACTGCAAGCACACGGTATAAAGCACCTCTGTTTGGATATGAACAGCCTTACAAATGCCAGAATACTGAATTGCATTTTGGAGACTCACGTGCTGCCTTTCCCTTATTTGCAGCAAAACAAATGAAACAAATAAAATCTTTGTCTCTAAATTAAGCGTTACAGATTCTGCCTCTTCAGACACAGACAAGTTATTAATATCATGCAACAACTCACTCACCATAAAAGGGTTACTAGATACTCCAACAGCTGCAACTTGTCCAAAAGGAGTTACTACTGGCTTTGCCTGTCCAAATGCAGCAAAACCTGCTCCTTGGAAAGAGAAGTATTAATGTTAGTAACTAATCCGCAAAGAGTTCTTTGCCACAGCTCCCACACAAAAGCAAGTGGAAGCTTGGGCTGCACTCTCAGCAGGACTGATCCTACTTACATACTGTCAGGAACTGAAGTGTGAAAAAACTAACACCACAGCTGGGCTTTTTATTTGTTTGCAATTGTTCAGAGTGAATTCATTTCCAGTTCCTACATATGGACTTTTTTCAATGCTATTTTATCATTAAAATTCAGTGAGAAAGCACTTTCTCATTTTCTCTTGCCTGCATTCTATCAAGTTAGAGAAAGTGTTGTAAATGGTTCCAGACTCTCAGAAAAAAAAAAAATGGAGACATACAATCCTCCTTGCATCAAACTCCTTCAAGCCTGGGAATACTCATAATTTTAGTACCAGATTAGGGTGGAATTGCAGTTACATCACCGCACACAGCCAAGGCAGGAGGCTCAGCTACGAAGCCAGAGCAGCGAGTGGGAACCCCGCAGCGCTACTGTGAGCTAGGTGGCACCCAAGACAGCTCCCAGGCAGACAGAGGATGTTCTCGGCATTTCCGATGTAATAAGGAGGATTCCGGTCACGCAGACCTACCGTTGGGCTGCTGAGCAAACGCCGTCTGTGGAGGGAAAGCGGCCTGGGCTGGGAAGGTGGGCTGCTGGAAGTTGCCGCTGTAACTTGTCGGAAGACTGTAGGAGGCAGGAGTTCCAAATCCCGCAGGCATGCTCATGGAGGCAGTCCCAAATGTGGCTGCTGCGGGGCAAAACCAACACTCAGTTCTCTGGAAGCTGGGTTCAACTTGTACAGCCACAGAACCGCTCTGGTGCGTGGATCACCACCAGCCAGGGGCATTATTTACTTCTGCACTTTAAAAGTGAACAGAATCATTTAAAGTGTACTAGATCCAGCACAGTCAGATGTGCTTTCTGAACAGGAAGTTATTTTTTTTTTATGTTCTTTATGTTATCATACACTTCCCCCAGAGTTATTCTGGCACAAGTCTGTACAGATCAGAAGCAAGCGCTTTCAGGCAGCACAAGTTTTCGCCTCCCGAGAAAAGCATGAAAGGATCTTCCTGCTTCAAGCTGCGTTTACAGGAAGCTACAAGTGAAAAATGAAAAAAAGTAATTCCTGAGGGATACATGCATCCCCTCTCTCCATCCCATCCTCACTGTCACTTGAAAGGAAATTCTCACCATGCACACAAAGTTCCTACCGCAAAGGCTCTTGCTGTTGGGGTACAACTTAAAAAAAACAAACAAACGAAAAAGAATCCAAAACTTTTCATCTGATTCTCTGCTCAACATTTCAAATAAAGAGCACACAGCTCGTAGGCAATCCCACGTGCCTTCAGCAAATAAACAGGAGCACAGAAGTGCAGAGATGTAGTAACAAAACCATTATTCAAGTCTTTTGGGAGGTATTCTTGACAGGAGAAGTGTATAGAAGGGGTTTTGGTACAAATACAGACAACCGGACATTTTATTCTAGTTCAAAATTAGACAAGATGTTTCTTTTGAAATGTTCCAAGTTAGGATTTTGTGTGAGTTCAACTGTTCAAAAAAATTAATATATTTAATGAATACAGTTTAGATATCTGTTGAAAAATTTACCCCTAAAGCATTCAAGGGCGAGACACTATACACACGGGAACTGTTGACAAAGTACAAGCAAAACTACCGTACTATCACTGCCCTCGAGTCACAGTCAGCGGGAGAAGCTGTTTAACAGGGAAACTGCAAACGAAAGCACACCAAAACGAGCAGAGACTTGGGATATCCCAAAAGGCATCAAGCTACTGTTGGTAGACGCTCAAAGAGTCACGCAACTCGTAAACTTTACATCGTGACCACGGAGGATACCAATAATGGTTTTGTTTTGGTTACTCAATAGGCTGTCGGCGGGTGCTCTTCTCTCCCGCTGCCCAGTTGCCAAATCCCCACACCCCGGCCATTTGAAACGGCGGAAAGCCTTCCGGAATTCTGCACGCAGAGAACCAGATAGCTGTCGGTAAGCTTGGACAAGCAAGGACAAAGAGCCACACGAAACTCAATACCAAATGTGGCCACCTACCAAAATGAGCCTGAGGAAATATGTGAGAGTGCATTGCTCCCGAGAGGCCTTGTGGAAGCCACAAAGAGACCAGACAACGTCAGATCATTGATACGCTCTGCAACAGTCAGTTCTTACTTAGATATATTTAGAGAGAGACAGACAGACACACGTATATGCACCAAACCACAACCAGCAAATCAAGTTATCGAAAGGGGCTACGAGTCCTTCACTGGGATCCAAAATAAGACAGTTGAGAATGAGATTAAAATACGAGAAAAAAATATTTTGGGCATTAAATAGCTTAGCAAGTTTAACTGCACAGTATCTCCAAAGGGACTGCAAACATAATTCAGTTCAGCCAAGGACATGAATTCCACCAATTCTGTTTTGACCCAGCCTGATCAGTTTAATTCAGCCTACCTAAAACTGAGGAAAGCACAACTGACTGTTAAAAAGTATACAGCAGTAGATTTCAACCTGTGGAAGGTCAATTAGAAGTCCCAAAATTAAGCAGTGCCTTTGGAGAGGAAAATCAGCATAATCCAGCAGACATCTAAATCCCAGTTCAGTGTTTTAAAGAAAAGCACCAGCTGGCTTTTTTAAAAAGTGACTTAAGTTCTTGTCTACGGAATTATGACTCCTCCCCCAGAAAATTAATATAATGAGTGTAAAGACCGTATTTAAACATATGCTTTACTGTTACAAGAGGAAAAATAAAGGACACCACCACTGTACTCAACAAGCGGACTGGTGATGCACTGACAGCCCCCAAGCCTTGTCTTTCCTGGTTCTGGCTCCAGCTCTTTGGTTTTAAGGGCTTTCAGGACTTTGAAATAAAGAAATAAATTAAAGCAAACGTACCAACATAGTAGCAGGGCTTTCAAGACCCTCAATATCAGGGCACCTTGCTATGAAGCCCGATTCAAAGCCAAGGTTGTAGGCTTGGAAGGTACCCAGCTGCAAATAGCTTAGGTGGCATCAGACGATCTTAAAACAGACTGACATTTCCCGTGGTCACCATTTAAAGTCTCGAGATAGGGCCAGAAACAGGGAAGTAATGCCCTCAGCACAATAAAAACATCATTTAATTTCAAAACAAAAAGTTGGAAGCTGATTTCTGCAGCCTGTTCCTAAATAGCCTATGCTGAACACACACCCCAAATAGACTAGAAACAGGTAATACAGAAAGTCCTTAAGGAAAAAAATTACAGAGCTATAAAAAAAAAGCATCAATGGAAGTCTTGAAAGAGTTTCTCAAATACTTCGTGTTTTCTTCCTACCTGTTGCTCCTCGGCTATTGGTCTGGAATGGATTTGTTGAAGGTGCCACTGGGGCAACAGGGGTGGCTACGAATGGATTTGTGGAAGGCGTTGCTGAAAGATTAAAAACCATTTTGTTAAATAAAGCCTTTTATAAACTTAAATGTGAGTTATTTTACAGAGATACACAAGCATCTGAAGAGACATGAAAAATTAGGAACTGATAATCAAATGCTTAGTTTTAAACACATCACAACAACAGTACTTTTTTGGCATCCTTTACTCACTTCACCACCACTCGTGTCAAAGCAGAGCACTACCAACTAAAAGCAAGACGTTCGCTCACAGTCCACAAGAGGGGTTGGTAACGCTTACGTACCTCCGAAGGGAGCAGGCACACTCGAGGATGCAGGCTGTGTCTGTGCAGTAGCAGCCACGGGTACTGTTCCAAAAGCATTGCTGGAAAGAATTCGTACGTTCAGTGAAGTCAGAATTGCTTCTTTAACCATTAAATACAACTTCCAACTACCGTCGGCACAGAGAAGGAGAGCAAAGGCGCGTTAACGTGCCATTTGCAAACTGCTGTACAACCCACTGCTGTTGGAGCCCAGCCCCTGATGCCAGGCTCAGAGATCGTAACGAGGGCCAGGCAACAGGAAGCCACCTCCACCAACAGCAGAAGCAAGAGCACCCAAGAGGCCAGCAGCAGAAAGGCTGTCAAGCAGAAGCTTGAGAAGCACTTGCAATACCAAACAGAGCTGTAACAAGCGTTTGGTATTTATTACTGTCATGGCCTAAAAAACAAGTGGTTGGCACCACTGACATTATACATATCTGAATAATTTATTTATTTTTCTCTGTTAGGGATGACGCTCTGACTTTCAGCGTGCGGGCAAATATTCTGTACAGGAAAGCGTTACCACATAACAGCTTTAGCATGTAGTGCCTAGGAAGGTGCAGAGAACATCCTGCTGACAAAATATTCTTCATTCTGTCTTCCAACATCCTACCAGAGAACATCTCATCCAAGGATGCAGTTTCAGTAGCACCTCTCAACTCATTCATCATTTAGAGAAGAAATAAAACCAGATTGGAAAAGTAGCTCCCAGCTACTGCTCTGCACACAGCCGGAGCCAAGGTAGGCGGTCAGCTACGCTTAACAAGTACCTGCTGACATTACTGGTGGAAGTGTATGCGTTGCTGGAGGTGGCCGTGGAGCTGAAGACGCTGTCCAGCTCTGCCAGAGCGGCGTACTTGTCTGAAGAGGCGCTTGACTGATTGGGGGCTGACAGCACAGGCCCCGCAGACGCCGACACCGCTGTGCTGAAACCGCTTCCTTGCTCGCTGCCACCTGGGAAGAAAGAAAACAGGTTGAAAGCGATGAAGACGGTTTCACTTTCTGCCCTGATGATGCTGAGAACAAAATCGAAGTTCACAGAAAGTTCAAGTTTTGGACTTAAAAATTCAATGTGCACTAGAGCATACAGGGGAAAAAAAAAGTTTATCAAGCCACTAGCGATTTGCCAAGTATCCTGCTTCTGCAGCTCCAGAGAGCCTCTGGTTTCCCTGGAAAATGATGACTCACTACCACTGTCAACTCCAGCTAGAAGATTTAACAAAACACATACCCTCAAATGATCCATTTCAGAACAAAGCTCTACGTGACAAACCAACACAAGTGTTTACGTACCAAAAAAGTCAGACTAACTAGTCTTTTTCTTAAAATCAACTAAACCCAAGTATCACTGCTACTGCTTTAGGAAAAAACTAAAGCCCAACCTTGCTGTGGTAGAGAGGCAGAAAGGCTACTCGGGTAGCTCTCTGCCACAACCAGAGCTCTCCATTCAGGAGCCTTCACTAAAGGTTTTAGAGCTAATACGAAAGATATATTGATTTTTTACATATTATCATCACAGTAGTAGTAATTATTTAGGTATTTCCACTTAAAGTTATTCATCCTAATAGGAAATAAGTTTCTAAAAAGCAGCCTTCTGCTGACATCCTTTCAGAGTCACATTAGTCTTAACACTCGCACATTAAAAGCACGCTGACATGAAATTCCACTGATAACTCTGGACATTTTGAAACAGGGTTAGTTAGTTAGCAGAGCCACCCTGGTGGTGAGCACCCTCAGGTCCAAAAACCACACACAGTACCTTGCCCCGCGCTGAAGATGTTATCTAAATTCGCCAGAGCCGCGTATTTGTCGGCCGACTGGAGATGGGGTTTCTTGGCCGCAGCTTTACTGGCCGCAGTGGCCGCTGAGCCGCTTTGAGAGGCATTGAAGGCTCCGAAGTCAGCACTGGTGGATTTGGGGAAGTTATCAAAGTGAGCAAAGTTAGCATTGACCGATCCGGCGCCTCCACCTGCAACACAGCAAGATAATCACGATCAACACTCTGGAGTCAGAGAAAGACTCTCCAGCTGTCACTGGTGGCACATTAATTCCACCTCTGTGTGGGTACGTGAGACAACACGTTCCCTCAGCCCACCCCACACATTCAGGACTCTCTTCCTTCAAAGTTACATCGGATCATCAGAAGAAAAATGATTTTTTCTACTTTTCAGTCTGCAGATCAGGGACACAAAAAAGCCCCAAACTTTAACAGCTTCAATCACAGCCAATTTGAAAAACTATATGCTATTTATTTGCTGTTGAAGTAATTTCAACAATCTTTTACTAGAAAAATAACTGTTTGTCTAAGGCTTTAATAATATTAAAACTACAGAAGTTTCATTTTCCTGCCACATTTTAATGACGAGCTACTATTTGCATTTACTTCATGGCACAATGTTTAACCATTTCAGACGTCAGAAACCATTCTAAGCCAAAAACAGTGCTTAGAAGTCCAAAATTAGTCTGCTGCCATGCCCAGGTTTGGTTCTCTGCTCTCAGATTTTAGACGACATCCAATCAGGAAAGATGAGGGGGGGCGGGGAAGACAACACGGCTCTTTGTACTGTCTCCACCAACCTCAGAGATACATCAACCAATTTTTAAAAAGCTGGCTTAGGTCCACCCAACAGAGCTTTAGGTCGAGTACAAAACCATGAGCTTCCATCTCCTCAGTGTCCAGACAATTTAATCTAGGCAGGTCGGGTACTTAAGATTGAAACCGGCCCTTCCACCAAGCGTGTCACTTTTTAGACCAGTCGGCTGAGGGTTCCACTCCCACTCCCGAACACACACGGTTGTGCGCACACCCTCGGTAAGGTCACACGGACGCGACAGCAGGAATGACAGCGCTAGACTACAATGGTACACAAGGAAGCAAGCTGAGTTCTCCACTGCGTGGAACTTACTGTGTACAGCCTGGAGAGGAAAAGCTGAAGTAAATTCACCAAAACTGCAGCTAGATGAAAGCGTTCTGAACGCTGGACAGCCAGAAATTGTGTGTGGGTTAAAGTTAACATAAGAAGGGAGAAAGAAAATTGGAAAAAAAGTTTAAAACGACACCACACTCAAAAAAGAAAAACAAAAGGAAAAGAAAGTCAGTCAGCCAAAGATCTAGACAAACAGCCAAGTGTAAGCTCAAGCAGAAGTTGTAAAGCATGATCAAATTAAAGGAAAGCAAAGTAAATCTCAGCAATAGTCTCTACACGTGAAGTGAAGCACCCTGAAGTGTGTGCCTATGTTACACCTGTCCATAGACATGCACTTCTTTGGTACTGTGATGTGCTTTTGGGTCTGCTGAAACACTTCTCTTACAAGATAAAGAGTCAATCTAGTGTTTATTAAAAGCAGTATGGTTTACTCTTTTCACAGTTTTTTTTCAGGTGTAGAGCTAACAAACACAGCGCCATAAATCAGACTTCTGAGTAGCATTAGGAAATAAACAAAAACAAACAAAAAAGAAAATCAACATCAAACAGAAGGAATTCATTTTGAGTTTCCCCAGAGCTTCAGATGGCTTGGTTGCATTAAAGCAGGCAAATGCAAGAAATAAACTCAGCTTAAGTACCTTCCAACATAAAAGGTAAGGATTATTTCAATTCACTATCAATCAAAAGCGCTAGAGGAGTTCTACCTGGATTTTGGGGTTGAAAAGGAGACTGCCTTGCTGTGGGGAAACCTCCAAAATTACTCGAGTCACTAGACTGTCCAAATGCATCAAAGTTTGCAAAACCTGCATGTGCAGAGTTCTGCGCTGTAAATTGCAAAAGGAACAAAACACGTTAATGGATATGGGAAATCAACACAAAACACAGATGTATCAACTGAATCCATGGTCATGACAGCCTCCGAGGGTTACGTCCTGCCTCCTCATGGCTTTGCACACCACAAAATGAACCCCCATACTCTAGAGCTGGCAGGCGTCCTTCAGCAAGTTTTCGGGAACAACGGCCGCAGAGCGGTACCGGCTAACGCCACTTCCCTCCTCGCACAGGCGGCACGAGCCCAGCCCAGCTCAGCCCCAGGGTGCGCAGCTCACAGCCTGACAGCACACGACACCCCACCGACACCTGCGGAACCCAAAGCCGGTGTCGCTCTACATGCTGGTTCCAAAAGCAGGATTCGTGCACGTTTCTTGGAGAATAAAAATTAGAAAAAAGTGTTCTTGGAACATACTGACAATTTGAATTCCTCACATACAAAATGCTTCTTCCTCGGGCAAATTTAGACTGGCATCATTTGAATAGTTTTAGCTAGGCTTATAAACTCATTTGTTGGGAAATTCATGTTTTTAACAAAGTACAGAAATATGGAAAATCAATACCAACGTCAAAAAGATAGCGTTCACAGAGTGTATCCACAAAATAAAATCCAAGGAAATGTCAAAGAGAATGCCAGTTTTTGTCTTCCTTTTGTGCCATACTATAGGAGGAAATAAAAATTAACACCCATCTAGTTTCAAACAGCATTCAAGCATCAACAGACTCGACCGGAACCTTGTGCCTCACCGAGCAGCTCCACAGAAAGTCTTAAACACTCTTATAAGCAAGTAGTAAGCAGGGTGGGGGGGGCAGGAAAAAAAAAATTCAATGCAAACCAAATCTGTATATATAGGTAACCTGTTATCTTTTTTGTTGCTACTACCAGTATCTAAACCACAGACCATCATCTTCAAAACCTCATCATTTTGCAGAAGTTACACAACCTGGTAAATTAAATAGACAGTAAACATAAGATCTCTACATTTTCCCTTCAACCTGCAACAATGTCCCAAGCCAGCTTACTTTATTAGCAAAACACAAAAATTACATGTTTGTACAGCTGCTTAAGGGAGCATTTAAAACTCATTTTTGCCCAAGCTGGTGGGTGGACCCATCAACGCTCTTTGTGTTGCAAAGGGAAGAGAGGGTAATATTTGATGCCGAGTTTCAGTTTGTACTCCCCTGTGCTCAGCACACACGGAATAAGCCTTACAAGGGTTTTACACCAGCCAGAGAACAGCTTCAGCTACAGCAGCCTGCAACACACATTCAGCTACTGCCTGCTCAGAAACAGGGGGTTGTCTTTTAGAGACTGGTTTGGGTTCTAGAACTGATGGGAATGACCACAATGGTTAATTATTGAAACAGAACTAGTCAGTACTGCTGGGTATTCCTCTCCACTTGGATTTTGAGCACTTATTTCAACCAGAAATGAACAGACTCTTTCATAAGATTTACTCTGGAGCACTCATACTGCTTTTTATTCTTTTAAAGACTTCCTAGCAGAGATGCAGTGGAATTTCACCTAGCTTTCGAACACAGTATTGAAGTTGGGCTTTATTGGAATTTTCACCTCCTGAAACCCACAAAGAGTAATTAAGTGTGTATAACTATAGAATTATCCTGCAACAAGTTTAGAAAGAGTAAGTTATTAGAATTAAGTATCTTCAGCAGCGCTGTGCAAGACTGGCCAGTCAGCGCAAGTTCTCTCAGTTAAACATCCCGCCCAAGAGGTGATTAACATGAAATCTTATCTTAAGGATTTTTTTACAAAACACACTGCAGTGGCAATTCTTACTCCTCATTGCTGAACTCAGCCAATTATTTCATAACTTTTGTTGTTTGTTTGGGTTTTTTCCAGTTAACTTTGAGAGCGCCTTGGTACTTCACTCTGTTCCTTGGGTGTGCCTTAAGTGAGCACTTTCAGGGCTGATTTGCAAGAAACATCTCTTATTCTTGCTGGCTTAGCAGCACTACAATTTCTCTCAAAAACTAGATTAAAAAAGCCCATTCAGAGGAGGCAGGCAAAGGTGCTTTCCCACAATTACAATGCTAACTAGCAACAACATACTTCAGTGACCACAGAATCAACTTTTTCTTTAGGACAGGCTTCTATGGCTCAAGAGCTTTCACTGAAACCAGAATGCTGCCCGTGTGGGTAGTACTGGGTAGTTGCAGGAAGAATCAATGAGCTTTGAGCATATGTATTGGCTGTGGATGGGGACAGGCCTTGAGTTCCTCAAGAATGACTGCAGTAAAATATATTGAGCCCTCGGGGGTTTATTTTCAAATAGACACACACACACAAAAGGAGGTCACACTAAACTGAGGAAGCCTTTGTTTTTCTTTTAATAAATTGTCAGGTATTGTCAATGCATGTGAACTCCCTTCAAGTCTCTCCATCTGCTTTCTTTCCATCAATGCCCTTCCTATTAATTTTCAGAAAGAAAATTGAAGGTCTAATATCAGCTTCTCCCTACGTTATGTTACTCATCCTCTCGCTCTCACCCCCGAAGAATGTAAAGTTCTGGTGGTAGGCAGAAACAGTCTAATCATACATATCATAGAAAATAGCTACAGAAACTCCCACTTCAAAAAGCACCATTACCAGCCTTTACATGTCTTCAACTTTTTCTTTATGAAGATCTACAGAAAATCTTGAGCAATACAATGTTATCAAGGCACAGAAATTGCATATACCTCCTAAGAAGCTTAAGACTATAGTTGCCAAAAATTAAAACATTTTATACATCAAAAAGGGACACACTGCTCAGGATACTTACCTGTATGACTGTTGAAGTGTGCAAAATTAGCAAAATTAGCTGTAGCAGTTGACTGAGGAGGAGCAGCAGCAAAGATATCTGAGCCAAGGTCACTGAGGAGGTCAAATTGTTTCTTTTCTTGTTGCTGCTGTCCTTGAGATCGAACTACTACAGGAGACTGCAAACAACATTTCAATTAGCAAATACAAAACAGTCAGTATTTTACCAAACAGACTTTTGCAGGAGTTGCCTGCATCCTGAAGATAAAACAGTTTTTCAAAAACCTGTCTTTCCTCCAAGAAAATCTATGTACATGGTGTGGTTTGGCTTTATGTAAGAGCACAAGGGCACTCCGAGAGCCACCCAACGCTTAGAGGACACAGAGTGAGTAAGAACGAACCAGGATGCTTCTCACACACACACACACACACTACTCCTCTGATGGTGAACACTATCACCTACTTCATTGTTTTCAAATTAAAAGCCAAACATGAAAATATATCACATTGCGTTGAAACTTTAGAAATATCAAAGCAAAAGATCATCGTAACGAAACTTGTCCATCACACTGGAAAATTCTGCTTACTGAAAGTAACTATTTAAAAAAAAAAAATCAATTTGGTCTATAGAACCAGGCTTTATTTAGAACCTGATCTGCCAACACCTGTATGCTTGAAAAAATACATGAAGTTGTCTTTAGTGATCTTGTTAGGTAACAGCGACCATTGCAAGAATTCTTGAAGAAGTGCTGAAGAGCTCTCCAGCTCGGTTGCTACTCACTTGGCTGGGTGTGCCCTTGTTTAAGTGCAGTGCGGGTGCAGCTTCTCCCAAGAGAGATTTGAGAGGCTTCACCTCCGGTGTGCTGCTCGTACTACTAGCAGAAGACCCCGATATGGATGCGTGGACAGATGCCACCACCTTTGCTTGCTCTGGAGGAACATACCTACATTCAAAAAGAGCAATGGTTCTTACAAGTTGAACTGGAAAAGTTCTGCTCAACATTCCTACGACTCAAATGTGAGAACTGGCAGACCTCAGCTTTGCTATTTTAACCGCTTGACCCTACAACAAATTCTATCAGCAGTTTGAGAAATACCCATTCTTTAAATACGCCAAATATTTTTGTAAATGGACTAGTATTCCAAGTCATCAATATTTTATAACACTTATTTAATACAAACCACATGTGTCTAACTCCTAATAGAAGCCTGCAAAACCCCTTATTTCATGCTGTTGGTGACATCCTCTCAAGCCGTTTCTGTTCCATCAATATGAACTACATATGGAGAAACTTCCTCAGATAGTTTGTCTTCTCTGCTTTCTGTAGGAGCTCTGAATAAACTCCAAAAAATCCTGTCACTTTAGAGCTGTGCAATCTAGCCCAAAGAGCACACAAGAAAAAGTACACTCAAAACCATGAGGATAATAGTCCATCTTCACTTGATAGAGACAATCTTTATAATTGTAAAGCTATCTTACCATCTTTTCTTTTCATATTTTTCCTGTAGAAATTCTTTTACTTTCTGTGGATCCCTGAAGTCTGGAATTGCTGATGATCTATCATCAAAGAGGCCTAGCCAAATCTGTTTGCACACCTTATAAAAAAAACACAAACAACCACAGATTAATCAGAGAAAAATATCTTAATTCAAAACTTACTGAAGTTTATAGCTGCTAACACATCAAACTGTGTGTGGCTGCACATTTTTTGTTCCAGATTGAGCTGCTGTAACAACGCCTGGTGCACCATGTACTGTTCTAAATCCTTAAAGTCAAAAGACCATCTGTCACAGCAGGGCAAGCAACTCCTAGCGTCCAACGACGCCATTGAGTACTGCTTTCACAAAATATTTGCAGTATGTTCTCATGAAGAGGCAAAGCATCTGATTTCTTCACGTGATCTTTAAGACTCTCCTCCTTCACCTAATTCTATACATTCCTTTACCTGTACTTCATGGTTTAAACAGATTCCATAGGTCACAGAACTAGACAGAGGAGGAGCCACATTTAAAGCGTTTTCTCTAAGCACTTAAAAGTACCCCGAGGACGCAGCCAAACGATACACCAAACACCAGCCACGCCCTAAAAACAGCCTCTGCCTTTTTAGAACAGGTTCTAGTGGAGTCAGAAGAGCTTTGTTTCCACGATGCATACCCCTTCTTCCCACACCCTTCTGAAACAGTCCTGACCATCCCCCTCACACGCCTCCTACAAAGGCTGCCCTCTACCCCTGCAAGTGTCAGGTTCTCAGCACTGTCCCCACGACCTTCAGAGGAAGCGCACGCTCCAACAAGCCAGAGATGCATAAACCACTGCCCTAGAGCTGGCAAGCCAAGGTGGAAGCTGGGACACTCCCACTACATCACCTTCCCCAGAGAGGTTGTCTCCTCCTCTACCTGGCCAGATGACTTCACTAAAATTTACTGCAGCGACTTGGCATCTTCAGGAGGTTAGTTATCAAATGTGGCAAATCTTCTAGGTCCTTTCAGAGACTGCTCAGGATTAGAGAGATTAGACAGAGAGCAGAAGCATTTATTTCATGCTGGATGTGTCTGTGTTATATAGCCTGCTTGCGTGTCCAGCAGTCCTTATTGTCCTCTGCTGGATAGAGACAGGTGACAAAAATGGGAAACAGAGCTAATGATGAAAGCGTAGCTCTAAATCAGTGATTTAAATACTCATCTAAAAGTAAGATCAGTGGTTCCTACTTCAAATACACTCAGCTCCTCAACATTCATTCAGCAATGGTATTCATTCATACAGAAGGGTTAAGTTCAGCACACTGATTTGAGTTTGTGAATTTAACCAGTAATTCTTGGCAGTGTGGAAACAGATGAAATGAAACTGAAGTTATTTCTTTAGCACTTTACACAAAGGCAGAAGATGGAAACTCAGTCCAAAAAGTCACATCTGCTCTAGAATAATCACTACTAACATGAAGCACTAGTTTAGCAGTCACAAGCTTTCGCATAGGCATTGCTTTTTGCTGACAAAATTTATGAAGTCCAAACATTTATGGGTATAGCTTTAAACTCCTGCAGTGGATGCTCCGAGGTGGGTCAGTAGTGGTATCTCCACACTTCGACTGGGGAGTAGAATTGTACCAACCAGCAGTCATGTGATTGCAAGGCGGTGGAGAGGTCCTGCTCATGGCCAGTTACAGAATAGCTGGCAGCTGGAGTTGATGGTGTCCAAACCTACATGGTCCCCCCACTCCAACTTCTGTGACAATCAGTTTGCAGTCAAAGATGTGCTAGAGAAGGAAAGAGGTCCCCCTTCCCCACCCAGATCAGGCCGTGACATTGCTGCCCCTTCTCCTACCACCCAAAACAAATCAGATCAACAAAACTCATCACAATTACCATGTCACTAGTACCACTGAAACCTGTGCCAAGATCAGCTCACAGCACCCGTCAAACCACAACCCAGTCTTGCATCCTTCTCCCTCCCAGTTTTCTGCTTTATCGTCACCCTGAAGCATTTAAGCAGTCAGAGAGGGGAAGACTTGACAGTTTTTGCCAATGTTCAGAATGCCAGCTTCCAAGGGCATTTCCTGGAGCAGCTAATTTCTTCTAAACATCTAAACACAAAAGCAGTAACAACTAAAATACTCTTTAAGTCACTATTATATTTACTGAAACCTGCCAGGCACTTGTTTATTGGTTCCCATTCCCGGTAGCAGAGAGAACAGTGTCACTAACAGGCAACGCGTGCCACCGCTCAGCGAGAGAACCCGGACCCGCTCACACGTGCTTCAGCATCAAGTTCTCATTTTAACAGAGTTTGACAGCAGCAGCTATACAAACACCGCTCCAAACATTTACTTTACCACACTAGAGATGCAAATTGCATTTCATATCATTTTCTTTCCCTAAAGAGTTCTCAGGGAAAGTACGGTTTCTCAGAAGTCTTAAACACAGACCAGTCCTTTAGAAAGCCCCACGGCATAAAGCTTTAATCTCACCCGTGCAGCTGTTCAAAGGCACCGTTTGGCCCATTTCGGTAAGAAGCGCCACACAAAGCTCCCAACAGCAGCAGCCGCTCCAAGCGAGCATTCAGAACACAATGAAAGGCCCGTTGTCTGCCCTTGTTTGCTGGTGACCTGCATGCTCTTTCTAGCTATACTTTTGTTACCATCATCTGACTGGAGAGGGATCCACAATGCCGCATTGATGACGCTCCCAGCCGGCCGGGATACACAATTCTCAGCTATCTGCAGGAAAGCAAACGGCAGTGGGCCGAGCGATGCCACAGGATGAAATCAAAATACAAAAATACTGTTGTCAGAGAGAGTTCACACCCTCGTCCCATCGGTGGTTTTCTGAAATAGTTCTTTCCATGGCCTTCAAGCCAGTCACCAACAGGAATGAATGAATGAATCTTGTGCAAAGAAAAGTTTGCTGTGAGAAATGTGAATATTTTTATTGATCAAAAAATGTACAAAAAGGCAGTAAAAGGGATCTAAATCTGCACAAACTCAAGCTTTAAGCAACCAGCTGCCATACCAAACAGTTTTCTTCTTACTTTTCTCATACAAACTTACTATTTGAGGAGGGGAAAGAAAAAAAAAAGAAGCCATTTTCAAAAGCAGCAAAAATTCAGAATATATGCTCCGAGTAACTTAATTCCATATCCCCCAAAGAGAGGTGTTTTGAAACACATGCTAACTGCTCATATAGAGACTTGCAGAGCTGATTCAGAAAATGGTAATGTAATGCCTGAGTTTCTCGATACATCTTAAGCTCCATTTTACCAGAATTACTCATTCCTTTCCTTTTGCAGATAATACACGAAGCAGCATCACAACTCACCGCAAAGTTACACAACATTGCTACTAAGGTACCAGGCCTAAAAATCCTGTGGCTTTCTGAAACCCTTCTATATCACACCATCTTCTTGGGGATACTCTGGTTCAGCTATTTGATATTAATGTTGTTCTTTTGCAACAGCAGCACAAAGAAGCCTCTGCTCAGAAGCAGTGCTCACGCACCAGAAGCCCTGCTACACCCCTGCTTTTGATAACCAAAGCTCTATTAAACAAAACACTCTGCTTGGAGGAGAAGAGCCTGGCAAGCTGGAGCCAAGAGTAAACATTCAAGTTATGTGGAAGCCCCTAGAAACAGTGGAACAGGTCCAACAATCCATAATCATTGTCCACTGTCCCTGAAAAGTATAATTAGTCCATGTCCCACCAGCTCACCAATGCAGCAAGAAGGAAAGAAAAAAGAGACAGCAGTGAAGTCAGAATGATTAAGCATATGCCGCGTTTGAAAGTCTACTTCAGTTGAAGAGTTGACAGAAGCAAGACTTTGAAGCTTTGTCTGCCTCCACCACGTTGTGGAAGCTGCAAAGTACCAAGACAAAGCAAAGTTTTATTTCACTAGATAGCAGCAAGGAGAAGATTCCAGGGTTATCTTCACGAAATGTGAAAGTTCATGAGAACTCTTTTCCAGCTGGTTTGGGCAGAACGGAACCTGTTCTCTGCCAACAGGCCCCAGTCCTGCAAGGGATGTCATTAGAGATTTGGCAACTAGCTACTGGCAAGTTCAGAATTACATTGGTAAGTACAGCGTGAAGCAAAGAGGGAAAGAGAAGCACAACCAGCCTCAACCTACTCACCCTGACCTAGATAAAAGCCCAGGAGGCAGCAAGGCACAAACTGCGAGCTGCCACCACTTAAATATATCGTTGTGAGGAGAAATTGGGCCAAGTGCACGTTGTATGTTATAACAAAGTCTTTACCTATATTTCTCTTCATGCCATTGGCTTCCCTGAATCTGTACTCAACAGCTATTCTATTTGAGGGAGAAAGCTGCTTTTCCTGAAATAACTGCATTTATCCATCTTGTTTTCCATACACCATGTACGTTTGTAGTCCTGCAGTTGGAGTAATGTCCCTCGATTTCAGCTTTGACAGAAAGGACCACAGAACTCGTCCCATGAATTGCACATCCGGTACTCCACAAAATAAAACTCTCCAGAAAGCTTCTCGCTTAAAACTCAGCCTCCTAAAAACGTCATGCTTTCAGGAGCTCCACGCAGGGCTCAAGGGCTACGAACAGATAAGTTTACCTGTTTTACACAAAGGTGTAGCTTTTGGTTTTGCTTCTAACTTAGTTGTCATGGTTTGGGAGTGGTTTGCGTGTGTCTGTTAGAGAGCTGGGAAGTAAGGAAGGACAGGCACACTAAAAAACTTCTAAAAAACAACAAAAAAATCAGCAATATCCATCAAATTTTGCAGAAAGCCTGAGACAATCTGACATTTCAGTTATTTCTATTCCAGCGCTCCATATTTCAACTATCAAGCAGCACTTTACCAGGTCATAACCATTTCAGTGATAGAGATCTCCAGAGTGCGTGGGGAGGCGGATATGGGAGAAACAAAGGCCGCCTACTTACATATCGAGCCCTTAAACTCCTGCGAGGGCAGTTACACAAGTTTGGAATAACAAAAATACGGCCAGGTCGGTAAAATTATGTTTTGGCTTACTCCACCAGCACCGAAGGCAGCAGGGCAAGGAAAAGCTGTACTAGGCCAAGGCCTTTTGCTGGTAGAAGCTGCCCTTAAGGCAGGGAAAAGCATGCTACTAGACCTACAGCTCCTCAGGTTTCGATTCAGACTTACTGCACTGGAAGATCACACGTGTCAGCCTAGTTTAAAAAGCTCTAATGAGATGCTACCTTCCAAGAGTCTGGTAAATGCCCAATTAGATTTCTTCTTCTCCCTTCCCCCTCACAATAAATATCCTCAGCTATGCACCAAAAGTAGTGCTGACAGTGCAACGGACTGCAGATTACCACACAACAAAACTATGTTCCAAAACATAACACTCGCCACAGGAAGAAAGATTTGGAAGCAGTTCCCTTATGTAAGCAAGTTATAGCTTTGTTTAGTAATTCAGCCCTTCTGATGTCAATATTATTCATTAATCTCTGTAGGTTAAAAGAATTCCATGCTGCTGGTATAGCGGTTTGGGTCCAGAAGCTGGAGCTGCTTTCATGAGCAGGATGACCAGGTCCCCCATTCACATATTAGAATAGGCTGTTTGGAAAGGTTGTCAAAGACCTGGCACTCCTCAAAAGCCTAGCAGTGAAATTATCCGGTTTGCCTCATAATACTGTTTTTCAGCTTCAGGGGAGAGCTTCTGAATATTCACAGCTCTAATGGCAATATGAGACTACTGCCACCTCTGCAGCCAGCCAGCTCCCTCTCTACTACCACGGCCCTACTGAATCAGCAGCCCAGGCAATGTCAGCACCACTTGATGATGAGTATGCCAACAAAACCAGCTCCATACCACACTCCCCTCGGTATTCCTCACACGAAAATACCTCACACTGCTCTGCATGAAGAGAACGAGGCGGGGGGAATCCTACCTTGTGAGTCAGAATTGCCTTTATCCTTCAAAAGGACTTCAGAAGGTAATGAAGGAATATCAGCTAGAAGATGTCTCCACTCCTGCTGCCAAAGTGAGCTAACCCCCACAGTTAGCAAAATCAGAGCCTGGACATCTGTTTATACCTCCAGGTGAGTAAGCAACACCAAAACACAGATGTCTTCTAAGAGAGGAAATAAAGATCCAAATCTGTATTTGAAGTTGTAAAAACTCATCCAAACCTAAAAAGTTCAAGTTAGCTATGCCCAGAAAGGCATTCCTTGGATGTGCATGTACAGGGAAGATGATGGTGTCTCCTCCCTGAGGAGAAGCTGCTCTGAACAACCTCCTCCCAAAGCAGTCGCATTGTGGAAGCCTTTCAGTAACTCAATGTCTCACCCTACAAAGGTGGCCATTTGCAACAACTGGAGAAAAATCACTATGCCAAAAAACTAAATTCCTAATATCTAAGAAAACTTCAACCTCATACAATACATTGACCTTGTAAATACTCTGACGGAGAACAGAAAACTACTTCCTCTAAGAACAATTCACCACCTTAATAACTACCTTATCTCAGGGCAGATTTCTTGCTCTTTTACATTCTCTCCAGAACACGTGCCCTATTGTACATCAGGATCTACTCATCTGGAAGCAAGGACGCTTATCGTAGAGGCCTTGGCCATGCTGGAGAAAGACTGGGAGGACAAAGTGGGAACCAAAGTATATTACGAGTTGAAGAAAAATGGAAGCTAGACATACTAGACTGCAAAAAACCCTGAGCTTTTCTCTATATATATAGCTGAAGAACTCAAATAAGTGAATGTTATATCACGTAAACCATAGTGACTGTACTTTGTCTCATGTCCACATCCTAAAATGTTGGACAGTGCTATGTTTGAACAAGTTTATCCTAGAAAATTTAATTTCTTCCTATACACACAAGAGCCACCTATGCTGAAGAGTAAGCTTCGCAAAGAAGGGGTTTTGTGAGGTTAGATGAGCTTCAGTCTGCCCAAAACTTTATCTTATCTGCAGGTAACTATTCCAAAGTCCAATACCAACAAGAGAAAGCAAAATGTTTGACTACTGCAACGTACAGCATGACACTGAAAACACGTTTAATGAGGTTTTAAGGTTCCAACAGGGTTTAAAGCAGTGCCACTTCCAAACACAGCACCACTATTTGAGTGCCTGGTAAATCTACCCCCTGCAATTCAAAATACCTATTCAGGGTTACTTTAGAATTAAGGCACTGAGACCCAACAACCCAAAACTAACCGCAGCAGGACATCTTCACTTAGGAGGTAGCTCATTTAAATCACTGCAATACTTTTAATTAAAGGAATAAGTACCACACGCACAGACCCCTGCTTTTGAAACACAGGACGGCATTGCTGAGATCGGTGAACTTGTTTTTACGCAAATAATCAATTATGAATCAAGTGAATCATTATGATTGGCAGATTAGTCAGGTCTGTAACAAGGCCAACTACACTAGTCAAGGGAGTAGGGATCACTTCAGGTTCCAGATCAGTGAAAAATGAAACTAGTGTTACTCTCCGGATGTTGTAAATTCAGTGAAACACACAAAATTAACACAGAGGAAGGGAGCTACACACATGCACACAGGTTTTCCTTTACCCTTGCGAAGCTTAAAGCACAGCTGGAGTTTACAATCTCAGCTTATGGAAAGAGACTCCAACATACTGCACCTGAACCCACAAAAGATTCTTTATTATTCTCTGTATGTAAAAAGTCAGCAACATGCTATACATATATACACACGTTTATGTACATACACATAGATGCAACATTATACAGCTCCAGAATGCCTTTAAAAGTATTTTATAGTGTTTGGAAGACTTCAGACCTTGTTCCAGCTCTGTCTTGAGGAATCATCCACTACCAGTCACTTAACAAACAACACACATTTACCAGGACAGAAAAAGAAATTGCTACTTCTATTTTCATTCTTTAACCTGATGGTTACAAATGGGCCAAGTTTAAGAAAGTGAACTATCAGCATTTTAGTTAATTATGGGATTTATCCCCATAAAGCTTCACAAGAATGTGTTGGTAAAACACTCCAGCCTACAATCAACAGTTCTACCAAACCAGAACACAGATCCAATCCAAGTGAAACAGAACTTTTTCTGATCCGCAAGAGAAGCAAAAGCTGTCTCCAAAATCCTCCACGCTACAGTACGGTATTGAAATACAAACTTCATCCTCAATGTGAAGACAGCAACAGCCACATCCAGGGTTTACGTGCTCCACATGTCCCCACAGAGCCAATCCCACATGTACCTCAGATTTAGTTTTTATATATAAAGAAAGAACAGAAGACGATACACTAGAACTTTCTCTGAAGCTGCCTCAAGTCACTCTAAACATATAGACAGTTATCCTTAGGATGTAAACATAAACACAATCCTTTCAGGAAAAATATTCTCCCTTTCCTTCCTTTCCAGGAGTATTCAACATTGCTATACTTCCATTAAAGAAAGAGGCTACTGAATCTACTAGAAGACTTTCTGACACCTCCTCTGAAAAAAAACAAGTTTTTTTTTGCCACGGTACACTCCTTCAGGAAACACTGCTGCACTCAGTCTCAAGGTCTGGGTTGTAGGGGCAGGAAAAAAGGAAAGACAGATGTATATTGCCTTCTACAAAAGCAAAAAACGCAATTCAGAAATGCTGATTGTCTGGGTTGAGCAGTAACATGTAACATGATGATGATCAGCTACTTAAGTGAAATGAGCTCTTTAGAAGCATCACTTCAAACAGTGTTGCCTTCAAAAGACTTCTGTGTATTTTTTGCTACAAAAAAAAGGCAAGCTTTCCTTAAGTCGTGTTTAGAAGTTTAATATTAAAGTGACAAGTGATACTCTCCAAAGAATACTTACTTCATTTCCATGCTTCTGCAGAAATTCTATTTCCTGTTGTGTGAAAGTAGTCATTGAAATGGACTTCACTCTGTGGGGTGGATTCAAGCCCCGTCTAAAAGAAGCAGCAAGAAGTATTCAGTCAGTATTCAGGAAATCCATCATCATGCAATCACTTTGAACAGCACAAGATGATGTCAGTCAGGTTTAAACTCAGGAGCCAGCTCTATAAAACACACTCATTTTGGTACTGTCATACAACTCAGGGCTGGGTAAGCTCATCCCAGAATAACACTCGGCAGGCAAAGTCCAGAAGTGAGTTTTAGGAGAGACTAAAGTTTCCAGCTGCACAGGCAAACTCACTCTGACACATTTGAGGCACATTTATGAAAACAGAGACTTTAAAAATCCTAATCTGTGTCCCCACACTTGTTCACCCTTGCTTGCCTCTGTCTCAGGCCCCTCTGCAGTAGAGTTCTTCCCCTCCAAGTCCTCCCTCACTTCACCCTACTCGTACCACACCTTTAACCAATCACTAGGTATTTCTTCAAGCCACACTCTCCAGCTCAGATTCTTCTTGTGCTTTGACCTGTACTTTCTGCTTCCTCTCAGCATCTTTGTCTAGTTTACTTTTTGCCTCTCTTTCGACAGGGGTCTCCTCCTCCTCCTGGACACCGCAACAGCAGCAAACCCACCATGTTTTCATTGTGCTCTCAAGTGAGACACACCATTAAACTAATGCAACAGATCCAAACTTAAGCCTGAAGCAGAGACCAGCACGGTCCTCCCAGCCCTGCCCCAGTGGGTCTAACAAACCCGGGTCACTGGTGCTGCCAGAGCCTGGGCACTGTCAAACCCAGCTCAGCCAAAACCTGCACGCAGAGACAAGAACCCTGCTGAGCAGCACTGTAAGAAAGCTTCTGTCTTTTCAAGCTCTCTCTTTAAATACACGCTAACTACTGCTTTTGCCTGCACTGCCTTTGCAAATAATTGCAATTGAAAACCAAAGAGTGTTTTGCTCAATGGAAACAAGAACATCACATCCCATGTCAGCCCAGCAGTGGAGACACCGGCAATGTGATGGAGCTGGTTTAACACTCCAGTTAATCAGGCCTGGATTTCTGCAATACCACCTTAAAAGCGAACAACAACAAAAAAAAAGAATATACACTGACTATGAGCTATCAAAGAACACAAAATTCTGTGGTTATGTACATGAGAAGAAAGTTTCCAGAAAGGAAGTTGTGGGAAACTTTCCAGGGATGTAACACGGGGCTAACAAATTGCTGACAAATCAGCTGACAAGAGTCAGCTTTATTGTTTAGATTTGTTACTTTGCTTTAATTATACATTCGGCTCAGACTGCTTTTAGGAATAAACACCCAGCCCCACAAAATCACTGGCATCCAATTTAAAATGACCAGTAGTGACTATCCCAAGAACATTAACTATAAATTAAGCTGTTAATCAAAACAGCAAACGACAAAAACCTGATGTTCCAAATAGTAACGCTTTCTACTCACTTCTAAAGAATATTTGTAGCACTTTGAGTTGCTAATTATATATAGTGGGAAAAAAAAAGTTGTGCACATAGCTTGCAGATCTACGTTTGACATGTAAATTCACACTGTACCTGCAAGAAAACTCAGATCCTGTGTTAAAGAATTCTCCCATTTTTAGTTAAAAGTTGGGTACTGATTAGAACACTAAGCAGTAACATTTTAGCCCAAGCTCCATTACAAAAACAGATTTAAAACACTCGATGATTGAAACACTTGGCTGAAAAGAGACAATTAATTGTATCTTGTCAAGAAATGCAAAGAGCTTGAGTACCTTAAAAACAGAAGTGGTATGCAAACCTACTCGCGTATGAGAATTTTTATAGAATGTTATTTGCTTAAGCAAATTTTTCAAATCTGAACATCTACAATTACACTCCATGGTTCAGTAGCTCCACAAGAAGAGAGAAGTTTTATTAAGTTTAGTGAGAGAGGTTTCAAGATAGTTTAATCTACTCAGCCGTTAGCAAACTCATTTCTTGTCTCAAAAAGTTTAAATTCCACAACACATTGAAATTAACAATTTAACATCTTTCATCTAGCTGAAAATCAAATAAACATCAACATCACAAACAAACATAAATACTGTATTATCATCTATGATTTTTTTAAAGAATTTCTGAGATGACGCAACACCAAAGAACCCTGTAAAAGTTCTGTGCAGCTAAAATTCCTTGTTTTAGAGCTGGTGCTACTATGAGGCCTTGTTGTTTGGGTTTTTTTGGTTTGTTGGTTTGTTTTTTTATATAAACACCTTCTTGGTCTGTGCATGTGAGTAATTACATTTCACTAAGTGACACTATAGAATCATCTAAAGTGACGGCACAGAAATACTGCTGGCATTTCACAGAAATATGCTCCATCAAACACTGTAGAACACTCAGTATAGAAGTGGCTCTGTCAGCCTTAGTCTATTCAATTTACTTTCCTCCTATTAATTAAGAAAGATACAGTTAGACACTTGTAAACTACTTAATGACTATTTTAACAGCCAGGGTGATTCATTCACTACCACATGTTTTTCCACACAGCGTATCTAAACTTTCACTCTCTCCTGCTGGAACTTAATTTTTACAGTAAGTATGCTGTAGTGTGTAAGTATACATGCATTATCTTCCTTAAATTATTTTGATTCTACCATTAGAACAGAAATCATAAAAAGCCAGAGGTTTTGCTAACTAGCATGAGCTCCTTTCAATAACATCCTACCCGTGGTGACTAGTAACTCCCTAAAACAGAACGGTTGTGGGACTTAGGAAGCAGAAATTGAGAACTAAGCCAAAGTATTAAAGTGACACTTCAAAATTCTAAGATATTTTACACCCTTGACCCAAACAATCTGTCTACATTTGGCGGAAGTTTACTGGTGGACAGTCAAATACAACTATCCATTATGAGAAATTAACAAACTTTTTTTTTTTAAAAAAACTGGAAAAACATAACTACTACTTGCTTTATTCCTTTCCAAGTCCCAGACAAGTGTTTTGCCACAGCATCCCAGGCAGAGATCCCACTCACCATCGGATTACGTCACTAACATAATTTAGCAGCAAATGATGGCTGGACTTGTGCTCCTTGGCGGAGTAGCTGTTCCTCCCTTCACCTCAAGCAAATGTCAGCAAAGTTGGCTGCAAATGCCAGGGCAGGGGGGAAAAAAAAAGAAAAAGTATTTCAGCAGAGCCCACTCTTTCAAGTCATTTCTGTGGGAGGACCAGTGGGCAGACAGCTGTTCAACTCCCCCAGCGTCCCCCCCGTACCAGATTCTACCACAATTTCAAGTCTACACCAGCAAAGTCCAATCCCCTGAGCAGCAGGGAGTTAACGAGGCAAGTCAAATGCCAAGCCACCCCAGAGCACCCTACCTCCTCAGGTGTCTGCAAAACAGCCTCAGAAAACCCCATGTCACAGCATTTGCTGCTACTGTTCACAAAAGAGAATACCAACAGCACTGGCCGTTCCTGGTACTTGCAGACCTCCCTGGAGACCCTCCACCATCTCACAAGCTCATTTATTTTTAACAGTGAAAGGCTCACACGCACATTTAGAAGCACAGTCAAGGTTAATTTAACTTTTTTCTTAAAGAAAACAAACAACCTCTCTGAAGTGCACGGTATTCACTGTGGTGTAGACGTAGCCTTTGCTCTCCAGCCACAACACTGAAAGCAAGAAATACAGGAAATAAGAAATACTCTTAAAAACCTGTAAGAAATACAGTAATATAGGAAATATTCTTTAAAAAGCATATATACCTCCATATATACACATGGAGCCACTTTCCAAGCCTGGTCTGAAAAGAAAAAAAGGCCTGGGAAGTCACACCAACACAACCAGAATCAGCTTCACTCTAACACTGTTTATTTAGATCATTTTAATTTCTGCAAAATTTTTGGGGAAAAGGACAATAATTCACTACCACTGCAAAGATTTATTTTTCCCATTTGTTACAGGTATGGGCCATCAAATACTCCAATGTGGCTGATACAACAGTCCCTCATCCAGGAAAAATGTAAAGTTTCAACTTCAACTATTACAAGCAGGCAAATGAAGGCCACATGATCCAGTAATCGTACGAAACAGCATAAAATAGCGTTCCCCGCGGTAACCGTAGGTTCTAAACATTCTTTATTGTTCCTTCCTGACACAAGGCAGAAGAGCAAACATCTGAATAAGATACTTCCTCAGAAAGCTGGGAGGGAGTTGAGGGCGGTAGCGCAAGTGAGGGCAGGAGCAGTGTCCTAATTATTATATCAGTGGTATTTCTCTAACAAGCCAGGACAAAAGCAATAAAAAGTGCCTACAAAAAGTACTAAACCTGTGGAAGTGGGCTCTTTACCGGGAATATTTTCCATTTGAGAATTTAAAAACACACTTTCTTTATGACAGGTAGTTATCGTACTCCTTGACCAGAGAGCAGCGCTCCTCTGGAGCACCTCCTCCCACTCGGGGCAGAAATAATTGTGGATTTCCACAGATTCCTGTTCAGCACCAACCGCTGCAGTAGGCACAGTTTGGGTGATGCTAGCGTGGGTTTCTTCCCCTCGCTTAAAGAGAATTTAAGCAGAGGTCTCAAGGGCCTATCCACACCCCTACCCAGGAACATTGTCCTGCACACACTGCTCTGCACAGCAAAACTGCTCTAGAAATCCAATTTGATGGGAAAGCTTAAACCCCAGGTGTTACAGAAAGTTACCTCCTCTGTGTTGTTCACACTTTTAACTTGACAAGACTCATCTTCAACATTAAAGTCAAACCCAGATGTTTTTGGCTAAGTTATTAGTTCTCTCATCATTTTTTTAGCAGTACTTGAACAAGCTACATGTACTGTTTTTTGAAATAGTTAAGGAAATGGTAGCTTTTTAAAGCTACGTCTAGTAATAAACAGCACCGCTCTTTCTACACATAGAATCCTTAGAGGAAAATACCATGGATCCAGAATGAAGGTTTGGGTTTGAATAGACTGCCCTTAAGAAGACAATAAATAAACAAGTCAGAAAACTCACAACAAAAAACCGCAAGTCAGACTCCAGGTTTTTAAGTTTGGAGTTAACCACATCTAGAACAACACGCCTGAGATGGTAGTGCTGTTAGGAAGGGCTTTTAACTAACAGAGAAATCTTTCTGAAGTAGAGTTGTTGTTAAAGGGACTAGCATTTTAACCTTGCATTGGGCACTTCATACTAGAAAAAACTGGTTTACTCAACTCCAAGAATACTTCCTCTATCAGATCAGAAAAAAACTGAAGCAAGAAGCAATGCAAGTCATTCTCACAGCATACAACCGAGATGAAGTAATACGATTATTAAAGCCTTGTAGTAGAGCAAGCGTGACGCGGTCACACGTGGACAAATGACAGAAGCAGTGGTATTTTTACACTGATTTGCCATTATATGGTCTCTTCCAGAGTCATTTCCCTGCACTGGGGAGTCCTACAGTGAAAAGCATTTGGAAATAAAGAAGTTGGATGAAGGATTAGTGAGGGTTCCTAGTTATGGAACAGGCATGATCTCTCTCCGAAGTCTCATCACTACCAACCCACCCCACTGGCTGGGTTCACAGGTGGTAGCCAGTACCTGTGGTCCTTCCACAATTTATGGAAGCATCTCTAAGTCAATGTGGGAGAACGAGCCCAATTTTACTTCAGAAAAAAGTTTAAGTCCTCTTTACTCCAGCTTTACAAGTAGGTGTCACTAGCTGCACCAACTAGCAATGCTGTTTGTGGTTTCTTTTTCACAGCAAGACAAAAGCACTGCCTGTTTATGAACGAAAGGGAGCTAGTTGCATTTTCTTATAATACTGATCCATCAACAACTTCTCTTCAGAAAGAGTCTTCCTCCTTTAAGCACAGTAACATCCAAAAGATGGCCAACTGAGCATCAAGTAACAGCTGCCCCCCACGTACTATCTGTGGTACACCTGCACGTACTGGACCACGGACTTGAGCAGTCCATATCTCCCAACTCACAGCACAAACCCACACTAAATATCTCAGTAGCACTCACGACTTAGTTGTCTAACAAGGTCAAGAAGCCTGAGAAATATAGAGGAAAATGTTTTCACGGAGCAGTTTTATCACACTGTCATTTTAACCGGTAAGAACATGTGCAACCATTAAATAAGCCCTATGCAGTTGCTTAAAATAGTTTCCCATGCCAGCACAAATAACAGTTTGCCAACAGAGCAAACAATGGCCAGAGCTGCCTGATTAAGTAGCATTTGTATGTCAAAAAACTAGTCTCTTTAGTTTCACAGCCTCAATGTATTTTCTGTATTTGCATCAAGTCTGTTCAAAAGTCTACACAAAGTAGAAGGAAAAAACCCAAACCTCCAAGCCTAATTAGCTGCCTAGTCGCATAAAAGGCAGTTTGTTCCATGTACATTCGGCACAGAACTAACATGTTTTCTTTGTTTCCAGTCTCAATATAACTACCAACTTTGTTTCAAGACCTCACTTGGAAGGCCTGTGTGGGGTAATCAGTCCTTCTTAGTAAGGGGACAGAAATTACTGCAGTACTGCAGGCTCCTGAACGCCTTTTATGAACTCAAACCCTTACAAACACAGACCCATATTCTTTAACATACTGCTTATCATTTCCTTCGGCCACTCTTTGATTTTGCTCCATTCCATAAGCACAATGCCACAGAAACGCAAACAAGACAAATTTAGCTACGGAAACGGTACCACTGAAGGCAGCAGGGTTTTTCTCAAGTTCAGTCTGTGTAACCAATACTAGAACGGACTGAACTCAACTTAGTTTCATACAGACTATCTCGGAGGAGGAAGAGTGGAAAAGGGAGGAGTGGGGAGGCCCAGGCAGGAATGAGGAACAGGAAAAATGCAATCCACTTTATCAGAGCCAATCCCTTTCCAAGGTTTATATAGGTAGTTTTAGGAAGTAACAGACATAAGAAAAAAACCTTCTACTACTACTCTGATCAAATACGTGAAACTATTAAGGCTAGAGTTTATACTTTAGAGCCCAGAGAGTTGTCTTACAAACCACTATCAAGCATAATTTGATACACAAAAGGCCAGGCTAGCGATTCAACATTAAAGCAAGATTTTTAAACGCTAAACTCAGTATAGACGATAGGGTCAGTCTCCTCACGCCTTCAAGACGGTCACGAGAGTGACCAGCTCAGCCATGTGCCCTCCTCCCAAAAGTACTCCCCAAGCTCCCGTTTAATCAGCTACACCCTCAGTAACTTCCCGGGGCCTGGGGCGGTGCTCACCCCTTCACGGGTGTCCCGTGGCCAAGCGCTACGTGCAGGGAAACACCGGCGCCCGGGGGCAGCCACGGGCCGAGCTCCGGAGCTATGCTGATGCCACTGCCGCCGCGGCAACCGACACCACCGAGACCGGGGGTGGGAATACTCCCCGGGAGAGCCCTTCCTCGGGCCAGCCCCCCGCCTGCTACCCCTCGACGTGGCTGCCGGCGGCGGGGTGCAGGGGGAGCCCTTGGGGCGCTGTCGTCCGT
>VWZK01000558.1:211029-282509 GCA_013396935.1 Baryphthengus martii
TCCCGGCCCCGCCCGGCGGGGAGGTGCCGCAGGCGGAGCCTAGTCACCCGCCGTGACCCGGCGGCCCCGGGCGGGTCGGCCGGTTCTGTGGATACGCCCAGTGAAAAATGTCGGTGTGAACTTACGAGCTGTCGTTCCTGGGGGAAGCGGGGGTGCGACCGCTCGCGCGGCTCTGCACAGGTCCCTCCGGGCGGCGGGAAGCGGGGTCTGCGCTGTGGAGCAACCGGCGCCGGACTCGCCCCGACCTCGGCGCCCCCAATGGCCTCCGAGGAGCCCTTCATCCAGGCCGCCCTCTAAACCCGCCCCAGTCAGAACGTTGCCTCATGGAGGCTCCTGAGAGCAGCAGCCGAGGCCTAGGGCCGGGTCCTGCCCGTGGGTCACAACCACCCTTGTAGACTTGTGAGGAGGACGTTGTTATGGGTCTCCCGTTTGTTGTTTTTAGGCTACGGAGATGAAAAGTGTACAGTTTCCCCTGGGGAATTTGGCTGCCGGTGCCTGACTGGACACTGCTCCTGAAAGTAAAGAGGCCAGAGCCAGCAGGCACAGAATGCTGCTGATAGCCTTGAGGAACCCTCAGCTCTGGCTTCAGCCCAAATCCGCAGCTGGTCTACAGAGTATGTGCCTGTTTCTTAGGAAGGTACCTAAGGGAGTATTTTTCAACAATGCGCAAAATCATTGTAGAAAAAAAAGTCAATGCACTTTATAACCTGGTGATTTAATTTGCCAAAGTGCCTGGCAACACTATGGGTGATTAAAATCTTTTAAGGTTCAGTGATTCCCAGTGCAATTTATTTAGGGTCAAGTCTTGTGCCTCTGACATAGGTTAGCTCTAGCTTTTGTAGGAGCAAGATCTGATCACCTGTGTTTTCCTCATAGTTTTAGTTAAAATCTAGGACTAGGTGTTCAGCATCAGTAATTCAGCATTCCTCCTCTCATTTCTCCAGATCTGCTGGTTTACATGAGCTGACCAACCAGTCTTAAGTTTTAAAACCAGAGGATAATGCACTGGGCTCAAATATTTCATTACAAATGGCAGGAGCTGTTCACAATGAAAAATAAACATCACTAAATCATTAAATAATCACAGATGCTTCAATAGCAGTCTTAAAAGTAAGCACAAAATATTTCCAGTGTTTATTAACTTTCATTTGGTATAGAAACCACTTTTTAAAAACACCAGGCTTCTCCGTTCTTTAGCTTACAAAGGTGATTTACCTCAGGAAACCACCTAACGAGACTTCTGAGAGTTGTGAGGATAAACCCTTTCACAAATATCTATAAGCTCGGTGGATTTGGGTTCTACTAGAGTCTGTGAGCACATCTGCTCCCAATCCTGGGTTCTACCTTTCAGCTTTACTCTTTGGGTTTCATTTTCCTGATAGATGTTTCTGTTTCTCTGCCCTAGGACCCAAATTTCCCTTCCTGCAGCTTCTCTGACCAAATTTGTTCTCCATTCTCTCCTCCCAGGGACCAGACTTTTGTGGATGGAAAAACACCAGCCAGCTGTTTATTCCAAAAGTGCTTAATCCTCGCTGCACCTGCTATAGCTTTTAGCATTAAAATTAATTTCTCAACCAGAGGTAAACCAATGATTTCTTATCCTTGCAACATTTCTCTTTGCCTAGAAAACCAGACCTTTAAAGTTAGCCCGGTCATGGATAGTAGTATCTGAAAAATGTTGCTTCCGTAAGCCCTTCAATGTGGGCTAACAGGGTATAAGTTTATAATACACAAGCACATAATCTGGCGATTTATTGTCAGCACCAAAAGAAACAAGAGTCTAGGAACGTGCATTTGGGACACGGATAAGACAGTCTCCATTTGTCACTGGGATTGAGGTCAATAATATCCATTTTAAAGCAATTAACCCAGCAGGCTAAGTGAGGTGAAAATTATCATGGTGAAAGACTAATGGGCTATTAAATCCATCTTGCTTCACTACTGATGGGCACACAAAATTAATCCTGGGATTAGGTATCTGGGATCTGTGGTGAACGGCCACGGCAATATTTGTGTATGATGAAGGGTGCCTCATGGAAACCCTCTCCATGGGCTTTCTTCATCTTCTACTTCTGTTTTCTTCTCCTAACACTAAAAAAAAAAAAGTACATCCATTGATAAAATAAATTCTGTTATTGAATTTTAGCTGTTTAGCAAGTTGTTCAGAAGAATGTTACTTGAATTGTGCTTCCAGTTGTAAACTGAACTCTGTGCTCTCCTGGCTGGACTGGAACTCCTGGGGACCCCAGGAGCCTGTCGTGCATAAAATTACCATTGTTTCACCACCTTAAGATCTACAAATTTCTTTGGTGCTCAGTGAAGAGCAGATTTGACTTTTTTTTTCAGGGGGAGCTTTTTGAGCGCAGGATTGTCCCAGCTCACAGTGCAATCCAGCCCAGTTGAACAGGAGGTTTTCATAGCCGGGGGGGGGACATTTCAGCCTGTTCCAAAATTACAGGAAATTTTCATTTTTACTGAGAATTTCTGATAGCCGAGGAGGCATTACTCTCCTCCTGCTTTCTAGCTCGGTCAGCGCTGTTGAAAGGTTATCAATATTTCAACCTTGCCTCTTTATTTGACACAGTTCTTGAGTTTCCATCATGCCTGAAGTGCACAAGATCATATTCCCGCTTGTAATCACCAACCAGGAGGTGGAAAGAACGTGCCCACGCACAGTTGCAGCAAAGGCAAAACATCTGCCATAGGAATATCTTGTACGCGAGGTGAGTGAGTTTTATTTTTAAGGGCATCTTTCCAGAACCTTTACTTTTAGGGAAAACACTCTCCCCGCTGTCTGAACAGCAACAACTTCCTTTTCGCATTAAAGTTTACATAACTTACTTCTTGACCCAGAAATCGAACTTTGTATCTAAAGCCCAGGGCGTTTTTGGGTTCAGTTCTTCAGTACCTTTTCCTCTTGATGATGGGCATTTCCTCCCTGTTTTCTGTAAAACTCCCATGGGAACAAAGAGAGGCCTTTGTTCCTTTCCACTAATGAATCTAAATTATTGATTACTTAGTCTGATTTGTGGAGACTACTGTTGGTTAGTGCTGTCTTAGAGCTGCCTTAGATTTGGCAAAACGAATGACGAGTAGCTCATCCAAGTGTCTTCAGGGAAGGAAACACGATATTCAAATAGGCAGGAGGAGTAATATTTTCAACCAGCGTACTTGTATTTGCCCACGCTTTACAAAGCTTGGGTACTCTCCTCCAGGCTTCCCTAAAATTTTAATTCTTTTACTAAACATGGCTTGAGGGCTGGTTTGGGGAACACTAAGGCAGAATTAACTGTCTTGAGTAGGCGTCCTTCAGCGCTCGTGGTAATCCTGACAGCGGTGTTCAAAACTGGAATCTGCACACAGAAAACAGGGCCAAAGCTTCTCATTCTCTAAGTCAGCCTGAAGATACAAAGCATACAAAGGGTCAGAAAGGAAGAAAAGGTGGGCTGAGCCTAGGATGCCAAGAGGAGGCACAAAATACTGTCATGTGCTCTGTTATCCGTAACACCGAGGTTGCAAATCAGCCTCTCCAGTAGAGCAGTGTCTGAATTTTGCCTGTAAACGATGAGTTTCGTGCACAGCCCTGAACAAACCAATGAATGGAAACCAAATAACTAAAACTCATGGAAACATCCATTTGGGTTTGTTCTTCAGCCACCCTGTATCTGAAAGAAAATCTTTCAGAAGTGACTACAAAAGGAAACCCGATCCTTCCCATTACTGGAATTTTAGAATCTGAGCTACTCCACCGAGTTTTCTGTGAATCCCTGAGAATGTGTCCTGTCCAAAGGGCAGAGAGAAGGGCTTTACGGCTGGTGGTATTCACAGGTTAAAAGTAAAAGCACTAGCAAGATGCACAACGACAGAAAATCCCCTGGACAACGTAGGACGGGTGATGATAGATACAGATAATCCCCAGCAGCTGCAAATATCCTCTTAAGGGAGGTTTCTGCAGGAGAAGCCTAATCTCCATCCATCCATGGGAAAAAGACTACTAAAACCAGTAACACTTTAGCACTTTCCATGTTGTTTAGTTTGGAAGTTAAACAACCCTCAAATTGTGGTTTAAAATAATTAATTTGACAAGAAAAGTGAATCCCCTGACTTTTAGGGCCTTGTGTACATTTGGCTGCATAGCCAGAGCACCTGCACTTTCTTGCCTTGGGACTGACTGGTGTCAACACTGCCAGCCACAGCTGGAGAAACAATTTAAAAACAAACAAACCCCAAACATACAGAAATTAACAATTAAGGCATGGTAATATTCCACATACTGTCTTTTGACACCTGGAAAAAAAAGTGTGCACAACATCACTGGAGCCTGACTAGAACAAAACCTTGTTTGGGTGTGGTTTTCCAGTTCGATTTGTGGACAAGGGAGTTAAGAGAATGAATAAATCCTCTGAAAGAGCATGGTGAATGAACACTTTGAGATGATGTCCACTCAGAGCAATACCCGAGTTACTAAAACGCGGCGTCGTACTGACATAAACACAGGAAATTGAGAAATACAGCCCCTGATGTGCAAGAGGTTTTTAAGTAAGTGAGACAAAACTAAAACAAGCTCCTCCAGACTACCATGGATGAGGAAAATTGGCAGGGAAAAGGAACCTGACCGTTAATAAATCATCACAAACATGGAAACAAAAATATTACAGATGCCATTAGGTCAGCGTAGTATTTGTTACAGCTTAGGACCTTCAGTCGGGTTTCTTGTAACTGTTGGAATTTGTGACACGGTTAGTGGAATTTCCACAGAGCTCTCCAAGCTCCTCCTGACTTTCCCCAATTACGTGTGCGTGAGGAGGGGGTTGCATCCCGCTCCTCTTCGTGTGGTGTTGTCTCAGACCTCAGCACTTTACCGCTCCAGGTCCAGCTTTCCAGTTTTTCAGGTTCAATGTATTCACAGCCAACGTATAGATATCGCCTCGATGCCTGGACCACCCTCCAGCTTCCGTTCCCCTCCCTGCCCGTGCCCTTGTGCGCGCAGATAACTGCCCAACACGAAGCGCCGACGCGTGCAGGCAGGAGATAGGAGCGGTGCGGGCCTGGCCGTGCCGCTTGGCAACGTGCTGCCAGCTCGGGGCGCCGGCCACGGCTTTGGGAGCTCAGGGCAATGAGCGCCGTCGTTCCAAAACCAAAACCATTTCAGCAAGGCAATGATTAACCGCGAAAAGCTTCGTAGCAATTAATGGAACGTTTCCATCGTTACTCACCCAGCCGTTTGCCAGGCTGAGTTGGTTCTGCACTCCTACTCTTTCCGTCGCTGACAGCGATCGCACTACAACCCGCCTGTCAGAGGGGTTCGTTCTTTCCATTTCACCCTCGTTACCCACCAAGCATCCGACAGCCGATGACTTTTCAGAGTGTCGCCCAAATCTGGGCTCTGCCCTGAAGCACCGGCTGGTTCTTTTCCTTGCCAGAGCCTATCAGCGCTGCCCGGCAACGGCCATAACCGCCTTCGGTCCTCTCTGCGGCCGGTTCTTCGTACGGTGAAATCCAGACACGTATTTGCCAACGCCAGCTCTCTGCAGGGACACCTTCGTGGTACTAGGACGTAGCGTTTTGCTTCAAAAATGGAAATTATGCTGAAGGATGGAAAGCTTTCATTGCAGGGTTCAAAAAGAACTTGGTAGGAGTCGGCCAGCTCGGTGCTGGATTCTGTCAGCAGAAATCAATCCCTTCTGCAAGAGGGGGAAGTTTTCTCTAGAAGAAAATCATGAAGCTTATTCCAAATTTTTGTCATACTTTATTTTTTTTAATCTAGTCCCTCATGTTTTTGTTTATGAGGAAATGATGAGTATAGTGCTCCAGTAAAGAAAAAAATGTTCAAACGTTATTTTTAAACTGCCTGGTTTTGTCTCTCACAAAGTAATGAGATCAACCCAATTCAATCTGATCCATGATCATCTCCTAAACTCTCGATCTCACAGCCAAGCTGGCAGCAGGCAGTTGAAATAACCAATCAAAAAGTTCAAGAATCTTTCCAAGGAATAAACCACGAAATAAATTACCTACCTCTGAAACCTGGGAACAACCAACAGCATTGCCACTGGTCAAGGTTTCCATGACCTTGCGCAGCCACGCGGCACACAGATCCAACCATGGAAATCATAAAAGCCAAAAGAGTTTGGTATAAGAAATTTCAATAAAAGGTTTAACTTTTCACCAGTAATTGCAAACTCCAAATTAACACAGAGGTAACTGCAAAGTGACTGTACTTTAACCTCCTGCCTTTAAGTCACAGCAACAATTAACACAAGAGTTACTCCTGGACTTTTTTTTTTTTTTTTTTTAAATGAGAAAACTACATCAAATTATCTGGATATTGTAACCAGAAGCTGCTGCAGCTGAGAACAAGCAGAGTGTGCAGTCACACCACTGAACAGCTCAAGACATGGCAGCAAAAGCACGTGCCGAGGAAAAATGTGATTTAAGGCAGGAACAGCCACTGGCAGAACCAAGGCAAGCAGCTTACAAAGTGCTTCTCAGGCAACAAAACCATCCTGGAATGTCATGGACAATGTTTCCAGTAGAAGAAAAGCTGCTGTTTTCACCAGACTTTGTAGACTTCTGTCAATCTAACCAATCTTTTAATGTCACTTTGATATTGTTGATGGCTGCTGACCCAGGGGAAAAACAAAAAAACAAAAGAAAAATAGGATGTAGATGATCCCACTACAACAATAAGTCCTTAAATATATGCTTGAGTGCCAGAAATTAAAGCACAGCTACCTTAGAAAGTGGTTTTGTCCTTTGTAGGCTTGAAAATAGGACATGTTTCCTTATAGAACCTGCTTTTCCACTCACACCTCTATAAAAACCCAGTCCTTGCTTTCCACGCCCCCATACTGTCTTTTGGTTCGAGCTCAAGACATTCCATACGTGTCATACACAATACATTGATTTTTCTTGCATTGCTGAGGTTTTTTCCAGCCCTGCTATTCAATAATCCCGTTCTCCTGGGATTTATGCCCATATTCCAAACTGCAAAAGCCACGGTAAGCAGCACTTAAATACTCTTTTACGGTAAACTGCTAAAAAATTGTGAGGACTTTTTCTCTCTCTCAAAATACATAAGTATGTATATAAAGTAGAATAGGGTGATGAAACTTTGGGTGGGAAAGGAAAACAAACAACAAACCACCTTCGCTATTGTCCTTTTAAAATAGGTAAAGGTGAGAGAAATACCTCATCTGCAAACCAAAAATAGCGCAAGTAATTTCCATCCTCTTTTCAGATTTTCCTGTTATTCCCCTGCAACAGAGTGACCTTATTGGCTTTGCTTACATAAGTGGTAAGATTGCCTGGCAGGAATCTGTTATTTAACACAAGCAGGCTTGTGCGTGTTCGGTGCTGGACCGATCTTCCTGCTCCCCTTTCCATCGTGGAGCTTTCCCAGGTGCCGCCTCCCACGCAGGGCTGCAGAAGAAGGGCCCAGCCGCCGCTCCCCACCTGTGGGTCGCGCGCCAACGGCCAACAGTGGCGCTTTGCTCGAACCTGCTCGTCCCTCTGCTCATTCCCTCCGAGCAGAGCAGAGCCGAGCCAGAGCCCCCGGTGCTGGAGCACGGATCTGCCGGCAGCCCCGGGACCTGAGCTGCCAAAGGGCCTTCACACAACCCCATCCCGGGGCCGGCAGCAGCAGGCATACCGTTACCGACAGCCTCGGACATCCAGCTACCAACAGTCACATCAAACCTGTCTGGTTGTTACCGACAGTCCCATCAAATCTGTCTAAGCAGCCACCTCCGTATGCTTTCCTCCCCCCTCATTAGCGAAGGCACGTTGACCTGTTGCTTATTTTCACAACTGGCACTCACAACAACGGGATAAGGTGAAACACTTCTTTAACCAGCGCCCTACGTTCTGCTCCTTCCTTTGAGGGCTCAGCCCCAGTTTGTTCTAAGACAATTTCAATTTTAAGGGAAATTATTCCAAGAGTCACAGTCCTCACACTCCCGTTGTCTCTTGGGACACATACGGAGTTTCTGTGACAGTCAACGGGACCATCATGCTGGTACCCGAACTATTACCAAATGACTTTTCATTCACGTGGAGTCACAACGTAACAGCTACAGGTGGTGCAAACAAAACACGCACCGATTTCACCGAATCCACGTGACCGCTGAGACGAAGGCAGATAAAAATGAAGTACACAAACTAAACGCGAAAAGAGCCAAAAAGAAAAAAAAAAAGGAGAAAGCTGTAGCTTATCTAACAGCCTATCGTGAAATCACATTCCCAATTTCTTTGGGTTCAGGCCTTCATGATCCTTATTTTCACTTCTTGCTGGTTTTGCAATAGAGAAAACTTTACAAATTTCAAAATTAAAGCCGCGCCCTCTTCCTGACCACACTCCAACAACAGGAACCAGCGCATACGGCAAATAAAATCCATGTGCCAGCAGCAACACCTCCGGAGTGCCACCTGTGCCTTTTTGTTGTTGTTCTTTTAAATTCCATCACCAACAGCATCAGTACCACCGACATCACAGTTGATGTTTTCACAAGGCCAAGGATAAATAAATCCCGACACAATCCATGGACCGGTGTTGTCCTGGAAAATTCAGCTCGTTAACCGTCCCCTCAAAGCCATCCTCCAGGAGCCATTCGCAAAACCTTTTCCCATACAGCGAGATTCTGTCACACGTTATTAAACATCATTAAAAACGGTCTCCTGTGAGGTATGGAAACATAACTTGAGGGAAAAAAAAAAAAGCAGGAATTCAGAACAAGGTACTTTTGTGATGTTAAGGAAACTGAGCAAATATTAAGCATCATACAAAAGGAAAATTATTTATCTGTTTTAATACCGGTTTTAATCTGGAAGTTCCAAGCACTGAAGATCAGAAAACCAAACCGGATTTTGCTCTCCTAAAGCCATCCGTATTCAGCACGGAAGCTACTAGACCTGGAGAGAAAGCGGCAGTGTCCTTTCCCAGCTAGTTACTGCTGATGGCCTTGGCTGTGGCCGGGCCTGTCTTCAGCTTCGAGTAGTCCCAGGGCCTCCTGTTCTCGGTGTAGCCGTACAACCGCCGCAGCGCCACGCGAGCCGCTTCCTCTTCTGCCGCCAGCACCGTGTCACCCGGACCCTCGGCTATAATCTTCTTGTCGCTTGGAGAAAACGAAAAGAAAATGAACAACGTTTCCATCGCGGAATCCTGAGCGCTACGGCGTGTCTGGAACAAGGGCTGCTGGATTGGCGTTGATCCCACGTCTGTGAATACCCAGGGTGATTTCTAGACACGCAAACACAAACATTTCCTTCCGTCTTTCCTGCAAAGATAAGTGACTGGACACTCAGCAATGGAACCTCAAATCAGAAACAGGCCATTTCCTGGAAGAGCTCAACTCCGGGCGTTCGGATTCCTAACAAACCACGGAGCCTTTACAGCACTCGACTTGCGAGCCCCATTAGAAACACGCGAGTTTGTTACTCTGGTCACCTTAAACAAAGATCAAGCTGCTGATTTGATAGGAAGTTGCTGTAAGATTCCTCTTCTGTCACAATCTGACCAAAGAGCACAAGCAGACAAGTAAAAAACCATCTTCCCTCCTCCCCTCTCTCCCAGCTTACATCCGTTTCACTCACCAGTACAACCCCACAAAGTAGAGCGGTAGGACCGTGCTGACCCCCAGCTGCCTGGTGATCCTCGGCTCTGGAGGGGAGATGTTCCTCTTGGCCAGCTCTTCCACGAGTAAGCCCATCGGATTTACAACTTGCCAGATCTCAAACAGGTCTTTTCCGATCAGTTCGGGAATAAAAAAATCCTGAACAAGAATATGTAGAAGTCAACAGTTAATGGGAAAAGCAATGAAGGCTCCGGCTTCTGGTGTCTCCAACTCAAACCATGAGGAGGCGTTAAGGCAGCTGACAAGAAACTACCCAAACGGTGATGAAACAGTGGCAGCGTGGCCAGTGCTGTTGCACCCTATGAGCTCAGCCCCTGCCTTATATAAAATGTGGGTTTGTTTTTTTTTAATTGCAGCTATATGTGACCTCACACGGAACGATGTCACGATTTGATAGCAGAGTACATGGAATATCATGCTCTCCCTTAGCGAGTGTCAGCAAACACTACAATATCACCATTACCAGCCAGAAGGATATGATTTTATGACCTGTTGAGGTGGTCGTTGTCAGAACCAGAACAACCGGTGAGCAGGGACTTACCCTGACAAAGATCTCCGTTCTCTCAGGCCCGCTGCTTCTAAGTAAGGCTCCCACCACAGCGAGGAACGTCTTCTGCAGCACGTCTGGCGGGACGGGAAACTCTCTGCAGAGCGTCAGGTCCTGTACCGCCAGGTTTCGAGCCACGTACGAAACCAGTTCCTGACCGGTAAGGAAATGGACGAGCGCGGTGGTCCCCGCCACGGGCAGCTCCGGGTAGGCAGCTTCGAAGCACCGCCTCAGGTAGGACCGCGAGAAGGCCAGCCCCTCCTCGGCGAGCTGGCTGTTATCCTGGAGATGGAGAGCAACTGTCTCCTTGTCCAGCCCGAGCTGCCGGCGCCGCTCCTCCTCGCTTTCGATGTAGGAGGAGTGGACAAAGGCGGTCTTCAGCAGCTCCGGAGAAAAGTTCTCGTGCAGCCGCTGGCCGAAGGCTTGGAGCTCGGCGTGGTAGTCCCAATTTGGCTTTTCCGACCTACCGACGCGGAAAAGAGAAGAAATTGAGAGGCGGAGCGGGGAGCTGCCCGTGCGGCAGGCGTGCGTGTCAGAAACAAGCCCCGAGTTTCAGAGCCCCGGTGCCGAGCGCGGCCGCTTCGCCCGCCCGGGACGGGCCCTGCCACGCTCCAACCGGGGCCGCGCAGAGCCGGAGCCGTTGAACATCCCGCCCCNGCCCGCCCGGAAGCACGAACCCCACCGCACTAGTTCCGCCCGGGAACAGAAGCGGGCTGAGCGGCGGCGGTCACTGCGGTGCATGCCGGGAGCCGCCGGAGCGCCGTCTGCGGAATTCCCTTCTTGCCGGCCCGGTCCCGCGGCTCTTCCGGCGGCAGCATCGCCCTTGGGCCAGCCCCACGCCTCCGGTGTCGGGTTCCGCCGGCAGGAGACAGGAGCTGTGGAAACGGCACCTCCGAGGTCCAGCCGGGCCCCTGCCCCCCGGAGCCCGCGGCTCTTTGGGTTCCAGTGCCACTTACAAGACAAAGTCCGGTGTCGTTCCCCTGAAAGAACTTATTTATTTTTCCCGTAGAAGTTTCTGGCGGCTCTAACCCTCGTTTGCATCATGGCAGCTCGTGCAGTACCCGCACCCTTCGCACAAAGGTCATGGTACAGAATCCACCAAACCCGCCCGGCTCTGCTCCTGCTGCCCTTCACTGAAGCCGAAGGTTGACGCACCTTCGCCACCCACGGCACGGAAACACGCACAGCCAGGCCCCGCAGCCGCGGGAGTCGCCGACCCGCAGAAAAGGAAGGGGTGCCGCAGCCGTACAGGGCAGGGCCACCACAAGCCCTGCTGGATCTCGGGGCTGGGCGGGGGTTCACGTGACACCAGGGTCACCTCCCAGGCTGGGGTCCCCCCCACATGCACCCAGAATACGCACGGGACGGTGGCCCGCAGCAGATCCCCACCTGCCGCCTTTGAGTTCTTCACCATTGAATTAAGAGACTGACAGTCTAGAGGAACCCTCAAATAAATATCCTCGAATAATATTAAACAATGGATTGGAATGGGTGTTTTTTGAGAGAGAGCTTTATTAAATATACTTCATCGGTATCTTGTACTCCATAATCTTTTGAGCACTCGCAGACTGACTTAAAAATGTATTTTATAGAAAAACATCTGCAAAATTAAAGCTAAAAAAAACCCCAAACATATTACACACCTCTGGACAATCTGCACGTTAGCAAAGAATTCCTTTTATTGTTGGACCTGGACATCTGCTTAGACAAGGAAGATACTCACGAGACAGGACACGCCCCTTGAATATGGCACGGCTCAGACGACTCCGACTCAGGGAACATCTACTGCACTCAGGTTTAATTGCCTCTAACACAAAACAAGAAAAGCTACTCTCTATTCCTTTCTTTTTACATTTTCTGCACCCCTCCCTCACGCCAGCAGGCACAGCGGCGACTCCTAGAGCTGCGCCCGGAGCCAGCGCGGCAGCGGCGGCCGAGCCCGGCCGACACCAGAGCATGCGGGGAGGAACGGAGCACTCGAGGCGCGTCTACTGGGAACACGGAACAGAACGACAGGGTGTCCTGGTGACTCTGCGCTTCTACAGCCGGTACCGGGGGTGGGAGGTGCCCGTGGAGGAATTGGAAAACAGCAAACCATTCCGAAACAGAAATAAAGGATTTTGCCAATTGTTTGTATCTAGCGGCGGAACCAGAGCCAGCTGTTGAGCAACCAGAAGGCCACGGTTATCGAGTACATAATCATTTCCCGCTTGGCGCGCTCCTTGTTTTCTTCTTCCAGGAGCTGCAGACGCCGATTGAGTTTGATTATCTACAAATAAAGAAAGGCTTTTAAGACTTCATTAAAAGTTGCCACTTTCTAGAAGCTTCTGAATAGCCACCTACAAGGAGGATCTCGGGCAGATGGATTTTAAACACTTGATAAATGGATTTTAAACACATGATAATTGTCATTATAAAACATTGACATTATATATAATTTGACTTTCCGCCTCCAGCTGCTCGTGACCAGATCCTGCTGTCCCTCAAAAGTAGGAGCATTAACAGAGCCAGATGCTCTGGGCAGGCCGACCAGGGTGCAGAGGGGATCCCTCTCCTCCATCTTGGGGGGGAAACCTTTGCAGCCGCACGGAAAAACCTGTTCCCTCCCTTGACCAGCTTTACCTACCTGTCGCCTCAAGGAAGTGGCATCTACAACTGTCATGTCATCTGGTGTTCCCTCCAGCGTCGTATCCAGGTTGGAAAGACCATATCTACCAGAGAAGGGAGAGGGCTCAGCTGGCTCTCCACGCCAAGGTCAGCAAGCACCACATTCTATCAACATTCCCATAGATGTGTTTTTTGGGGGAGAGCGAGAGAAGAATTATAGAGCTTTTCTCCAGCTTTTCCAGAGTTGTCCGATTTCAAGAGGCTCCCAAGGGAACAAAGCACAGACAGCCAGGAAGTGGGCAAGTGCTACGCTGAATCTGGGTTTATTGCCCTCCACATTTCAATAGTTTTGAAGGCTCTCCACACAGACAGAATGCTTCCTGTCACCTGCTCTCTCAAAAGACCGTTTCCAGCTATTTAACTGACTGATGAACCCTGAAAACTGCCTGAGCTGAAATGCCACAGTTGCAGGAGGGCGGGCAGCAGACCAGGAATAACCACAGGGAGACTTGGAAAGAACTGGGTGTCTGAGGCTTGGTAACCCTCCACAAAAGACAGGCAGTTATCTGTGCTTGGATCTGTGTGGCTTTTTGGGCTGAAGGGTGTCCAGGGAGAGGAAAATTTCCCCAGGGGAGACCAGGATAAACCAGCTTTTAATAAGGGAATAGTCAAAGAAGCAACTCTCTGTCCAATAAAAGGATGAAACTCACCGTGAAATAAAAAAATACTTTTAAGTGTCCGGCTAATGTGATTGAGGAGCTTCCCCTCACACATCCCTCTGAGCCAGAACCCTGCAGCACGTCGTGTCCATCAGACAAGCGAGGTCTTTGCAGGTGACTCGAGTGGGCAAGGAATAACAACGGCCTGAAATACCCCGGGGGTTGAGAGGGAGGACAGAAGCAAGCACTGTGCTACAAAATACGGACACTAGAAACAGGGGAACGGGAGTCTGAAGTTTCGAGTCTCGATTAGTGGATCATGACTAACAAAAAAGCACTCTTTACCTGGTGTTGTCATGATGAGGGTTAGAGGAAGTGGTAGCAGCTGACCCACCACGTAACACTGGCCTAGAGCAGGGGGTGTGGGTAGAAAGCACGGGACAGAAACAGGAAATGACAAACAGAGAGAAGAGGTAAAACACAGAGGAACATCAAAATACTGCCACTCCTATCATGTCCCCCTAACAGCAGAAAATCTGTTTTGTTGCAAAGGGCACTTTCTGATTTCTCTTAAGCAAATTTAACCAACACTGGATGTTTATGCAGCTAAGACATGGAGGCAAATTTTTGATGATACGGCTTCATTTACAGAAGACAAAGAGCTGGAGTGGAGGTTTGGGTTGGGGTTACCGGCCCTATAAAATAACCAGGGGAAACTTCAGGTTAAAAAAACCCATAAATCTTCCTAAAACCCCAAACCCCACCCAAAAACACTGGGGAAAAAAAAAAAATTTAAACGTATCTACACATATTTATAAAGACCTTTTTAATCATCCTCTCCTCCCTCCAGCGAAAGGGGAGATTTGTCTTTTCTTTATGCTGGAGGTAACTCAGAACCCCTGGGCTAGCAGCTGAGGACCACCTCTTGTCCAAAGAGAGGCAGATCTCTCCAGGAAGAGGTGACCAAAAGCTTCAGGCAGACAGGAGGAAAAGGCTGAGCTTTCTAAGTGGCTGCAGCTTTATAACACAGGTTCACTTTGCCACGAGGAGCTCCTGTGCCCCTGCTCACGTGGGCAGCAGCAGAACCCAGCAGCAGAGCCAGGGACAAAAGCGGAGTGCTCTGGGATCCACGCAAATCGGGAACTTGACCTACAGACAAGCCCTTAATCCCGTTCCCAACACGGCCAGGCTGCTAGGAAACTGCACATGATTTCTTCCTTTTCTTTGCAGATCACATTTTATTTTTTTACAGGTGGATCCAAAAGGATCACCAGAATATTCCCCTGCCTCTCCCACACTCTTTACTCGCTTGGTTTTAGAGCTCAACATAAAAATCATTATATGGATCACGTAACTGAGCTCACCTTACCCTAAAATTAGCAGTCAGTGTTCTGGTAAATACAGAATGCACAAGTATAACACACTCAAGCTATTTAATACTAAAATACTGAGCAAGAGCACATTAAAACTTGGAAATTTCTGGCTACTTGTGTCAATTCCACCCTGCACATTAATTCGTGGTCAGCAGAAGCCGTAGCTCTGAGGCCAGGAGTACTCAATGCTGCACCATTTCAGTGCCCATCCAGCATCAGCCCGAAACACAAAGGGAACGCCCAGCAACACAACTCGGGAACAGTGGGAGAACAGGCACCAGGGGCGCAGCCAAAAGAACCTGGCCTGGTATCCGCCGCGAGGGCAGAGCGCGAGATGGAAATACCCCCGTGACAGGCTGCGGCGTCTCCCGCGCTCCTCCGCGTTTCAGACCTGTTCCGTTCTCTCCTGAACTGTCCTACCCCGACCTGAAGTCACTTCCCCTCCTTCGATGATCTCAACTCACATCCTGTTTTATTACTACCATGAAAAACACCATTTGCTTGCTCAAGAGAAAAAGCCACCTCGTAACACCTCAGGCTATGGCTGTGCGGGCGACCTTCTTAAATGCCAAACGACAGTGCCTTTTTAGAAAGGGCCGTCCTGGAGAGAGGAAGCAGGAGCACCTTTCCATACTTTTTTCTCCTACATATAAAGGCAGAGATAAGAATAGAGTTCAGATAAAGTACAGATTTCAGCGCAACTCTATTCGGATCTGAAACTGCCTTTTTCCCTGCACTTGACACATCACTAAAAAAAAATCTCCTTAAGTGCAGGGGGGGGTTGGATTTATTTTTTTCAGTTGCCTCGAACATATAAGTCTTTCAAAGATGTTAAGTACAGGCAGAAACTGAAACAGAAAAATCACTAGAACCGAAAACCAAAGCTGGCCTATTGTCTTTGTCCAAGCGGAAGGAGATGCAAGAGCAAACAGACAGTGTCAGCGTGAGCATTAAAGTGTTGCCCATTCCAATAACTTCTTGTGCGAGTAGTGCCAGCGGAACGAGGCACACCTCATTATCTGCAGCAGCACACTCAGCACCTACCCTCAGTGCTTTTAGTAGATTGGAAAATATTGGGGCGGGGCAGGGGGGGGGGGAAGGCAAGCCATGAAATAAGTTAAAAATTATTTCCAGTGAGTAACACATAGATCTTGTTCATTTTAAGAGATTTCTTCTAGTATTAAGCATAAAATGTCAAAATAGGTCAGGCTTTGAGATAGAAAGCACGTTACACAGAGCGAAAGAACAGAGTGCAGGTTTGGAGAGGTTTAAAATGAACAGTATTTTGCAACCATGCAAGTGGATCATCCAAATTTCACATTCCTACGCCAGCTGTAGAATAACGGCAGGCTTCCAAACGCCCGGCCGCAAGGAATACGCTTTCACCTCGGTGAAAAGCTTGTTATTTTGGCACCTGCTTGTTCAGAGGTGACCAGAGACAGGTTTCCCATTTCAGTGAGGAAGGTCAGTGAGAACACCTCACAAACAAACCCAAAGCAGGAAGAACGAGGCAGCTTTTGAAGTCCTGAGATCCCTGGACGTTTCCTGAGGACTTAAGGCAGTCGGCAGCGTGTGCACACGCATGTGAGTGTTCTCCAGCAGCCGAGGAGACAGGGGCGAGAACGTGCCTCAGGGCACCAGGAAAAAAAACCTGTGGGCTCCGCTGCAGACTGGGGACAGGGCTGGGACTTCAGCCCGTGTCTTAACAAGGACTCCTGGCACCGCACCCACCCGCGCCGTCATTTGTACCCCATAGGATTCCTCCTTATCTGGCAGCTTTCATTTTGGAAAACAAAACAAACCCGTAATCCCATCTCATTTTTAATACTGACAAGGAAAAACAAAGCTATTGGTGTCTGGCTGCTGACAGGCATAGAAATTTTAACAGCTACAGCCTGAAATGTCTTTCGTTGGGTTAAGTCAGGGTTAAGCACCCAACTCGCAGAATCTCGAGGGGAGCTATGCAGCTTATTTCTTTTTGGTTTGTGGGTTTTTTTTCATTTCTTTGGTTCGTTTTTTTTTAAGTCTCCGTTTAAGAGCATAAAGAGCAGCAGAACTGGAGTTCTCTGCCCTTCAGGAACGTCAATATGGGCGTTTACGTGCTGTTGGGTCAGCAACTGTGGTGAGCTGCAGGAGGTGCCACCTTGGGAAGCGACCGCAAACACTCAGACCCTCACAATAAGATTGGCTTGACAGTCACCTTTTGTTACCAACACACCTGGAAAGTAAATGACCGAAACACACCAGGAAATACTGGGAGCGCTGCCGGCACATCGACAACCGGAGGCAGGTGACTAATGTCAAACAACTTCCCAGCACAGGCCACACCGTGGAGGGGAGGGGACTGCAGGAGGAGCGAACAGCTCCTCACCCTGTTCTTGCCGGTCATCTCGTCTAACCGGCTCCCACGGCAAGGTCTCGGCCGCCCTGGAGCCCACCTGTCCATGGGCGGTGTGTACCTGAGGCTCCGGGCCCGCCTGCTCCTGCAACGGGAGCTGCTTTGGGAAACGGACCTCGCCTTAATTACTCGTTACCCCCAAGTCTCAGCTCACCCATAAAACCAGAAGCAGAGGCTGCTCTTCCGCCTCGTGCTCTTACACGGCCTTTCCCGCCCTCGGCCTCCACCAGTCGTGTGGGTCAACCAGAGATAACTATTCCCACTCAAAGTGGAACAGCCCCGAGCCTGGAGGCGTTCTCGGAAGCGGTGTCAGCCACGCCGCGCACGCTCTTCCTGGTTCTGCACGTTCCTTCTAACGCTTTATGGCGCCACCGACCCAATCTTACTGACTTGCACTGCTGCCCACAGACAGAAAAGCAGCGGACAAGGTGAATTAATTTGCAGGTTCAGGGTCAAGGATTAATTGCAGAAGACGCTGACGCCCTGGGAACAGGGAGATCCCTTGCAGTCGCAGACTGACACTTCCTATTTGAGCTTTTATTTGGAAGGAAACCAAAACAATGCCGCATTTGACCGAAGCAGCAGCATTTTGAAATGTGAATTTTGGACAGTTAAATTGCTTATGAATAGTGAAAGCAAAGGAAAGCAAAAGCAAATAATTTCATCTCGTTATTTCGTAAACAGAAACCAAACTCCACTAAAAAGGAGAAAAGAAAAGAAACAAATAAGCAGCGGAAGCCGGCAGAGTCAGTGACAACCAATCACCTGCGGTTTTCATCCAGCACATCCAACACCTGCTGGTAAGCCCTACGAGTGGAAGACTGGATAAACGACAAAATGCCACGGGCAGAGTAAAGATTAGTCCCATCTTCAGGTAACATATTGGGAGGACAGACACGAGCCTGTTGCAGTGATGGTGTCACACTGTTCGTACAAGCACAGTAAATGGAGAGAGAAATACTACAGTCAGATTTTGAATTTCAAAAAAAGCGTTTCAGACAGACCCCCTTCCAAAATGCCTATTGCTAGCTTTCGGGTTACCCTTCTCCCACCACTCCCCAATTCCAGTAGCGCAGGGATCATGAGCTAGGCTCCTGTATGTTCTTCAGAAGCTAACACAAGTAGCACAGCAAGGACACGGTGTTGATCAGTTACACCAAGTCAGTTTTACAAAGCTCTTGTCCAGCTAAATCTGTACCTGTTGGAGTCAGTACTCAAATCCTCGCTGACATTACAAGCACTGGCTGTTTAAAAAATCCTGCATATAATCCCTTTTCAAAAGACGAGGAGGATCTCACATACAGCCTCTTCAACAATAATTTTTCTTCAAGCTGTGACTAAAGATGGAGATACTGTCTCCCCTAAACCTTCTCAAAGCATTTGGGATGCGCACAGGAGTTATTTCTGATCTTTCACGGACTTACAGTTCTGGAGGTACCAAGTGAGAGGTGAACAGATTGAACTAATGACGGTTACTTTGAACAGAACCACACCGAGAGCGCACGTTCTCAGCGAAGACGTGCACACCACCACCTTTGCCCCCACCACTTGCATGAAGAGCAGAATTTCTCAAACTGTGAGACTGAACTCTCTAAAGAGACCTGTTTTTCTAAGGGAAAGGCTGGAGCAGAAAAAATATTTAAATGCCGTCCCCTTTTCCTGGCATTTTTGGCGCTTTGTTGACTTCCGATGCGGAAGTGGAACCCTCACATTCAAGGCTGGCTGGCAGTGGCCAACAAAGAGCTTCGTTTCTCCAGCCATTCAAACCCAGCCACAGAACAAAGAATCAAACAAACTAAAGCTATTTTGAAATGTGATTTTTCTTTACAAATCAGTTCTTAGTTGCGTCCGTCTCTTTCATTCACTGTCAGGTGTTTTTTTCCCCCCTGCTCTTTACACAGGGAAACAATTTGGCCAAGTTTGAGAAACCCTGAAGCAAAATTAGAAACCACACGTTCAGTGTAGCAAAGGCCGTTTCCAATTTTATATTCTAAATGACAGAAAATTAGTATTGCAGAGAGCTACAGAATTAAACGCACTCTTGATTTCCACAGACCAGGTAACGTTTAGGCTTACGTGCGATCCTTAGTCGAAAGAGGTGTCTGGAACCGTGGCATTTTATTTCTTGGGACAGTATCTGATCTGTGCCACCTTGAACAATAATTGTAATCTCTTCAGTAAGGATCCCTGCACACAGAGGGGCTGTTTTTACCGCTACGCACGCAGGCAGTTAGGGCACGGGCAGGTGCCTGCTTGTTAGTCTCAGGGGTTTTAAAAGCATTTTGAGAATTACTATCTTTAGTGAAGCCCAGCTCCCCAAAAATTCTCAGAGCTGCCTCTGCATGCAACGAGGCGACGAGAGGATGACAAGAGAAAAGAGACGACTCTTTGTATCCCGTAGAGAGGTCTGTGAGAGGGAGCCCGGCCAACTCCTGCGCTTCAACCTGACAATCTACTCCGGAACGTTTAATTGCATCACCGTAGGTCAACCAGTGGAATTTTACGCAGAGTATCTGAACATTCTGTCCAAAGGAGGATGATGGCAGTGCCCCAGATTAAAACTCGAGTATCACAGTCCTATTTAGAAAACAAAGCTTCGGAAAGACAGCGCTCCACGAGCCTTTTCAATGGAGTCCTCAGCACGGCATCCGAGTAGAATCACACAGGCAATGCCACGGGCATCGAGAAAGGAAAACATCTCCAGATGTGCCTAAATTTCCTGGCTTTTGTAAATGGAACGGAGTCACGCAAGTGACCGGTTACACATTCACTGATCAGATCCTTTCTAACTTCACAGGATTCCAGGTGCCTATTGTCCCAATAAGCCTCTGAGGGACGCCTGGTGGGTTCATGAGCTGTGACAGCAAATAACACTCAGACCATTTAAAACCAGTAATTCTATACAGAGCTACTGAGTGACAGCAAAGCGCGAAGGAGTTTTACAGACTTAGGATTTTCAGATTCAAGAATTCCAAACATGGGAGAAATCTGAGAGCAATCGGCCAAATCCAGTCAGAGCTGGTGGTGTTGGTGTCTCAGATGGCTGGGAAGACTTAACTAACCTGGGGAGCACAGATGAAGCGCTCTCAAGGAATCTTAAGAATTCACGTACCGCCTGTTTTTCCTTTAATACGCCAAAGACTGGCAAAGCGGAGCTAGGAACATCAAAGCATGAGCTTTTTTACCATCTCTTCCAGCACGTACCACGTGCAGACTGGCAGGCAGGCAAGCGAAAGCCGTTCCTGCAGTGAAATTTTAGTATGTCTGCTCCAACAGGACATAACTGGATGACCAACACCACCGGGAACTGGGGCACTTAGTGGGCTGATAGAACTTTTGGAGACCGAGCTAATCAGGAGGAGCTTAAGGATGTGAATGCGGTTTGACCAGCTCGGTGAATACATCTGGCTCAGTGGACCTGAGCACCTAGACCTGTGCAATCTATCAGCTTGGATGAACACAAGTCTGATGAAGAAAGAAGAGGAAGATACACAACCCTATTTCCACGAAGGCCTGGAGGAAGAGGAGGAGCATTGTAACACGCCTGGAACGCGCATCAGAGTGCGTTTCACCAGCTCAGCTAAGAGGTAGTTCGATCTGTGGTACCTCTGGTAGGTTCCTCCTGGTGCCCTGCTGTAAATAGAAGGAAACAGACACTTCTAGGACATAATTCACTTGATCTATTTTAGACTAAAAATAGGGAGACCCCAAGTAGGTCATGCACTTATTTCCCTCCAGTTACTGCAAACGAAGTTTATGGTGATTTAGCAGCAGCAGCGTCATAGACGGTCTGCACTGCGACAGATGAACCCCATCTTCTAGGTCTTTAGGATCCTTTCAACAAGGGAAAGGGTGGGGTTTTTTATGGCATGGAGGATTCTCATATATATATAAGAATTTTAGTAGCTACACTGAAGATGCTGTCACTGAGAATAAACCGTGATCAATCGAGGACTGTCATATCTGTTCAAAATAGACAGACCTGTATGTCTTCAGAAAGCAGCATGAGAGCTGCTATCTCAGGTGATAACAAGAGATGAAATTTCCCGTTCTAAATGCTACTTTTTTGCTATTTTGGCCTCAGAAGGTTAAGATATATACTCACAGATTCAAGTAGTACACTGACACCCAAGAGCACCGATTTATCCCAGGTGTTTATGGGGAAATACACATATCCCTTCTTCTATCAATGAAAACCATAATAATACCAACTGTGAGAGAAAGGGGAATATTGTGATGCCCGAAGAACTCCATTTCCTGAAAATCTGGGGTGGGGAGGGGGGAAATATACCAGCTCAGAGACTGAAAAAAAATAAAATCTTCCGAAGTTACAATTCAGGATAACTGGTGAAACCAGCTGGGAGCTCACAAACACTCCCTGCAAGAAAATACTTCACCAAGGATACTTCACCAAAATACTTCACTGAAAACAAAAAAAGCAGTGAAATGAAGAAAAATGCTGGCCTTATAATAGTTCAAACGAGGTGCTCACCACAGCATACAAAATATTAGCTGGGCAAACCAAGTAACGAGGAGCTAAGGAGGAAAGGGAAGAGGTGAGGAAGCCGTAGCTGTGCCCCGCACACCGCCGCCGCCGCTGCTCTACTCACAGGGAGTCGTTGCGGGCCAGCTGCCCGTTCTGCCGTGTGGCGTTCTCGCTCATGGAGCGCTCCCTCTTCAGCCTCCCCACTGAGCGGACCTGTGGGAGACGGGAGAGCGAGGGAGATGAACGAGGAGGAATTCCGGCAGGCTCTTAGGAGCTGGCACTGGGGACTTGTGAGTTCGATCTGCCCTCGCGCACGTTTTCCTGGCTTTCACAGGGATTAGGAGGAGAACAACTATGACAGGATCTGATGCTGGTAGGTGTGAAATCAAGGTCCAAACTCATTGCAGCTCTGTTCTTACCTATCTGTGGGCTCTGATGCCAAAAGTACGAACAAACAGGACTTTTAATATGTAAGAAAACAGCATTATGTTTTATATCACTTCCTATCACCAGAGAGAAATACATTTCTCCTGTATTTTATGAGTCTAGGCAGCTTCATAAGTGTTTTTCCTTTTTTAAGCTGCTAATTTCAAGACATTAATTCCATTACACCTGGATGCCAATGTTACGCTATCCTTTGAATTCAGAGTTTTGGTAAAACTCGCTGGTTCCATGTGGTGTGATAGCACCTGGCCACGAATTCCAGGGGTTAGCTACACAGAATCTTAGCTTGTTCTCTGATAACCCACAAATTAAAAATATCTTGCAGCTTTCTCTTCAACCCACAGGATTTTTTTCTTCAAAGCGTTTTGAGTAGTTCTAATTATGACTTGATTTTTGCGTCAGCGTGCCGAGCACGGCTGCAACCCAGGCCATCTGCCAGTTAAAGCTGGAACTTCAAAGTCACAATTAGAAGCACTACAGTCCTGTCTTTCCCCAATTTATGTTGGCAGCCAGCAGGTCTGCGGCACAGCAGAGAGATCACCGGTCACTTGGCTTTCTTTAGTAGGAATGCTTCTCAACTGAGGAAAAGGGAAAACAAGTACTAGCCTCTTCACTTTGAGGTGTCTGCTGTGGAGGTTTTTCTAGGTCCAAAAAATCTAGCGGTCGATCACTAAGAGAAATAACACGGGGGGGAGTTTTCAATGCCAGTGGTTTGAACGGAGTCGACTGAAGAAGGTCAAGGTCTGGCGGTCTGGGAAGTGGAGTATCTCCGCTATTACCTGCAAGAACATCAGTCGTCAATAGTGAACAAGCTCAAAGAGACACCACGACACTTCCTTCCTCAGCTATGCCAAGGGATGAAGTGCACCTTTCTGCGTGTTAAAAACTCTGGTTAAAGCTTTCGTAAAGACCACGTTAATCGACACTTCTTTGAGCAGCTTCTCTGAGGACAATGATCCCGAGCAATCCTGAGTGGCATCAGCTGCTACTGCCAAGCGAGGGCACCGGTAATGTCAGGACACAGTCGTCCTAACGGTGTAATTGTGTAGAAATACAGCGCCTGGGGGCACGAAGACATGACTCTCAAAGCACAGAACATACACACGAGGCCTTCAGCGGTGCCAGGGCGGCCACATCAACGCCCGCAGCCATAAACACTGGAGAATTCATCCCCACCAGCATTCTGCTTGCCATCAAACACGCTCTGCACCCCTGATACCCAGGACAGCCCCAAAGCTTCTGACAGTTACTTTAGCTCACAGTTCATTGTGAAAAATCAGGTGTAAATCAATAAACACGCCTTAGTAAGATGAAAAGTCAGCGATCGTACTTTCTGTTCATGCTTCATTCGTTAACTGTCTCCACTACCAAAACTATTCATGAGACACTTCCAGAGTTTCAGAAACTTCCCGAGTCAACGTGGATGAGCAATAACTGTTTGAAAACCAGAAAGCATTTTACAGTTTGGGTGGGTTTTTTTTAAACATATCAAGATACGTTTTTATCCATTCAGCAATTTAAGGAGTTGATTTGAATTTTCACCTATTTTCTTTTGTGGAAATGCAGACGTACCTGCCACTACAATCCGCTCTGGAACTTGCATAGTTACACTGGCATTTGGGAATCCTTCCTGGGCGTCCTTCTCAAGGTCAGCATTCTGAGGAGCGACCTTGAGCTTCTCCGGGACCCTCATGCGCTGGCTGATGCCCTCGGTGTACTCCATCTCGTACTGCAGGCGGCTCATCTCGGCCATCTCGGCAGCTGGCGACGGGAACCCGGCCCCGCTCATTCTGGCGGAAGAAAACCAAAAGCTGTAACAGCCCCAGAGGTAACCAGTGAAAAGAAGGGGCCTCGAGGAAACCGTTCCGGGCACTGGGCAAGTGGTAGCTGATCCCAACCGACCAGATTTATTTAGGGAAACAAATTACAGGCTACAATTCATAGGAAGCGTAGTCACAGTTGAGGGCAACGGCCAGAAGAACAAAGTGATGCCACAGACAACACTCAAAGCTGTGCTCAAGGGATTGGCTGGAAAACCCCACCCGCTCCCAACCCGCTCCGAGCACAAGCTGCTCTGTAAACTCCGCACTTTGGGATCTTTTCTGTCAATGAAAATCTAACTTTTGCAGAACAGATACAAGCTGGGCAGGGAGAGAATAAGGCTTTATTTAAAACTTTGAGAGGTTTTGCCAACACTTTAAATATATCTCTTTCCCTAGAGAAGGAGAGGAAACGCACATGAAGCAGTGGGAGAATTCCCTATAAACCGGGCAGTGAGAAACTTCCCGACCTGCTAACTGCTGGGAGCTGTATGGAAGACGCAGACCAAGAGAACTGGGTTTTGAGCTCAGGCTGATGGTTGTGAGAAAAAAAAAACAACAAAAATCCTAGAGTTGCATTTGGAGGTGAGGTGGGAAGGGGAGGCTGATGGGAACCGTGAGCTGGGAAGGGGCTGCTTAATGACGTCATCCCCTGCCAGGAGGCAGCTTTGGCCGCCGGAACTCCCGATTCCTTCTTTCACTATTTTTGGCAGCGAGGCCGCTGCTGCGCAAGCGCTTTCGGCGCCGAGCGCGTGGGGTCCGGCCGTCACAGGCCTCGTGCAAAGGGACCCCTCACCCCTGGGAGCAACCCCTCAGCAAGTAAAGTTCCCATGTCAACTTCCACAAAAATAAAGGCAACAGCTGAAGTGACGCAGAGTTAACCCGTCTGCGCCAATTCCTACTCTCAGCCTGTGTCCAGTGAAAGAAGCAACCCACTTAGTGAGAAAGAAACACTTCACAGGAGTTCAAGAGGTGCTTCAGCAGCTCTGTTATCTCAAAATTCTTAAGGTTTCACTTTGAGGGTTCTTTTTGTCCCTGCCCCTTGGTTCTGAAAGCCGGATTTGTCCCTCCAGAGGTACTGTCCAGATCAGCCCAGGACAGAAACGAGGTACAGAGCCTGCTAACACTTCCAGATGCCAAACGGTGCTTTTCATCTCAAAACTTGCTCCCAGGTCAGTAAACAGGAATAAAAATCACGATGTCAATAAAGAGATCAAACTGTAAGGAGAACTTGAAGTGCCCTGAACACCTCCACCACTCAGGAGAGCTGGGGGAAAGCCCTTCATGCCCTGATCACCCTCTGTTCTGGAAATACCCGAAGGGCTCTCGGCTTCTGCCAACACAGAGGGTGCCACCACGGCCACGTTTGCACCCCAGCTTCCCCAGAGCCTGGCATCGCCCTCGTCTCTAAGGCTGCTTTCCAGCTGCACAAGGAAGGGGAGCGTTGGAACAGCCACTTTATCAGCTGCTTATAAACTCAGTAGCCCTGGGAGGGTTTAGCTGAACTCGCCAAGGACCTACAGAGACAAGACCTCAGCGTCGTCCTGCTCCTGCCTACTCCTCATCAACTCCACCTCCCTGAGAACGGCGTTTGCTGTCACGGTAATTTCGGGTTTTATCCCTTTTTGGAAGAGAACAGCAAAACAAGAAGCAGTGATGATTTCAGCAACAGAAAAAAATACTTAAATGGAACCTGTTAAGGAAACCCCCCAACTACCAAGAGAGAACTGACATCAAAGTTATGGTTTCTGCAACACTCTGGCTACACAAAGCATTTTATGGACGACATTAATAATAAATCAGGGAGAAGGTGAATTTGGAAATTGCTAAGTAGCTCTAAAGAGGCACGAGAATAGAAAAGAAGCCTGAGGACAATAAGACAATAAAAATAAAATCCGAAATACAGGGTAACTAAAGGAGAGAGGACGTGGATCTTGGGGGTGAGTTTCTGCCACTGGACACCGGCCGTTCCCGAGCTGCCCCAGGAACACCGCGGGTGGCCCGGTTAACGGGAGCTGTGTGCCGATGGGCACCGGTAACAGCACAGTGACCGGAACCCACGGGTTTTAGGGCCCACGCGGCACGAACCATAACTCCTCCAGCTCCGTTCCTGCTGTGGCCGCTCTACTGCTTGCCTGTTCACAGCTACAACCTGACCCTTCGGCAGGTGTCCGGGGCGCCTCTGGCAGGTAAAAGGGGAAGGGGAGGATGTAAAGCAACGTAAGGAGATGCATTGTAGGATCCAGAGGACCCTACTATGGGACCCTAAAGCTGTGAGAACGTAAAACGACCGAGGCTTTTGGGATTGGCGGCGATGAAACAGGAAAGCACTAACGGAATGGTGTGAGGGGCAGGGGAGCGAGGTGCAGGCTGAACGCTGACCCCCGGGGTGCAGCGACACGGGTGGATCTACGGACACGCGTTACCCTCTCTTCTCGGCACAACCGCGACGGCAACACCGTCCGTTGTACAGGAGCAGGGCTGCGGGGGCACGGAACGCCACAACCTGCGACCTTTCGAGCCTGCTTTCTTCCAAGAGGAGGTTTTCATGCAAAACACATTTTTCTTTTTTTTTCTTTCAATAATGATAATTTAAAAAAAATAAAATACCGGAAACGTCAGAAAGAACAAAATTGTCACGGGGGCCTCAGGCTGAGCAGGGGAGAGCTCGGTGGGGGGGGTCCGGGCTGAAAGGAGGGGCTCAGGGTGACAACGGGAGACCTCAGGCTGTTCGAGGTGCTCAGGGTGACGCGAGGAGGCGTCAGGCCGAGGGACNGTTCCTTCTCGGCCACCTGGGTACGAGCCCGCTCACACCCAGCTTTTAATTTATTTACTTTTTTTTTTTGTTAAATATTATTACACATAGGTAGTGGAAAGGATCATTATTAGCACTGAGGAAAAAAAACCACAAGAGAAATAGGTCTTTTATTTAGTCAAAATACTTTTATTTGGCTGCATTTAGCAGAACGTTTTGCTTTCCCCGTTCTCCCCCCTCCCCCCATCGTTTGCTCATCATTCCCACTTTCTCCTGCTTCCGTTCTTTCCGTACAATAGAGCAACACCTCGCCGCTCGTCAGCGCTTTCCCATTAAGGCTCTCAAAGCATTCACAGACATGAGTTAACTCATCCTCACAACAATCATTAGCAGTAGGGAAGTAAAATGATCTGCACCTACAGAGCAAAGTTAAGATCAACATTTTTTCAAGTTTTTCTTGGATTTTTCAGGGTCCAGCTTGGGTTATGATGCTGGGCTTGAGGAGCGCGTGGCCCCCGCAGTCATGTTTCACCGAGTTCGAGCACTCAAAATCTAAAGCTATTTATGAAAATATTTCTTGAGTAACTTGTTGAAGGCCACGCAAAAAGCGAGCAGGGGAATCCAGAACTGGGAACGAGGCGTAGCTTCCAGTTCTGTGCTTCGTAACTTACCTTTGGACTTTAAAACCGTTCCCTCCGCCTTACACACTGACCCTTTCCAGCAGAATTCCACCTCAAGTGCCTACGCTCTGCATTTCGCTAGCACCTTTTACGGGAGGGTCCCCGCAGTCCCCCGCTGCGTGCCTTACACCAAAAACCGCCTTTGGGTGGCTGTCATGAGTCTTCACGAAGAAAAAAAGCACCAAAAAAATGCCTCTGGGAGGCTGTCACGAGTCTTCATGAAGAAAAAAAGCACCAAAGATGAGTTTGGGTGGCTGTCATGAGCCTTCAACGAAGGAAAAAAAGCACCAAAAATGCCCTTGGGTGGCTGTTGTGAGCAATAGAAAAGCACCAAAACCACCACCAACCGAACAAGCAACGGGTGTGGATTTTAGCTTTGAGTATTTAAAGCAAACTTCAGAGTTTATGGAAAAAATCTACTAGGTGATTGTTTCAAGGAAAACACCCTCAAGCCCACACCTGGTTCGAAGGGAAGACTAAATATTAACGTGACGTCGACACCTTCTTCTCAGTAGTGCATTTGCAGAGAGATTCTTGATAAAACCTGCCAATTCCCAACTCTACCTGCCCACCAGAAGGCCTGTGACAGGTCAAGCCAACAACAACTCTCAAACGTCCCTTCGGTTTGTGCCGACGGTATCTTCACGTTGGCTCTGCCAGAAGATACCGGCACGAACACGGACGAACCTGGTCCTTGGTTAACACTGAAAATTGAAACAGCCAGACAAACAGAAGGCGAGGATTGGAACAGGAACAATATAAAATGTCACTGGCTTACAAAATAGCTAACTGAGAAATTGTGGTTATTTCACTGAATTGCTATAACTCTACATTATGAAGTGATGCGTTTACAGAGTTCTTCAGATGAATTTGGCTGCTTCTAGGACACTAAATACTGGATTTCCGATAGATTGTGCAAGTATTAAAAAATAGGAACATTTTAAATGTCTTAAAATTACAATTTTAAATAGCCTTGCAAGTGCAATGTTATAAATATTTTAAAATAACCACTTCAGAGCTACAATTTTATATAAGTTATAGGAGTACATGAAAGTGCTTTTCAAGTATTTATGTTCATTTACAGTTGGATCCTCTTGGATAAGTCAGTGCTTAGATGGTACAATTTAAATATCCGTTGTTTTTTTTTTAATTTAGGATGCGTACATTTAACTGGATGGAATAAATGGTTTCATTTGCAGAAATGTGTGATAAATATTTAAATACAGAATACAATTTGCGATAAATATTTAAATATGGAATATGATAAAAGGCAAATATTATACTTTTTGTTATCTAGTAACGACAAAATAGAAAGAGGTCGCATCCTGGTGGCGGGGTGAGAACCGGGTAGCGCCACGGGAGCCCTCGAGCCGTATGGCGATTGTAAATTCCATCAAAATCCCCCATTCCCATCTGGTAAAGAGAGGCCCAGTGGGGTCGCCTCGGGAAGGCTGTAGCAGATCTGGGGATCCGTGCCACGGGATCTGCCGCAGCCTGTGTGGTGCTCCCTGTGAGCCGGCCCCTGGCTGGAGCGGCTCCGGAGTGCGCGGCAGGCGCGCGGTGCCAGCCGCTCCCGCCTGGCTACACAGGAGCCGTCGCTGCCGTGGCGATGCCGAGGCCATCGTACTCCTGTCTGCCAGCCAGAGGAAGGGTGAGCTAAGTGGGGAGGTACTTGATGATTAGACAAGAAAACCAAACCAAAACAACCCTAAATGAACCATTATATATTTAAAAGTGCACTGAAAGTATTCCTTACTGAACCCGATCTCTCCCAAGTGCCAGGTTTTCCCTCGGAAACTCCATGCACTTTGAACACTGAACATAGGCAAGCGTTGAGTTTCTCTTGCGGTTTGAAAAGCACGTGACTCGAAGCAGCGTTACCATCTCTCCCTACGGACGCGGCGATTCCGTCAGGAAGACGCGGCCGGGCCGCGCCGCTCTCCGACAGCAGCCCCGCGGGCCGCTCCTGCCGGCTCCCGCCGACAAAGTGCTCCGGTGTTCGCCCAGGACAGAAGTCAGGCTGTCGCGCCACCTCACCGTGGTGCTGCTCCGGCCAGGGATCGCTTTCTTTCCAGGTGCAGTTGTGTTTAATAAATTATAGCTCTTCAGAGTTAGGCAATTCTTTGTAACAAAAGCAGAGTCTCTCGTTCCACCCAGAGCAGCAGCTGTTTAGAGTGGTCTCTTCATGCAGACCTGACAACGGCTGATGATATTTTCTAGTTCTCCCTCTTTCAAAGTCTGCGACAGAGGTCTCCTAAAGGAAAGAAAATAAACATTTACTTTGCTCTTTAAAAAAAAAAAACAAACCAACAGGGAATGACGATGAAACTTTGGATATGGAATTACACACACCACCACTGAAATCCTTGGCTCACGTAGGGGCATCCTCGGGCTACAGCCCGGCCCTACGCCTGGCAACTCGGGGTGTCCGAGCTGAGGGGGAACCCGCCACGTGCCACCGGCAGGGGCTGTCCCCTCGGGCTATTGTGTCATGGATGTGGCACATCCAGGCGTAGGGAAGTGCAGTTTACCTGAACATTCTTCTTGGATTGAGCGATGCCAGCCAGAAACTGTAGGAATTTGAATAGTAGCTGCACGTCCCCCTGCCATGGCACTCGATGAACGGGATGGCTCGAAATTCTTCCAGGCAAGAGCCAGGAGATGCCAGCGCTTGGCCAGAAGCTTCCGAGCCGGCACTTGTGTACTGTAACCACCAACATAGGCATCAGGAGAACTTCTCCATCAGAAAAACAATTTAACAATTCTTAAGAAACAAATAAGCTATGAGCAGATGAAAAGTGAGAGGACATCAAATTAGTGGTTCAATTCTTTATATCCTTACCATAACAAAAGAAAAACCCTTCCAGAGAGACACCCATCCGGCTGGACACGCCGGCACCACGGCCGTCTGGCTGTGCACCGCTATCACCATCGCGGCTCCTTCGCAGACAACGCACCTGCACGAAGGAACACACGCACCGTCGGTGCGGAGCGGTGGGAGAACAGGGAAGCAGGCAGTGACGCTACCTTCTCGGGGTAGTAGCTACCTAATGGCAGGGCTTACGGTAAACGTCATGATTCACACGGGTTTTCCCTGTTTGGTGAGGAGAGCAGTACATCGAAGGGAACCAAATGCTCTGCAATTGCTTTGCAGGCTCTATTAGTAACACCAAAACATGGTGTAAGGTGGGAATTAGTCCCCGAACTTGTGAGCTTCCCGATTTTCCCTTTACTGAAGTCACCAGCTAAATTTTACCTTCTTTGTCTGCTCCCTACTTTATCTTGTGACAGTTTAGACCTGAGTTCTGTGCCTTTGTTTGCTGAGGCTAGAAAAAGTAATCTTTATTTCCTAGGTGAAGAAGAGTTAGCAGATTGAGGCAGCTGGGCAGGGCAGGCTCACAGACAGCGCGCAAAGCTTGCCTGACCATCCCGGGCCATCGGCTCGGGTCAGCCGTGCAGATGAAGCCCTGTGATGGGACCCCAGCTTTCATCTGCCTTCTCTTAGAGCACCGCTGAATGGCTGAGCTATTCAGGGAAGTCATCAAAAACCAGGTGGTTAAAACTAGGCCTTGTACTGGCCGAGACGGACGGGTCTTTGCCTAAGATTTGCTGTTCAAAACACTTCATGATTTATTGGTGGTTCCAGGCTGGAAGAGCTAAAATTCTGATGTGCTTACCTGCTTATATGGGGCTCTAGCGCCCTGCCAGAGATGGGCGGCATGTCTGCCGGGATCAGCGCGGCAGCCGACAGCCAGTACGAATAGTCATTGCGAGAGGCAAAGCTACAAACGTCGTTGGTGCTACAGAACAAGAATGGCATGGTGCTGAATCTCTGCAGGCAGCTGCCAGCTGTTCCTGAAAGACGAAAGAGGAGAGGTTTGTGGTTGTCGGGAGAGGACGTTTAGCGCAGCGAACGGGACGGACACGGGATGGCAGCCGATCCACCGCAGCGAGAATTAAACCTGTCGGTAACTACCAGGAGAGAAGTGCCTGTACACTGGAATTACCTGCAAGCAAAACGCTGATGTTCTATAGCAAAATACATATATCAAAAATAAGGGCTAAGAACAACTCCTGTTAAAGTATCATCTTCTTGGACGGTATTGGTCCTTGACACAGCGGCAGGGATCCAGCTGCTTAAACAAAAGCTTCTGGTGCTATTTTTGACACTCTAGAGCATCCCATTTAGTCTCCAAAAAAACGGGATTCTCTGTCAGCCCTGTGGCAGGTGCTGTGAACATTTATACTACCCATCTATCCATAAGTAACTAAATTCCTCTTCAAAAATGTCTCGGGATAGGACAAAGGGAATATAGAAGTGCAGGAAGGCAAGGTGCCTTTCACGCCACGACTGGCGGTCAAAACCAGCGTTCATCTTGGACACTTCCTGCGAGTTTGGTTTCATCACAACTTAGTGTTACTGGACTCGAAATGAAACGATGTGGAAATTGTTGCCACTACAGTACCAAGATCTTGTCCGTGCGCTCGTTCGTTGCCTTGCACAAAAAGCAGCGAGTAGCCAAAGTAGATCTGCGAAGTCCCGTGCGGGCACGAAGGAACCACCGTCGACTGACTGTGCCGGGTAAAGATAAAGCCTCTCCTTGCTGGACCAGCAGCGACGGCACCCGGTGAGCCAGGTAACCCCTGCAGACCTGGGAAGCCAACCAGTCCAGGGTGCCCTGCGGAGGGGACAGGAATATGGCTGCAATTATTAGAATACTGGTTTTTATGTTATTTAAATTAGTGGAACCACTTGAAACCTAAAATAAAATTATCAGTAAGAAGATATAACTTGAAAACTGATAGAATTTGTTACTAGAGGTATTAACTCCTTCAGGCCTGGTGCTTTACAGTGCATAGTTTCATGGAATAGTGAGGCATTTGAAAGAACTGTGGCCATATTTAGGAAAAAAAAAAAAAAGTTGTGAAGTCAATTATTTTTATGGTGACTAAATAAAAATACGTAATTCTATGTTGATGTCCTAAAAAAGCACACTGATGGCTAGGGATTTCAAGTGGATAAATAAAAGCGATTAACGACAGAGGAGCACAGTCAAGGCAATTTTTTGTAAATTATTATTTCAGTTGCGAACACACATCCGTTAAAAGCTAAGAATGTGCTTACAGGTGCTTGTGGCCCTAAAGCCACTGCGAATGGTACAGAACCTCAACAGATGCAAGAGGAAAGATGTACAGAAATCAGGAATACAGGTTATCTGTGAATTCAGTAGGAGCAGTCAAGCAGAGAGGTCTGCTCTCCTGTACCTCTTGGTCCTGGAAATCCCCTGTCTCCCTTTGGACCAGGCAGTCCTGGTTGACCCGGATGACCAAAACTTCCTGGTAGACCTTTTACTCCTTTAGGTCCTAAATTGTAACCAAGACAAAAGCAGAAATCATATAGCAGCAGTTATTCCAGATTTTCAATAACTGTTAATGAATGAAGTTAAATGCCCCATGTGAATGTCGGTGTGGTAGCCTAGAAACATCAGCAGGAATTTGCTAAGTTTTGGGACTCTGTAGCGTCACTGTCGGCGTCTTTCCTAGCACATCGGGAGCACCTCTGTTATGTGTGGTGATTTCCTCCCCAAAACGACAAGCACCCTGAGCATGGTTCTGGCTGTATGAAAATGGTGAATGTTTTGATCCAAGTTTACTTTTTATTTCACTATTTCGCTTTGGCCGTGTTGAGGGAGAGACTTGCTGACTGCCGAGGGCAGAGGGCAGATGAAATGGGACAGGTTACAAATGTACGGTTCTTAATGAGGTACAAAGAGTTGTTTTTGCACCAGGAGAGGTATTTTTAAAAAGCCATCCATTTCCTGTGCAGAAGGGAGTTTTCCCAGCAAACCCAAACGTTCCGCTAAGCAGCGCACACAAATGTGCAGAGAGATAAAAACATAGAGCACCTTGTAGTCCAGGAATCCCTTGACTTCCTTCAACACCTGGTGTTCCCGGGATTCCTGGCAGTCCAGGAGGACCCTTGCTTCCTGGGACGGAGAACATTCTCCCAGGGACACCAGATGGACCTAGCAGCAAAAATACAATGAAGAGCTATTGCTTTATATTAGGAAAAAGCAACCAAACTGCAACCCAAACTGCTCGACCTAAGCCAGCTGGTATTAGAATGAGAAGGGCTGGTTACCGTGCTGGCCCTTTGGTCCCCTTGGCCCTTCTGCACCCTGGGGTCCAGGGGGTCCTTGATTACCCTTTTCTCCTAAAAAAGAAGATTGAAAGATTAGAGTTCCATCTGTCTGGTTTAAAATGTCAAAACAACTGTCAACATTTCAGAGGCTTATTTAAGAGTCCTGCACAATCCACGCAACCTTCTGAAGAGCAACACAGCCTGGAGGCTCATCTGGAATGCAAAAGTGGACGTCCACATCTCTGCTGATAATCTATATGCCAAGAACACTCAGCTGAGAAGAAGATGTTTCCGTGCCTGTCTTCCTATAATGGCTGGTCTCATAAACCTAGCTTAAAATCTCAACCTTAGGCTGCATTCTTTTTATCTAATGTGCTTTTGTCACTGAGTTTGCAGGTCAGGTGCTGCCTTCAGTGATGCTGCGCAGTTCAACTCCCTTTAAACCCCACCCAGCAGTTACGCTGATGGCTGTTGGGAGGCTTGGGTAGTTTCTCAAGTGTTTGAAATTTAATAACCAATTCTTTACACTGTGCAAAACACGACGTTGCATTCAGATAACTTTCCACAGCTCTGCTGGAAGAAGAAAAAAAAAAAGTATTTTTATCATCAAGTCAAGAGATTTGACTGACTATGCCATGAAAAGAGAGCTTTTTGCTTAAGAAAGTATAATTACTTTCAAATTAGAACAAACAAATACCTTTTACACCTGGGAATCCAACAAATCCAGGGTCCCCTCTAGCCCCAGGATAACCTGATCGACCTTCTATTCCCTGCAAATCAGAGGACACCAGCAATGAACAGGAAGCAGCATCTGCAGGCTATGAGGTACGTTTTCCTTTTGTTCAGAATATTCAAAGCATTGTGTTCACAAATGTGCTACAACTAGAATTATCTGCTCCATTTGTGAGCACATTAGAAGTAGTCCTCTCATTGTCCATATTACTCTGTAATACACAACAGCCAAGGAAATGACGTGCCAGATATTCACAGTAATTTCTTTCGGATCCACTTAAGTCCGTAAAAACTACTTTTCATATCCACTTTAGTATCTTTCCTTTATTACAAGTTTTTTTGGGGAGGATATGTGGGGTTTTTTGTTGTTTTGGTTTGTTGTTTGTTTGTTGTTTTTTTTTTTTAAATTGTCCTGGGTGTTACTTTCATGCTAATTGCAAGTAAACAATGAAGTAAGAAACAAACAATATTCCTTTCACTGACTTTTGGACCAGGAGGACCCACGTCGCCGGCCAGGCCTGTTGGCCCTGGTGCACCATCTGCCCCTCTGTCACCTTTGCTTCCTTTCATGCTGGGAGTGGAAAGCCCAGGAGGCCCTGGAAAACCTGGAGCACCTGCACAGAAACACCGGAGTGAGTAAAGTCTGCTGCCAACAGCACTTCTCATATGTGGACTGCAAAGCTTAGTGGCGTTGCGATTTCCATCCTGCTGCCCGGCCCATCACGGTGTTCGCGACGGTAACACTGTGTTAACTGGGAAGGGAACTGCCTGTTTAATTATGAAGCTCTCTTGGGAGAAGGCCCCTCAACCCTGAGTTCTGGACAGGCTGAAATCTGCTTTCAATGATCAGTGTATCATTTCAGATAAAGAGTTACAAGAACCCACCTGGTCTTCCATCTGCACCAGCAATACCTCTGTTCCCTTTTTGGCCAGGAACTGCCACGCCTGTTGCACCCTGAACTCCAGGTAACCCCACCAGGCCAGGAGGTCCAATGGGTCCTTGATCGCCTTGATGACCTTTCATACCTGGGGGCCCAGGAAAACCAGGCAGTCCCATGTCCCCTTTGATTCCTGCAAAGTGTAAGTATTGGACTTGGGAGAGCTGGCAGGTTGGAAGACGATGTGACCACACAGAGCAGGTACATTTACTCTACCCCAAAGGTGGCATTTGGCTTTTATTTTCGGTAGGAAGTCCCCAAAGCCACCTTGCTACTGCAAAGCAAAACAGAGAAGTCAGGACTTGCTTCAAGATAGTATACACACCACTCTTTTTTCTTTTGCAATCTTTTTTTCGCTTCTTTTAAAACCTCCAGAGATCGTTCATACAAAGGAACAAACTTGAGAGGAGAACAGAAGGACCCGAGGAGGGAATATTTCTTGATGAATAAGCAGAAAAAACCCTGCTTCTTTGAACAGCAGAAGAGATGCTTATTTGAACATCAGAAGTGGCAGAAGAGATGCTTATTTGAACATCAGAAGTGGCAAATCCTTTTAAACTAAATTCCAGCTAAAAGCATCAATATGACTACAACAAAACAGGAGACTACTCCAGAAGGATATTGTTCTAAGGTTGATCATCAATACATAGAGGATATGAAGAGAGATTTATCTTTTTTTTATCTTTTTTTTTTTTTTTTTTAAGTAAAGCAAATCAATGGATTTCTACCAGTACTAGAAATACAATGCAAAAATCTAAAAAATGGGAAGAGTCCCCTTAGTCAACTGTTCAATATAAAAAGAGATTCATTGCTGCAGGTTTCTTACAGTAGGCTCAGTACTCAGCAGAATCTGTTTTCATTAGCACGTGCTCTGTTAATCAAATCATGTATCCAAATAAAATTTCAAAGGCTCTAGAATGTGTCTATCACCTTCCCAAAGCCACACAAATTAGCTTCTTTATCTCACTTTTACAATAGTCTTCCCTTTACCCACAAGAACACTTAACATTTAATATATAGCACCAAATCATTGATTAGAAGCACAGAATCACTCTTGATTTCCTCTGACACTCGTAGTGCCATTTCAAGCATCCAAAAGCAGGAAGGGACTTAAAAGATGAAGATCATGATTCCAGTATTTAAAAATTAAGCTTTTCTTTCTGAAAAGACAACTCACCTCTACGACCAGGAACACCTCGAAGGCCAGGGAGTCCTCTCCCTGGTGCTCCTAGAAAACATTAGGTCACATTATACTCAAAGCCCTGAATAATTTTTAGAAAACACGATAGTTGTCTAATATTTCACACATTTATTCAGAATTTACTGAATTAAAACGTAGATTTCAGTTATATGTAAAATATAATTTATTATTTCCATTTCTTCTATCCAGAAACACAAGTGATTTTTAAAAGTTTTTCTTTATAGTAGGAACTGTTATTGATCAATCATATTTGAGGTACATTCTACAGTAATAAGCTTTGTCTTTTTTTTTCAGAAGAAAAAAACAGAAGAAAAATCTGCATTTAAATTAGTCGCTAAGAAAAATAGAAATGGAAACACCTAAAACCCCAAAACCCTTAACGGCGATACTTCAAACTTAATATGAAAAAAAACTGACTAAATACTATGAATGTCTTCTCAGTATCCTCTTCGTACTAATATGCAAAGAAACATTCTGGCTGTAAATTATGAAAACATTTTCTGTCAGAATTCAGTGGCGACTCAATCTACCTGTGGATGTTGATGGCATCAGGAGTGGTATTTAAATCAAAGGTTTTACAACCCGAGGGCCAGGTCATGGAAACCTTCACTATTCATGGAAGTAAACACTGTGATTCCTTTTGTCTTATTCCCACGTACGAGGGGTGTCTCTTCTTTTAAGAGGATTTTGATTCTTTCCATCTCTTTGAGACTAAACACGTTAAGAACTGTTACCAGCAATATTTTGGCTTTTGCAGGCATTAAGGTTTGTAGGTGACATTAAGACAAATCACAGGTCTAATAGAGCAGTGACATCTGTATTTGGGTTGCTGACACCATGTCAGAGCTGGCATAGAAAAACCTGTAAACTGTGTAAAAAACGAAAAATCTGCTTATAAACTTAGCTTTGGCTCCACAGAAGCTCCTTATTGATCCTTGTGAGTTTAACTAGGGAAAAGCCCAGCTGGAAAACAGAATGAAGTGTTTCCCTGTGTTACCTGGTTCTCCCTTGGCTCCTGGGGCACCAGGCATACCGTCCTGACCTTGAGCTCCTCTTTCACCAACAAACCCACTTTCTCCAGGGGCTCCAACAGCACCTGCGAATTACAGTGGATCAGAATATCAACTTCACTTCTATTACTTTGCACTTCAAAGGGAGAAGACAGGAGTCACTTTTATTAAAATGTAATTACTTTAGATGCTTCGAAGATAGCTGTTCTTGTGTTGGGATATAAACATTTGTAAAGAGCAGCATATAGATTTTATTGTGCTCCCTGGACTTCAATAGATTTAACACTTCCACTATTTTCACAGGCCATAACCTCCTGCCCTTCAAAGACAGGCAGTGTTGTTTCTCTCCCTAGTATTAAAAATTCGAGGTTTCTCTAAACAGGGAGCAGATTCTGACCTTAGCTAACAAGTTAGTGCAAGTTCACTGAAGTCTACAAAACCGCAACGTGGTGATTTTGATGAGGATCTCTGAAGATAAGAGCATTCAGAGCTCTTTTTGAGGACACTAATAACATCTACATTGCACATCTCTCCGGTGCTGCACATTTACCCTCCCTGCCTTAGATATATTCTGAATGGTTTGATCTTTTGCTTTAACAAACAACAACAACTCTGTCCCTTCTTTCCACTCTAATTCATTTTCTTCTCCTCATCATCTATCTACATCTTAGTTCATTGTTCTCTTTTGGGAGGCAGAACAAGCCTTTCTTACAATTGTGTGGGTATCGCATCTTGAGACCTTGGGATGAAAAAAAAAAAAAAAGGCAAAAGCAAGTAAGCAAAGAGGGGACGGTGATTTGGGAGAGATGCTCTGTACCATACCAGGAGGACCTCGAACGCCCTGTTGTCCTGGGCGGCCCTGCTGCCCTTTAACACCAGCGTCTCCAAGAGGTCCAAGCATCCCTGTAGGAAGAAAGAGCGTGGGAGAAGATAAAAGGCATTATCAGTCTGGGAGCTCTGCTATCATTTCTGCTTCAGAGAGCTGTGAAAGGTCCCCAGCTGACATAAGGTCACAGAGCTGCACTGACTAGAGAAGAGCCGGTTTGTAGCAGCTCAGTACAGATGTGTCGCCCCATAGGCCCCCTCTGGAGCGTACTGAGAAATTATCTTCTCGAAGCATGTCAACATCTCACCAGCCCTCCACAACAAAACATACCTCGGACTCCTGCACCTCCGCTGTCCCCTCTCGTCCCATGTGCTCCTGGTGCTCCCATCTGTCCTGGATGACCTTGAGATCCTTTTTCTCCTTTGCTGCCGAAACCTCCTGGGAGGCCTCGATCTCCCTGAGAAACAGTAGTTGCAGACAAACAGCTGAAGAATCACAGCACGTTAACCACATGACATTCCACATCTGCACAACAGAAAAGGCACATGGAATTTTGAAGGCTACCTAAGAGTAATCACGGTTCATTGTCATTTTCAGACAAAAATCAAAGCAGACTAAAATGAAATCTTCTCATACCTCCGCTCCTTTAGACACAGCTAAGAAAATAAAAATCTTTCTTTAATCTGTACAAAGCAACTTCAGTCTTTAAATGCTTTCACAAGCACACAGGCTTCCCTTTAGTTTTATTCTGACAGCTCCTCGTTCGATCCAAACATACCCACCTTACACAATAGATTGAAATGTGTATTTTTCCTACTGACTTTCACAACAGCAATCTCATTGTGGCTACCCAGCTCATACAGAAAATAAACAGGCTATTTAGACCGATTACAGGAGTTACAGTACCGCTTACAGCCTCAACCACATATTTCACATAATCTCAGATGTAAAAAGACTCCCCATTGTCCAACAAGCAGAATATGTGGAGTAAAATAGTATCCAATTGACTTAAATTAAAAGATAGTTTTTTTTCCAACAATATATAACTGACTATAATATATACTGAATGTAATATATATTGCTAAGAAAAAAACCCAACAGTTAACCTCAATATTACTCTTACATCTTTATAATGATATTACTACACTGTCACAACCCAACAGTACAATTTTAGATTACAAAACTTCGACATTTGCTAAGATATTTCTGCTGGTGACTTTTTAAGTGCAAGTTCTTAATGGAGGAACAATATTTACAGAAACAAAGTTGTTTCCTGGATCCTTCATCTTTACAAATAAGAACTTCTTGCACCAAGAGAAAAGTCAAATATAATGAACTCAAATTTCTCCTGAGTAATGACACAATAAAATTTTCCCATTTCGTATCACTAACAAATCAGCTACTTCTGCAAACTCTGCAGCTCGCTCTTAGATGTCGTTCTCTTTCTACGGGCAAAGGCTCCGCTTATTGCCTAATACGACAATGTTTCCGTCGCCTTTATACCTTTGGACCTGGTTCTCCTGGAGGGCCAGCAGATGGGTACCCAGGATCTCCTCTGTCACCTGGAAAGCCACCGTAGCCTGGTGGACCAGGGTCACCTGATGGTCCCGGAAAGCCTGGAGACCCTTTCTGTCCCTTTGGACCTGGGAAAACACAGATACCGATACCATTCTTAAGAGGATCATAATGACGTACCACCCCTCCTGTTTGTTGAGCTGCTGCTTGTGTATTCAGATATTTATCCTTGAGATAACTTACAGAGCCAGTGATTTTATTTCTAAACATATTAAAAGAGGTTCTAACACGTAACAATATACAAATCAAAGAAGTTACACTTCACTTAGAGAGGGAGAACTGCATTCTGCAAGTCAAGCAAATGCTGGGGTGGTGAGTAGCCTATAGGTACCGCAAAGAATAAATCCCAGTCTAAACATTGTGCAGTGTGCTTACAGTGATGGCTCAGATCTGTGCAAATGCTTCGCTAGAGCTCTAAGAATTTCTAATATGACTTGACAGAAAATGACCTGGAATTCCCATGTCCCCTTTGTTTCCTGGTGCACCTTGGAATCCTTGTCCTCCAGGAAGCCCTGGAAGACCCATTAATCCTTTGACACCTGCAAGACAAAGAAATAAGTGTCGTCGTCATGTGTTTGCTTCGGACGCTGGCTGGCAGAGCTGTCACAAACACAGAACCCTCTACTGCACACCTTGGCATGGGATCATTTTATAAATCAACATGAAGCCTCCTGCCACAGAGGCAGATAAAATTACCATTGTTGTTGTCAGAAAGTCAAGGAAATAACAAGTATCGTACTTATCAACATGAAAATTCAGGCTTGTGACCACAGTCATTTTCAACACCCACATTCCATACCTGGTAGTCCAGGTATTCCATCAGACCCATCATGGCCTGGGGGACCTTGTGCACCAGCATCTCCTTTTTCTCCTCTCGGACCCATTCTTCCTGGAGCTCCTAAAGTAAAATTTCATTTTAAAACATAATACAAAATGACACATTAGAATATCAGTTTCATGCAAAGTTCAAAGTTTTGTAACTAACTCTTAAAAGCTAACGAGGCAGAAGTGGAGCAGAGGATTTTCACTCTGTGAACACACATGAGCAAGACAGAAGCTCACAGATAATGCCTTCTATATTTCACACACGGAGGCAAAAGGGAGTTTCTGAAAGCTTCCAGCGGAAGAAGTCTACACAAAAAGCCAGAAAGCATTAGTAAAGCATGGACAACTCATAGACAGAGTGTCTATATTAACATTGCAAACAAAGGAACTCTTCTGAGCAGACTCAGTTTCTTCGCAGTCCAGCATCTAGTCGGTGAACGCGCCCATGTCTGTGCTCATGGGCTACGGAACGTGCAAACCTACGGATGCACAGCATGTATGTGTGTAGGCCTCCTAGTGCTACTGACACATTATTACTGATTTGACATTACAATAAAGGGTTTTTTTTAAAGAGTACGGACTTGTTAAAATGGAAATAAATTATTTCCATTTATTACCATGTTTTAAAGTCCAGTGGAACTGCAACAGGTCGCAACTCTGACCAGTTTTGCATGACAGAAAAATGAGTGTGTACCTCTTAAGCCTCGTTCTCCTTTATTCCCAATACCAACCAAGGTCTCAGATGGTCCAGGAAAACCTTTATCACCCGGTTCACCTTTTTCTCCAAGAAACCCTTTCCTTCCCTTTAATCCTGGGAAGCCAGGAGAACCTAAAAGGAAATACAATGAAATTTCCTGGAGAAACCCGACTAGATGATAGCATAAAGGAAGCAATGAAACTCCTGTCTTGAAGGGCAACTACGTATGTCAATATACATTCCAAATCAACAACCTAAACTGGCTTCTTAATTCCTTCAGTCATCAATAAAACTTCTATGAGCACAGATTATGGCAAGAGACGGTAATTGTTTATTATACCAAGTATAGGTACAATCTTCTATCTGTTGAATAGATATAATAATGATATTTGGAACATGAATGGGATGGGAAAAAAAAAAAAAAAAAGCAAAAAGTTCTCTGCTCTTTATTTAGCAAATTACCAGCCGCTTTAAGGTGGATCACAAGACTTCTTCAGCAAGGAAGTTCCTATATTCTAGTTAATAATGAAGGTAGACACAATGACCACTTGCCTCTGAGACCGGGGTTGCCTGGTTGTCCAGTCATGCCAGGGGGTCCAGGAATTCCTAACAGGCCCATTATACCTGGCTCTCCCCTTGAGCCTGTGGAATCGAAGCAACAGGAACGTATTTGTTACTGTTTGGTCAGCGAAACAGAACATTACTTCAGAAAACCACACATATGCCTGTCAGCTAAGTGTTTAATTGCTTATTTGAGGGGACAACTCCCCTCAAATGGCATCAGAAGTCCAGGTTTGTATAACTGAGACAAGTGCTACACGTTTATCACTATTTGTATAGGTTGTATATATAAAAAGGTATGTACCATCTCCTTCCCATGGAATAATGAAGAATTTGATAGCAATGAAAAATCTTTGTTAGAGATGAGAAGCATTATGTAACTGACTACTTTTATTCTACAAATGGAATTTCAACACGTTTCTGGAAAAAAACCACAGGAATTACCCACTTTTATTTAAAGTTAGCTCTGGTTAACACGACAGGGCTTGGTCTGACTGGACTCTGTCAGACTCAAGACCTGAACTTGCTTTTTGAGAAAAAGAAGAGAGCATTAACAAGATTCTGTTTGAAAAGGGATGCTGAGTAAGAACTAAACACTTCACACTTCTGTTAACACTAGAAGCAACTCTCCAGCGTAATTATTTCATGTCCTGCTGCGAGGACATGACTGTACAAAGGCCAGTGTGAAGTAGCCCTCTGTTCTCAGAACTGTTAGAGAAAGTACAGCGCTCTGTCACATCAGCTTCAAGATGGGGTTGTCATTTAAGGAGTGACAATTTGGTTTCTGTATAGATTTCAATGACTGATGAAAGTTATTCATGGAAAATATTTCGGCAGCTTTGGTTTGGAAAAGTGTGACTGACATCTTTTTGCAGAGATTGACTAAATTTCTGTGTCAAAACAAGTATTTGTGGAATCCATACCTGGCACACCAGAGACTCCTGGCCTTCCGGACTGTCCTTTGGGACCAGGTAATCCTGTATTTCCCTGAAGACCTATTAATCCAGGCTCCCCAGACTTTCCGTAGATTCCTGGGATACTTGAACCAGGAGGGCCCAGTTTTCCTTTTGAACCTTGTGAACCTCTTCCTCCTAAGGAAAATGCATGACAGTGTAGTATGGTACATCTGCCTGGAAAATAAACCTTCTCTAGCTTGTCATCATGAGTGTAAAATTTTTCTTGAACTCCCAAGTTCAGCCTCATATAGGAGATGTGACTGAAACATCCTTCCTCCTGCAGAATTTGGGACAGTTTGTGGTTACTCTTTACACCGTACAATGAAGTCTGAATCAGGGCATGTGTTTCCTCCCATTTGCAGAAAGTGCATCTTTTAAATGGACTCCCATTTTCTAGCCTACTATCCTGTAACCAATACCCAGAAACAAATTCAGCTCCCTCAGGCCACTGGAAGGCAGAAACAAACCCCAGGCCACCCCCTGCCAAATGGCACATTGGATTTAGAAGGTCCTACCTGGTGGGCCTGTAGCTCCCTGGCCACCTGGCAAACCTGGCAGGCCAACAAGACATTCAGCAGGTTTCCCCGGAAAACCTGACTGTCCAGGAACTCCAGGTGGGCCACGATCTCCTAAAAGAAAGGAGACAGGATTCACAATGATTGAAGCAGAAGTTTCAGGCTTTAAGTGAGCATGGTATGACTTAGCAACCCTTTCCTTAAAATAACTTGCTGTGCTCCTTGAGCTTGTTTGACAACAGTACCTCTTAGACCTTCATCACCATCATGTCCAGCATGCCCTGGGAGGCCTGGAAGTCCTGGAAGTCCAGTATCACCTTTTGAGCCAGGAATGCCATGACCTCCTGGTGGACCTGGTCTACCGGGCTCTCCAGGAATAACCATGCCTGGGTCACCCTGCAACAGAGAGAAATGTCAACAATCCACTATGCTTTGCAAATCTGCCAAAATATTTTCTCCACTGTGTGGTCAATTAACTTCTTTCATTAGGGTAAGTTTCTCCACTCCCTGGGGACCTTTCACATCATAATTTTTAATGGTTCCAATTCAGCAGACTGCTGGATGTCCCTTATTGACCAGCTGCAGGTTCCATACCAGAGAAGGAATTTGCCTGGACGGCTTTTGAACTCTGTCTCCTAGCTCTAAGAACTTGCTGCTGAGCAAAGCAAGACACTTCCCTCCATCTGGCCTCTACTGCATTGCCATGCTTGCTGCAGCTGGGAAAAGCTTTCCACCTCTACCTGCAAATCTGGTTGAAGTTTGTGCAAATACAACTTGTCCTTTATGTTTATATGAGAGTTATATTTTTATCAAAATACTTATCTAAATAATCAAGGTCAGCACCCAGTTATGTCTCAGAATACTCATTGGTTTTTTTTAAATCATTCTTCTGAACCTTATTTTCCATGAAGACTGGTTTTATCACAAATGTCCCAAGTCTATTCCCTGAATGGAAAGTTTGAATTAAGGATTTTTTTCTGGCTGACTGAACTGCTGGTTGCAGTAGGTGAGCTCTGTTGATCAGCGAGAGTGGCCAGAGTGTTACCANTTGGAGTACTAGCTCTGAGCACTGGCCAACCAATATGTTCACAAAGCAGGTCAGTAGAGCTGAGCTTACACCAGTCACTGATGATTTGCTTGGACCACAAAGGCCTCTCCACATCCAGCTGTTGCTTGGCATCAAACACAGATAAAATAATTTAAAAAAGTAAAATGAAATCCACAGCCTCAAACCTCACACTTTGTCATTCTTTTATGTGTTTTTGACATGACATATGAGCACACAGAAGTAGAAATGCCTCGTTCCCAAATCATTTAGGTGTTATTATTTTGTTCGCTTTTGAATCTTGATTACAGAGCAGTCAAGAACCCTGCCTGTACATAAGCCGGTAGGTGAGCTCTGCTGATCAGCGAGAGTGGCCAGAGTGTTACCACCAACCTACTTCCTTTATGCTTCAATTCAACAGAGCACTTGCTTAAATTAAATGCGTACTTACACTTGTCAGTGACCTCCCTCCAATATGTGCTTAATTGTAATTTCTGAATAGCCATCTTTCCAGAAGCTGAGGCCTTAATTTTTCACTGTAAGCAAGGTAATATCCTCCTTGTGCTCGGAAAACTGAAGTACCAAAACATCCCAAACACTTGCAGTTCTGAAATCCTGTACCTGAATTTAAAATTGCAACCTGAGGCCCTTTTTTAATATAATGAGTTTAATTTCATAGTTTGTGCATCACTGGTCAGGAAATATAGGAACTCTATATTCTTTACACTTCTTAATTAATGTGCTCAGTGTCACGTTTAATGAATGGGACCTGTGGAGAAGTCTGTGCTGTATTTCTAACCAAACCTTTTCTCCTGGTTGTCCCAGGTTTCCAGCTCGGCCTGGATCTCCAGTCTTTCCTTCACAACCTGGTGACCCTCTGCCTCCAGCCAGTCCTTTATCTCCTGCAAAAGGAATTCAAGGGCAGTACAGACACAATGGTTAGCACCTGATTTTATAGTTATTACTTGGAGTGGATGCAATTATCAGCCTCTGACGCTAGTAGCTCACATCAGCTGAAGACGGCATCTTACATTTCAGAGTCGACGTGACTGCATTTTGTTCCTTACACATTCACTCATCATTGACTGTAACACTGCTTGGTTACTTGCTTCACATCAGTTAACATGGCTTTTCTTTTTTTCTTTTTTAAAGTGAAGCTATTCTGATGTCACTTCCCTACTGTTTTCTTTCATAAGCAGCTTAGTAGTAGTTTTAGTATCAGAACTTGGTTTTTTTCTCCCCGCTTGCACACAACCGACACAGCTCTGGCTCTGTAACGCACACCCAGGTAAAGAGAATCCATCTGAAGTGAGTGTGGCACTCAGATCAACTGCATCTGTTTGGGCAGCGTTCCAGGAAGCATCAGTGTCTTAAAAATGTTTTCCTACTGCCAGCTTTGATACTTGATTCTCTGAAATCCTTCAGAATATTTCAAAGTTGAAGTTTAAAAGCCTTAGGGAAGTAAATTACAAGAGTGCTAAAAACACTTGCCAGTCTGACTAATATTCAGTGATTTTTTTTGTTTTAACTTGTTGATTTTAATGTGGACTAAAAAAAATGTAAAGTAGAGGTTTTTTTGTTTTTTCTTTTTCTGAAGATGATCCAAAAGAGTACTTTACCTTTTGGACCTGGGTTCCCAGGAAACCCAAGCCCAGGGAAGCCCGTGTCACCCGTTGGCCCTGGATGTCCTGGATCACCTGGCTGACCTCTTGCTCCAGCCCTGCCTGTACAAACAAAATAAGTAAACTGTGATGTTTCTTAGCAGAGAACACCAACTTATAAGACTAGGTTTGTTATAGCAAAGATGCCTTACACTCAGCCTGAATGCGACTTACAGTTTCCGTACCACAAAAATCCTTTTTCTAGTCATTTCGAAGTAACCCAACGGTTTTATTGGGCCAGAGATGGGAGAGAAATCCCAGTCAGAACATCTCTGATTTTTACTGTATTTAGTGCAGATGTACTCACCAGGCATTCCTGGGGGTCCAGGAAAACCAGCTGGTCCTTGAGGTCCTGGCGATGCAGGTAGTGGAGTTATCCTAGTGGTCTCTCCTTTCAGACCTTCAGCAAACACGGAATCAAAGATTAGAAAGGCTGGCAGTTTGTCAATATGCGATCTTAAGCATCTAAAAATACTAGTGATCAATCTTCCAACCTCAATTATCCTATGACCCTCGGACTTTTGCTATTAGCTCCAGTGGGACTAAAGTTGGAACAACCCTGTGGAAATCTCATCACGAGGAAGACTTCCCATGTTTCATAAGTCACATCTTTGACTTAAGTCAATCTCTCTCTGCAGTGTCACTCAAGTGCCCCTTAACCTGGGGTACAAAATGGCAAAACAGGAAGTTACAAACCAGCTTCTCCAGGTAATCCAGGTGGACCAGGTACTCCTTTAGAGCCTTTGAAACCTCTTATTCCTGGTGGTCCATATCCTGGCAGTCCAGGAAGCCCCATCTCTCCAGGAAGACCAAGACTGCCGGGCAATCCAGGTAGTCCTCTATCTCCTTTTGGACCGGCCAGTCCCTATTGATGGTGACACAGGGGTATGAAGCAGGCATTACCTGCTGCCAACACCAGCTTTCCAAACAAAATGCCCGATCCTTGGCCTGACTATAATTGTGCATTTCTTTAGTAACAGAGTAGCTCTGCTAATTTAAGAGGAATTCTTCCTCTGATTTACTTGGGATTAAAAGAATACGGATTTTAATATCAATGGTTACGAATAGAGGGCTGTTAAGAGTGAAACGGTACAAACAAATACAACATCTTGATCTTTTAATCGCTGTGGCATTACACTGTACACTTGGTTTTTTAAACAGGTTTCGTAAAAAAACTCACCTCGGCTCTGATTCTCCTTGAATACTGTGGAGTCAGGTTTAGAGACAGTTACATCTGAATCACTTTAACAATTTCTCAGCCAGCACAACACAAGAGTAAATGTTATTTTTTTGCTCCTGCTGAACAAAGGTCTGCTCTAACAATTCTAGTTTTCGGGTCAGTCCTCCCAGCTTTTGTGGTTTCTCTCAGCCCTGTAACTCCTAAAGGCTGAACAGGAACTATTTGGATCATTATTTCCTTTTAAGCATTATAAGTAGTCAGGAAACGGGTCTTTTAAAAAAAAATCTCATTCATCATAGGAATTCAAGATAATGCTTCAATATAAATATCCAAACTAACACCAGAATAGATGCTAAGGTTTTTCAGCAAGATGTACCTTCCCTAGACTTGCCTCTCTGTGGTATTACATGAGAATATTTACTCTCAGTCTTTCACACATATTAGTTATGCATATTAGTTGTTAAAATTGAGCACAGTACCCCTAAGTTGGGTAGAGGATATTCAGTTAAAGTATCTGAAGTGCTAAAGTCACCAAGACAGATATATGGACTTAGGTTTTCATGAATTCTGCATTAACTGCACATAGTGCATACCCACCTCTTCACCTTTAGAACCCTTGGATCCCTTAGAGCCAGGTCTTCCCACAAATCCACTTGAACCTCTTCTTCCTCTGTCCCCCTGAGCCCCGGGATCTCCTCGCTCACCTTTTGGCCCCTCTGGATGTACATATCGTGGCTCACCTTTTGATCCCTTATATCCTTGATCTCCTCGAAACCCTGGAGGTCCCTGCAACAGAGAAATCAAAAGAATTTCAGTGCTAGAAATATGTCAACTGTTTTCAACCTCTCTTTTTGAATTAAATACCTGAGAGTGGTTCTCTCTATGCTCGTCTCTATTCGTTGTAACGACACACCTCAGTGAACAGGCTCGTTTGGTTTGGTTCAGTTTGGGGGGTTTTATTTGGGGGTTTTTGTGTGGTTTCTCTTTTTCTTTTCCCTTTTCTCCCACCTTTACTTGTTCTGGCCCTGATTATAATTTCATTTATGCTCCTATAAAGAGAAATAATGTGGGACCATTTAATGGATCAGACTTAGCTACCTGGTCGTACTTTGCTGGTACAAAAATGGCAGGAAAGCACCTTAAAATCTAATCAGAGGTTGGTCCTCCACATGGGAATATGTCCCCAGGGACACTAGAATTGCCACAGTTGGCTCTGTTCATAGTTAATTTCTCCTGTCCCTTCTTTCCCTCAGAGGATGGAAAGTGGGTACTCAATCCCAGCTAAAACCAGGACATGAACCATTAGATTTCTGGTGGGATCTGAAAAATAATCAGAAAAAATGAAGTCTTACTTGGGCTCCTGGAAACCCTGGTGGTCCTGGAGAACCCAGAGAACCTTTTGGACCTGTTGTGCCTTCTCTACCTGCAAAAGACACAGCATATTCTGTAAAGAAAAATGAAAAACAACGACTTGGATTTTGACAAGCTCCGATAATCACAGCCAGCATGGGATGTTTCTGCTTGTTATGTTGACTGCATCATCATAGACTGGCCTGGCTTCAGGCTCCACCTAAGACGTGCCCATGTCTGATTCTCATGCTAACAGCAAAATCCTTGGCATTTCCTACTGTCCCGTTAGAAACTACAAGATGACTTACCAGGCATGCCATCCTGGCCGTGTGGCCCAGGAGAACCAGGAAGACCAGGCATTCCCGGAACGTAGCTGCAATCAGTACACACGAAAGCTTCATCACCTAGAATGAAAAGAGTTCATTAGCAGGTCACTCCCAAGCTTAACTAATGTGGTACAGAGTTTGCAACAGAGGATGGCTAACAGTTTTTAGCCAGGGAGCAGTAGAATCACAGCTTTAATTTTGTTGGAAGATCACTGCCAGCACAGTACAAAATTACCTGCCATCAGACAGGGAATCAGAACTGATTACTTGTAATCATTTAATAATGACTTTTTTTTCAAGACTAATTTTAGTAAACCACTTGGATACAGTCACTCTACTGATAAGTCAAATTCTCTCAAAGGAAGAAAGGGACATAGGCTTCAAACTAACATAGCTCCCTAACAGCCTGGGTGACTTTAATGGCTAGCAAGTGGCAAAGAGATTCAGCAGTTCCTGGGGTGAAATTTGCAGAACGAACCTCCTCTCAGAGAACAACTGTTAGTGTTGAACATAACAACATCCTGAATCCATTTTCTTAAGTCTCCAAACTCACCAAAAGGCTTAAAAGGTAAATTAAATTCAAAATTTCATGACAATCCATGAAGATTAATTACCTGATTGTACCATCTACTTCTGAGTGAGTTTTCTGAAACTGACCTTTCATGCCAATGTCTCCTGGATGTCCTGGAGGTCCTGTACAGCCTGGCTCTCCAGGAAGTCCTGGTGGGCCTGCTCTAAATGTCACTCTACCTGTTAATGAAAAGGACACGGCGCCATTACATCAGCAGATTATGCAGACAATTCTTTAGTTGATAAGAGGGAAAAAAAATTGCAGGGATGAGCTGGAGACAGACTTCTGATCCTCACAAGTCCCTTCCAACTTGAGATACTCTCTGATTCATTTAAAAGAGAGAACTACCTGGGCAACTCCAAAACGTCTGTAACTGGAAGTATTTGAGGATAAATATGGTAAATCTCAGCTGACTGTTGGATCCATCTCTCTTTAAAAGGCTTAGTCCCTTCTGGGGAAAGTATTTCCATTTTCTTTCTTTTACCACAAATGGAACGGGAACTTTTTTTTAATCTGAAATTATTAATGCTGTTCATGTATCTTGGACAGAATTATTCTGCTGTATTTACTGTTACTTTGGTAAAACAGAACACGCGTCGAGCTCTTCCTAAGGTAATACATTTGGGGGAAGAGAGAAACTTTTCAAAAATAGAGAAAAGAGAAGCACTACCTTGGTATTGGCTTAGAAAAACTTGTTTTGGCCATTTCACATATTAAAAAACATGATGCTGTTGGTAATCCTAGCTAAAGAATTATTATATTTTCACACTTCAGCCTCTGGAGGCACTCAAGTGATTTCTCTAGCTTTCAGATTAGCCCCTTCTGAATTTAGTTTCATGAACTTACTACAACCTTTGGAAGAATTAGTTTTAAGAACAGATTTCCTCCCATTAGTCTTTCCTGGTTTTATGCAGCAGATTTTTATAGTCACAGTTACACAAAAAGGTGAGAAATCTTGACATTGGGAAGTCATTGTATCTTCCCCAGAGAATTTCATTAGCACAGACCTTCGCTATGTATGTGTTTTTATGAATATTCTAAAACAAAATTTCCAAAGAGAAATTATAATCAACCGTATTATTCAAAATATTACTCTGTCAGTAGTGTATTTACATAATCTCTTACATTAGATATTGAGCTGACTCTGGATTTGTTCTTGTTCAGGACACATACAATACTGAAACATCACCTGGTTCTCCTGGAGGACCTGGTAATCCAACAGAACCAGGTCTGCCAGTAATACCAGGGGGTCCTGGAGGGCCCACAATGCACACGCCAATTTGTCCTTTCTCTCCTTTTGTTCCTTTTGGCCCAGGAAATCCTGGGGGACCTCTCAGACCATGTCTTGACACCCCTAACCAAAGAGGACAAAAAACAAAAATGAGGTTAAAGAAGAAATGGCATTTCAACACAAAATAAGTACTCGGGAGGGTGAGTGAGAGACAAACATGCTGAGTTCATGCCACAAATGTTTTTTTATCTTGCAATATATTAAATAATCACAATGAGAATGTAAAGACATTTTAAGATGGTCTTTAACCCCTCTTTAAATACTTGGCCCATCACAGCTGGTGACATTTGTTTACCTCTTAGAGATATAGTTAAAGTCCATAAAACTAAATCCATCTATCAGGCAGGAAGAACAATCTATTTTACTGTTGGTGCTGGATCATGACACGTACCTGGTCTGCCAGCATCACCGGGAGGACCCTGTGGCCCTGCAAAAGCAACATATTTATCATTCGAGTTAAACCAGTGTACCCTGCAAAGTCACTACTCATTAATACTGGCTGCATTTTAAGCGAAATAAAAAACTTGCAGATCGTTACTGTTTTGGAATGATGGGCAACAAAAATATCATAAGAGAAACTATGAAAGCTAAACAAAAAAAAAAGATAAAGAAAACATATAAAAAAATGCATAAGCTTTAACAGGAGACTCACAGCCCTGACGGTCTATGGCACACACAAATAATGTACTGATGCAGTAGTCCACCAAGGCCATGAGACAGGATGGCCCTGAGCTTAGGTGCTCCACTCAATTATCTGTGCAAAGAAGTGCAACAGCTTCATTATTTTTAAGAGGAAATCCGGCCATGAATCAAAGTCTCTGGATACATTTCAGTTCTGCAGTTTGATGGGAGCAATTTGGAAATACTCTCATAAAGGCAGAAGCAGGTTGCTGGGTGCTCAAAAACTTAGCCTGCAACGAGCCCTTTGAGTGGACAGCTCTTGCTGAAAGATTCTAGTTTTGATGTCCCGCTCACCAGGCAGGCCACGATGACCTTTCGGTCCTGGAGGTCCAGGGGGTCCTTCATCTCCTTTTTCGCCAAGGACACCATCGTAATACTCCGTCTTATGAGAAAGATGGTGGGAAAAGAACGAATGGTAAGAATGAAGAGAGAAGCACAGTACCTCATATTGAATATTTGGTTAGAACAATGCTACGATCTCATTTATAACTTTGATTTTGTGACACCACGAGTCCTTTCCAATCACATGGTAATTACGAGCAGGTTTTCATTAGGTGTGGGGAGGGCCCTTAAGAAAGCCTCTAGTAAGACAACGTGACTAGGCAGACATTGCACACATAGCTCTTCTTGCTTTCTTTAAAAAGTCTTCTTAGGATTTTAAAATTCACACCAGCTGTTCTGAACTAATTAGAGATGGCTTTAAAACTTAATTCCTGTCAATTCTTGTACCTGCTCTGTGACAGTCCAATCTCCTGCCAAAGCAGCTGGAACTGAGCGAGGTCTAACTAGGCCCTGATGGTGCACCCAGCTCCACGAGGGAAGGTGCCACCTCTGAGACCCCCAGCAACGTCGGAACTTTGAGAAAGCCGTACCTCAACTAGAGAGAGCATCACAGCACATTCCTTATTGCCTCATACAGTCAGTCCGGCTTAATATTATTCCTATAGTTTTTAGAAAATGATAGGATGAAGATAATTTACACTTACTCGACCACAAGCTCCAGGTGGGCCAGTGTGTCCTTTCATCCCCTGCATCAGAGGACAAGAGATGGGTTTGTTGATTACTAACAATATATGATATGACATTTAGTACCCACTGTTACTCGGTACATTCCTTATAACATTAAAGAACAACGACTACTTCTGAACAGTCCTTCATCACCCCCTCACTGTTCCTTGCACAACTATTCAGCCACATACACCAAAAACTACAGGAACACGTCAGCGGGATGGACACCACTTCAAATACAAGATCCATTCCAGCTGATCTTTTCCCTATTATCGTCCCTGTTATCATTCCTTACCATCTGTTGGGTAAAGTAAAACATATTGTATACACAGTGAGAAATAAAATGCTATCATAACCTTATCCTCATCCTCTAAAGCAACAACAAACCCATTAGACGATACCTTAGCTCCTTGCCTGCCAGCCAGTCCTGGGCTGCCCTGCTCACCCCTCTGGCCCTGCGGGTGACAGACAAATGTATGAGGACGTGGCATGGCCCAAGGCCTGGCGTGTGAAAGGAAATGTTTCAATGAATGCGCAAATCAACATTTTCAAACACATTCTGCAATGGGAAAAAGCTGTGACAGGAAGATACGACTGTGATAAACAGACGATCATTACTTAGAAAACGTGTAGAAGGCTTCCTTCCTTACCCGTAAGCCAGGTGGACCTGGGGCACCTTCTTTTCCAGGTTTACCCTACAAAGGGAAAACATAACATAACGTAAAATAAAATGGCCCAAAAAAGATCAGAAGAGACATCGTTACATTCAAAGAGCATAATGACTGAATGTCATGCACGTAGCTGTATTTATTGCAACCACACGAAGTATGAGAAAAGTTTCAAAATATGTATGTTTAGACTGAATAAAATATTTCATCTGAAAATTATTTTTCTTTCTATTGCTTTCAAAATGTGTTTGGAATCAAAATGCTTTGTTCAGAAAATGGAAACCCACAAAACATTTTATTTGGTGATTTTAAGGTTCTCCTCTGATGACATATTACATAAATCTCCAGCCTTAAGTAAAGCCAATGTTTTCAGTTCTCTTCTACATACACACTGGCACTATAAAGCCAGTACATGTTCAGAAGAGCACTTTTTTTTACTAAGTTTCAACAGGAGAACCTTTACAGGAAAACATACTGAACTGCATCCACCATCGACTGACCTATGTCATGTACTCATGGTATGTGAGCCTGTAAGAACTGTCATTTCACCTGCAGCTCTCTGGTCTGGTCTGCTGGATAAAAGAGCTTTTGAATCTAAGAAAATTTGCTCTGAGTGACACAAAAACTGGAGAGCAACACTAGGGCAAAACTGCTTTTCAGGAAAGGCTGACAGGTGTGCATTCAATTCTGGGCACATACCTGTGCTCCAGGTTCTCCTCGGTCGCCCTTTTCACTTTGAGAATCACCAACTGGCCCCTGTAACAAAAGCACCCTCAAGATACACATATTTTGAGACTCACATTTTCTGAATTAAATACATCTTTTAAATTTTTGTTATCTTTAAAAAAAATATATATATATATAAATAAGGTACTGTTAGAATGCTATTAATAGGTGTTCTATTCATTAAAGGTTGGAATAAGTAGTGTAAATACTGGGCTCTAACGAGTAGCATTTACTAGGTGATGTTGCCTGGACATCTGAATTTAAGGGATTTACTTCTGTAAACTTATTATAATTCACTTACTGTAAACCCCATTGGCCCTGGAAGTCCTCTTGAGCCTTTTTCCCCTTTCTCTCCTTTCAAGTCCTATTACACAGAAAATACAAATTTAATAAAGTCTCTTGGATATTTTGGTGCTTACGATAATAGTGAAGTTTTACAAATAGGAAATCCTTATGTTACCAGCAAGCTTCTTTAAGCAAGGATAGTTCTACTTAAATGTTCTGTTAATGTACGAAGAACTAAATCTGTGTATTAACTCCTGCTGTTTAAGTTCTGCGTAAAGACAAAACGCAAGAACTGAATTCGCAAAGCAGTACTTAAAATGAAAGTTGAATCAGAGTATTTCCTTCCTCCAATACTCAGTGTTTTCCCAACACTTTCCATGATTGCAGTAAGAACAATAAGAATATAAACCATGAAATGTATATGGAGATGTTGCCAGCTTTTGTGGCACTCTGGTAGCTCAGAGTCCTGGTATTTTCAGTGACAAGGCCCAGAAGCGAGCACAGCTGTGGCTTTGACAGCCATTCAAAAAATTCACGTTGATTTGGTGAAGCTCAAAGTGATTTACATTTCATGTATTCGGAGACCCATAGCAGGTGGGTTACTAATAAGCATTTAGCATTCCATGGGCACCGTGTAGATTTGCAGTGGAGTACACAGCCCTCAGCTCAGCTGCTCGACGGAAAGACTCTACAAAGAGCTTAGTATCTAACTAAACAAGTCTGAAAAACATTAGGATGGGTAAAAGGAAATGTTATTAGAACAACGAAGATGAAAACATCCTCTCCAAATAAAGCCCAGTAAGATGGCTTATCTGAACGTGATTTTAACGATTTTGTTACCGTCATGTTGTCTGGTCCACTTAATGTCACGATAACGGTTCCTGGCGGTCCCGGGGGTCCAGTTAACCCAGTGTCACCCTTGAAAGAAAAAAGAAAAATGGAGCAATTTCAAGCAGTGTGTTTTTATTATTTCAAATTACTGTTGCTATACTGTTGACATTGTGAAATTTTTTCAGCCATTACACTTAGCCGTTAACGCAGTTAAAATTTCTCTTGGCTTGCTATTTCTCTTCTAATATACAAGGCCTATGGAAACCTCAAGATCACCATGACAACCTTCTCCTAGCTGAGAAATATAAAAATGCATATGTTGAGTTCAGCTGAAGTATCTAGAATTAGCTTAAACTTTTAATACTATTTGTTTAAAAGTTACACAACTATTTAAACTCTAAATTAAATAAAAATATCTCCTTGATTAGTCTACAGATGCTATATATTTACCAATGTTTGCATGCTTCCATAAGCATTTAGGAACACTCTGCAAATGAGATATAAATGAATTTAATGCTATTTGTTAGTAAATATTAACTAGGTTTCTAGTTTCTACCCTTCCATCAGGAAGTTTATATCATTAGCTCTTATGTGAAAACAGTCTGTCCTTAGATATTACTTGCCATGTTTCCTTTTTCCAATAACAGACTTCCACATATATACTGAACTTCTTATTTTACAGTACTAACTTCCCCAAATATCTTTCCATAGCATATCATAAAAAAAAAGAAACAAAATTTGAATAGAGTTACCTTTCTTCCTTTGGTTCCTATTACTTTCAGTCCCATAAGACCCTATAAAAAAAATCCCCTAAATGTTATTTTTTTTTAAATTTTAAAACCACCTGTAAAATATGTTGACTGACAGAACGCATAATAGGAAGTTTTCATTTTTATTACCAATCTGAGACTACCTTAGGTCCAGGAGGTCCTGCTTCCCCTGGCAGACCCTACAAAAAAAAAGAAGAAAAAAGAAATTCCTGAATTAAAAAAATTACGATCTTCAGCACCACCGTAGGTGTGTTTTGAAGTACCCAATTTTTGCATGAACTATATCACTGCTTTTATTCTTTCTTCCACCTTTACAACCTCTGTTTGTTGTGAATGTGTAAGTTTATACTCACTGCAGCTCCCGGAGGACCCTGTGGTCCAAGCTCCCCAGGATATCCTTGAGCACCCTGGGCACCCTGTATATTAAAAAAGAAACAGGAATAAATCTTCTGGCAACGTTATGAGCAAACCACAAGGCTAAGTTCAGTCAACTGAGGGTAAACCCCTAAATCTATGACCAGTTTTTCTCCATTTCTACAGTATTGCTGTTTGTCTGCAAGCTGAGTTCCCTATCTCACTTTACTAACACATTATGAACACTATTGGCTCTGATGTCAAAATTAATTACTATTGTCTTGGTATACTCTGTTTTGTAACATCACAAGAAAAACTTTGAATATATTGTATTAATCAGATTATACAAAGTTAATACACTTTTAAAGACACTGAATACTTTTCCGGTTTAAAAAATAGTGAGATAAAAAATATTATATTGATATAAAATATATAATACATTAAAATTATATATAATATAAAATTAAATATATATACACACATTATATGTAATGTGTTCTATATAGAGATTTTTTTTCATGTATATGTGTGTGTATCTATCTATCTATCTATCTATCTATCTATCTATCTATCTATCTATATATCACAGTCTGAATGAATTCAGATTACCTGAAGTCCTGGCATTCCTGGAAATCCAGGGTCACCTTTTTCACCATACTCTTGGCTATATCCATCTGCAGGGCACCCCTGGACAAACAGATCAAAAGGAAGATGAAAAGCTATGCTGTAGAACTCTCATAGTGGAACAAAAACTCCTAACACAGCTTGTAGGGAAATAAGCTACGTCGGAACTGCATAGTGATGGCAACTGTGCCCCATGGATAGTTCTACCTTTAACAAAAAATTTATTAAACAGAATACACCTTTTTCAGGCATTCCAGTTGTCTTCATTTCGGACATTCTTACGTTACTCACCCAGAGTCCTGACTTTCAATTTATTTTTGGTATTTTTTCTCTCTTTAAAATACTCTCTAGTGCAACCTGCAGATTTCCACATGAATTCACAAGCTGTTTGTGGGAGGGGCTTCATTCATTGTGTGCTTGAAAGTGTTAAATTCACTATATGCAATAACAGTAGTTACAGGCGGGAAAAAAAAATAAATACTGTTCTGTAACCTGGGGTGAATGCAACTAGTACAGATGAAGCACCAAAGTTTGTGGTTGCTCCTTCTGGAAGGTAAACCTTCATTTCCCATGAATGGGGACATTAAGAACTCTTTTCCAGCAGCAGACATACCAACAAGTTGTTATTTCACGTCATACGGTGTAAATAACTGACCTTTTCTCCTTTGACGCCAGCAACACCCTAGGGAGAAGAGAAATGATATTCTTGAAACAGAAAAGTGAAAGAGACAATGGTGAAAGGGCCTATTTTAAATATGCTCTGAGCTCAGTGCTCTTGAAGTGATTGATTTTCACGAACAAGGTGTATAGCCAGGTACGTGTTTCCTGTGCCGGACTTGGATTTAAGAAGCAAAGGCAAAATGATAAAAAAAATAGCCCAGTCTCACAGTTATGATTCCACAAGTGAAGGCGGAACAGTTTTGAAGCCTGACCTTAATAAATGAAGGAAAAATCTCTGGAGAGCTGGTAAAGCAAAGATCATGTTTAGAAGTTACTAGATTTTTAGCCACTGGAACTTGACAGGCAGCATTCTTTTCCATTTGTTTAGAAGTTTTGTTTAAAAACACAATTTTTCAGAGAAAAAGAATTCCTAGGGTTAAAGCAATGCTCCTAGAATGAGGAGTTCTGGGTTTAATTCCTGGTTCTTACTGATTTAATTGGGCCACATCCTCAAAGGTATTTAGGCACGAACTGAAAGTGCAATCTATTAAATATGTATTGGACACCTTTAGAGATGCAAGCGGTAAATATTCACGAGTACCCCTCGAGACACTAAAGAGCTGAGAGCAGGCACTGAGTCTACATGCACTCATTGTCCAAGAAGCTGCGGCCCAGCGTGCAGTCGGCAGTGCACTGCCGTTAACTTGGGTTTCTTTACCACACAGCTTTCCTATGGAGAAATGGGGGACACCACCAGCCAACTTAAGGCTCTGCACTCCTCCAGTGAGTGGCTGTTATGCAGCAGGAACACACACAGAATTTCACAGACACCTACTGGGAAACCTGGAGCACCTCTTCTGCCGGGAGGGCCTGGAAATCCTCGATCGCCCTGAAAGTAGCGACGGTGACTATTAACACACATTATTGTTCATTATTTGGTCCGATTTTAGCAAATGTGGTTACAAAAGAAGTTTTTATGTTATGATACTAAAGTGGTGAGTTGGATTGCCACCATGCTTGCTGGAAGGGGCGCAGCCTGGCTGCGTGGGTCCCGAGTTCTATCCCACAGCCCAGCCTTCACCAGCTGTGTCAGATCAGTTCACTGTTTCACTAGAAATGTAGGATTTTCTGTGGCGGGCATTCTTCTGACTCCCTCCTTCAGAAAATGGGGAGTGTTTGCTCATAACGCAAAGGAAAACTAATAAATCCGTAACTTAACCTTAAGCTTTGTCTTTTAATTGCTTTCAGGACTTAGGAATTGTCAACTGCAAGCTAGACACTGGTGAAATAAAACTAATTAGCTGTCTCTTCTGTAAACCATTTCAACAAAAGGACAGGTTGGACAAAACTGATCAGGTCTTCTGGATTTAATGAAAAAAAGTTTTATCTATCAAAATGTCAAACATTATTCTTAACTTTTTAGCAAAAGCCATTAACATCTATGATTTAGTTATCTATCGTACACAAGAAGGCAGCACTTTTCCTTCCTCTGGCCTCATGATTCAAATGTTTCCTAGTTGATTAAAGCCACAAACTAAACAAATCAAAGTTCTTGTGTGTCAGGGGAAATATTCAGAATGATTTTTGGCCCTTCCTAAGCACAGGAAAACACAATCTCCATAACATTCAGCTTGGTTCGTACCTTTGTGCCGTTGCACCCTGGAACACCTGGGCGCCCAGGAGGACCAAAAGTTCCCGGTGCACTCTAAAAAAGAAGTGTAAAATTGACACAAGCTCTGTTTTTGCACATTCACATTGCCCTGCAGCAACACTGAAAGAGTTTATGTTGGAGCAGTGTTTCACAAGACTTGACAGATTACAAATGTGTTCTTAAATCATTACAACCGGTAAGAATTGCTGATGCCAAGATTTTTATCTGCAGGCTAACTGACAGGGACAATGCCGATATGGAGACTAGAGCGAGCGTGTCGGGCTGAGGAGGATGGTGTACTGAAGACCGTACTACGAGAGAAGTGGTTACATCACCGTCGATTTTACTTACTGGAAGGCCTGGGGGACCCGAAAATCCAGGTATTCCTGGGACTCCCTAATGACATAAAAACAGAGGAATAATATTACCACTATAAAGCAAAAGCTCACCATGCTGTTTTTCTTCTGATCACATTCCTAAGAAAAATGAATGCAAATACGAGTCTATCAAAACATCATCATTTCTTTAACTCTTCTGAACCAAGTAGAACAGTAGCTTACGCACTGCTAACAGAGACTGGTTTTGCTCACAGAAAAAAAACAACCAAACAACTCTTCATGGACTTCTAGTCTAACTTTTTCATAGCACACTCTAGTACTAAATACATCATGAATATTGCACGTAAGGTGTGGCAAAAAAGGCAAATGCTCTAAAAAATAGATAATGTATCTGTATGCTCCATGTCTTGAGTTTTAAAAATACTTTAAAATCTTATGTAATGTTTTGGATTTATTCTTCACAAATTACTGAACCAAGCTGGCATTTAACGTGATGTTTAGTACATAAAAGTTTGTTTAAAATAGAAATACTTACTCGTATACCTTTGGGTCCAACGAGGCCTGTGAGCCCTGGAGAACCCTGGATCACAAACGAAAAACAAGGCATTCCAATATAATTGAGAAAAAGCACACGTATGTCACCGGGGCGTGCAATTTGGTAATGCCAAGACCAGCAGGTGCACACGAAGCTACGTCAATAAATCAACAATTTGCCTACTGCAGTCACTAAAGCAAACAAGCATTGACCACAACTGGTATCAACAGTGGAGTCCTGCCTTCCCTGACAGTGCTCGCAGGGGAGGTACCATGGACTGGTTTGGGATGGAAGGGGCGCGTTTAGATCGGCTACTTCAACTCGGACAAAAATGGCCGTTGCAGCTGGTGACCGCACAACATCCCTCAGCAAACAGAAGACTCTGAAACACGTTTGGGTTTGGGTTTTGCAAACAGAATTCTCTAGCCAGTGCTAGGTCCCTTTCACAGACAAGCACAGCAGTTTCTCTGTGTTTCTCATACACACCTACCTTCGGTCCTTGTGGCCCTGGAGGTCCTTCTGGACCAGGAAAGCCTCTATGACCAGGTGGACCCGGAACACCAGGAAAGCCTTTTTCACCCTGTAAACATTAGGAGAATGAAGTTCTTAAAATATCCATGAATTCTCCTTTTGATTAAGTTCTTTCTAATTCACTACTTTGAGTACCTCCTCAGTTCTACATATCTCTCTGGTTAAAATGAAGTGCTTCAAGCCTAGAAACTCACAGAAAGGATGTTTCAGCTTTTCTGATTGCAGCAATTCAGCATGCTCAATTCTACACCGGTGAAAAGCTGCACATTCAAGACCTTTTACATCACAGCATGACATGAGAGAGAGAGGATCGGTTCTCTCAGAGTCAAATTTCCTATTGCTTTCTCAGGAGAAACTTCTGTAAAAAAAAGCATTTGAAATTTTGCTGCGTGAAGTTCCAGCATCCCAATATTCGATGTAAGAGACAGGATCCAAAAGAAGTCTCAGGGATGCCAAAATACCTTGGTTTGTCCCTCTACCAATTCACACCACTCAAAATCTCATAAACTTACCAGATTTTGAATAGCTTCTGAATTTAAAAAAGCTACTAAAATATGTATATATAAAAATAGACTATAATTCCAGAATATTTTAACACAAATCAGAGTAAGAACTGCTGTATGAAGCATCTGTGAGCTCCGTACCGTAAACCAGCAGAGCTTTTAATAACAAATTGTTTTCATCGTCCACCAGAGACCAAAAGAGAGGCAGAAGAGGCTGCTGCTATCCCTGGACGTGACACAGGAGGGAGCCTGATCCTAAGGCACAGGAAAACGAATGGAGCCCTTGACCTTCCTCCACGGACTACGCCCCGCCCTGGAGCAAGCCGTGGGAAGCTCTCCAGGCTGAGAGGTCGTACTAAAGACGTGAGGATTGTCCCACTTAGGAAAATAGGTTTTAACCATGACCATATTTGAGAGATCTCTTCTCCAACGTTGAAATGAAGCTTCCTAAAAGCAAGACCAGCAGCATTTACTGCCCTGCAACATGACATCTTTTTCTTGGTAATGAAAGCACAGGAGGAAAGCTGAGAGTAATTCTTTACCAGCCAGATGCGTCCATCGGCAGGACTAATCACAATCCTAAATCTGTAGAAACATCTGGAATCTCTTGATAAGGTTTAGCATGGCAATGACTTGGCCACAGCCTGAATTACAACCATGCCTTCTTTAATAATGCCCCTTTCATTTGTGAATCGGTTGTTTTTCCAACTACAAGCAGGAGTTTGAAAGAATTTTTGGCATTTGTGTAATTCAGGTTTGTCCAAAAGCTGCTCCGAGCCTCTGCCAAGCTCCTGTTGGCAGCAGGCAGCGCTGCGTCTTGGTTACTTTTGAAGGATTCGACGTTGTTCCCTCGCTGCTGGCGAGGCCTTTGTGATCAGGACCAGAAACTCATCCCCTGCCTCAGTCTGCAGGAGATTTATCTGTTTGAGCCCAGTACACAGAACTGTCCTTCAGGAACTGGAAAAGGGGGCGAGGTGGGCAAGGTGCAAAGATGGAAAGAGGGAAGCGCCAAACACGACGCTCCTGATGGCACGATGAAATCTGTAACAGGAGAGCTGCTGCCAGGGTAATGGGATCTGGGGGCATTTGTAAGGAGCCTGTGAAAGGGACCGGGCGCTTCGGCTGGTTCTTCAAATATCATGCAGTGCTGTAGATAAACTAATGCACTAAAAATAATAAAGTCTTCTTAGTTAAATGGTGTCCCCAGAGATCTTAACAGAATTTTGTAAGGTGTTCCTTTTCCAATTCTCTGTGGGCTCTGTGGACAGACCAGCACATGCAATTCACTCACTGTATCACTTCAGCTGATGTACGAACAATTTCCAGGTATAATCTAATCTAAAATAAAGGAGAAATGTATTTGTTCTTACCTTACTGCCTTTCACGCTATCGCAAGAGCAGGGACTTTTACCTTTGCATACGCAGTTCTGAAAAACAAAAAGACAAACTTTATTATAAAGTTCTTTTCCTCATTGTGGTGCTTGGTGAGGAGCAAATCAGATCCCGGTGGGTTTAGTAATTATTTCACAGATAATGCAACTTCAAAAAAAAAGTTTATGATGATTGGCGATTCTCAAGAGCAGAAAAGAGCTCATTCCTTGTTCTGCTCTACTGTCTTCTGAGGCGAGCAAGAGCACTAGTTTAATTTTATAATTGGGGTAAAGGCCAAGAAGCTGTGTCTACCACCACCAGGGTTATAATATCAGTATGAAGTGTAAAATTCAAGAGTTGGGGCTCACACCACTGAACGATGATTCTTTAAGAAACTTGCTATAGAAACAAACACATCAACTGACATTGGTTTAGATTACAATGATATTCATTTTATTTAGAGCTATCAACCAATAATTTTCTGATTTTGTAGAGGTTCTTGCTGAATGACCTTTTCAATTGTACCACTGTAGAAAGAAGGTAATTTTTCAGCTTATCCTCCCACTTTAGCCCATAGGTTTATCACAATCACCATGTCCTACGTTACAGTTACAGACAACAAGAAAGGGACAACGGTCGCACACTGGTTATGAAGATATTTTTCTAAGATATTTTCTCTAAGTTGCATAAAATTCAGAAAAGAAGGAATAACTGTATTTTTTCCTAGAAGATTAAAGCTTTAAGATGGTATGATACAGAATTTAGAAATTAGTATGATACAAAATTGGAATTTTAGAATTTTTTAGAAATTTAGAGAATTTAGAAATTGGTATGATTCAAAATTTAGATCTCGAAGACATAATTTCCTAACCCCTACAGCTGGTCACAATACAACAGCAGCACTGTTCTAAATTTATACCTTTTTCAGTGGTGTTGTCCAAAGCCAGAATTCAATAACAGCGCCTTCCATCCCAAAGGATTCCCTTCAAGAGAGGTGACACAGGGAATCGGCACGTAGTCTGCTAAGCAGGATTAAACCGGTAACTGCTTGGTGTTCAGCGTCCCAAGCAAAGATGTGAACACCGTAGACAATAAAGGGAATCTTAAATTGCAGGCACTGCGTTTTACTGCTGTACAGGGCTGGTGGGTGACCCAAGCTGCTGCACTCTTAAAGCTTGCGTATGAAAATTGTAAATTAGTGGAGGAGACTTGATGTGTACAGATAGAGAAGCAACTTTTTATTTCAGTTTCCAAAGATAATCCAACGTGAATGCAGAAATATGTAGAAACTTCTGATGCTACACAACTAACCAAGGTTGTGAAACTACTTAAAGCAAAAGAGCCTTTGCTCTTCTAGAAGCCAGAATGCTTAGAACGGGTTTAATTTGCCATTAGGAAGCTTTCAGATCAATTTAGCTCTCTTTGTGTACACAGATCACTTTAAACTAAACTGAAAAGACCCAAGATGATTTTCCATTACACAGTCAGCCGGATAACACTAAATGTTTTGGCATATGATTTTTAGATAAGATTAGATTATGCCTTCTGTAAAGGAGCTTTCAACCAAAAACTCATTGCTCATTTATACTCCTAGAGGTTTCCACATCCTTGCAAGACGCCTGCAGTTCCTTTAGCAAAGGATCATAACAAAACAGTAGTATATTGCCAGGTTATAAGGAGACTAAATAGTGGTTATTATTGGTTTATTCAAAATCCTCACCACAACATCTCCACAAGTAAATGTATTAACAAAGCCACAGGTTTGCTGCACGTTTTTCAGTTCTGTGATTTTTATAATTATCACCTGCACTTACTTCAAGTTACTTAGACACAGTAGATGGCACTGGGTTTTGGACCTAAATGTCTAGGTCAAAGGATAGAGGCAGATCATGACTGCAGGCAGCAGACACCATATTTTTCAAGTGTGTTTCAGATGAAGAGTACACCCACAGGCCACACAGGATGAGTCATAAAGACGTTCAGACACAAGCCGAGATGAAATCCAATGTATTCTGTGGGAATAGAGTGACCTGGCTGCAGTGGGGTTTAAGATTACACCTTTGGCCTGATTGGTCTCTAATTTCACAGGTGAACTCCACTGACTCCAGCTGTAAATCCCGGTTAACATAAATGAGAGATGACTGCGCAACATGAGGACCTTTAAAGTGAATAAAAACCAGTGCAAGTGAGAGCCATTAATTACTCTGGACAGTAAAAATAGCCCAGGTGTCTCCTCTCAAGAGGGTGGTCAAGCTGACACTGGTGGGTCTAAGGCTGATCAGACTCACTTTTAAAAACGCAGACCTGATTTTTCATGTAAATTGGATTTGTATTAGCATCTCACGTACCCTGCCATTATATCCTTATCTTCTGCCTTCAAGGATCACTAAATTAGAACTCCATCAACATGCAACAAGACTATTTTGTGATGCTGCTTTTTTTTTTTTTTTTCCTTTTCCCTCTTTCTGCTCCTGAGCAGCTTACACATATGCAGGTCACTACACTTGTACTTTCTAAGTGGAAGTAAATTATCAGCTAATTTCCAGTTTTCTGTAATTTCTCTTAAACTCCAGTGCTTAGCAAGAACTACGTATCAGTGAGCCAGCTCCTTTAAGAGTCTTGAGGATGACTTTTCAGGGGCTGCTGACACACTGAGATTTCTGAATTCTTCCTGAGCTGTCTCAGGGCAGAGCAATCACTTTACACATTCCAGCTGCATCCAGAAACCACAACTGAGCACACAGAACCATACTGCTCAAAGAGTTGATGTCAATATAATACTCGTAACTACAAAGGCTCCATTTCTCTAATGTTCTCTACTGCATGTTTTCTCTACATTCAAAAAAAGTGGGTGTGCAGCATTAAGATTACAGAAGTGGAAAGCTTTGCTGTGACATTTACTTACCCTACAGACATGTTCGAGTGTAGGATGTTAGAAGCTGCACAGAGAAGCGCTGCACTTTCTGAAGGACTCTCCCTAAAGGTTCTACCTTGGATGCTATGACGTTTTCAAAGATTCATCCCAACCTGCTCAAGCAGAGAACCTGTAAGCAGAGCTGTAGATGAAAAACTTCCCACTGTGGAAAAGGCTGCGTAAGGAAAATGTTTTTTTTTTCAAGTTTGATGCACCTGTGTTGGGACACTGAGCACAGCCAGTAACTCTAGCTAGCCATGGGTAGCAGATACATGACCCTGGCAGCGTAATCCTTGTGTTGCACAACTGTAAATCACCACAGAGCATACAAAGTACGGGAGAATGAAGTCCCCTCACTCCAAAACATTGCTATCCAAACAAAATACCAGTCTCACAATTGCAATCTGTATACTAAAAAGTTTTTCATGCATTCTAAGCATCAAACATGAATTCATTAAAATTATCAAAGACCACGAAGAACTTTGTGTTTTTTTAGTGACTGCTGGACCAGTACAACAAAACCAAATTATTAAGCCTTCAATAAGTATAGACAACATAGAACAGAAATAGGAGATGATGAGATGAAGGAAAATATGTCAGTTCCCAAACCCTGACACATTGTGTAGTGACTTGTGAACTGGAAGGCAGCCAGACATTCCTACCTTAGAAGACTCCTGTTAGCGGCGCTGCGCACTACCAGAATTCACAGCATTTTGCCTACCAGTTGAATACTTAGCATCTGATGGAAATTACTTCCTTTTGACTTTCCCTTACAAAGAAATACACCTGTAACTTTCACCTTGGTCAACAGCGTCTAAGGTAGGGAGACGACATCTCAAAGGACACAGTGGAACGTGACTGTTGCGCTACAGGCAGTGCAGTTGCTGAATAAGCTGCATTAAACCCTTGTAACGGGAACCGTGCTCAGGGAATAACTGCTGGATCGATATCCTTCCTTGGTGAGAGGCCTTGTACCACTGGTTCTGTGCTACTTCCAGTGTGAGGTGCAGAAGAGAAGCTCTGAGAATTTATCATCACAGGAAAAACCCTTTGTAACACTTCACAGAAGGGGGATTTTGTGTCCAACTGAAGAGATACAAAATTTGTGATCACAGAACGTGGAAGCACAACATATGTCTATCTGAACTCACTAAGAATTTCCTTAATTTTGAACTGTCAGGGTTTTGTTTCGGAAGGGATTTGTTCTTTTATGTAATATAAAATGTATTTCTAAGGGTATTTGCAAATCAACTATGGTAAATGACTGGCATGGAGAAACAGAAGCAGCTGCTGTAGAACATTTAACAACCTTCTATTATGTCAACTTCATTTCAGAGACTGAAACCATTTTAAAAACCTTCTCTTAGTTTTTAAAGCAAAAACCTGTTCAAAGTAAGAACTTTGCATAATAACAATTTTGTAGTGTTAGCCAAATTATAGCTACTTATATTTGTCACAATGAAAACAAACAAACAGCAGGATAAACCTCAGGTAAACCAGTATAGAACAGATGGGAGCAAAATTTCCATAGAATTTTTGGTATCTCTTGCTTATGTTTAAATGGAATTAATAATGTCCTTGGAGAAAAAAAAAAAACAACAGTCAAACACCAAAAACCAAACTAGGGAAGAAGTCACTGTGACAAGGACTATCAGAATCTGGACCAAACTGTTCACAATATATTGAGATGGATAAAATCTCCAAAGGCAGACCCATAAGCCCCATCTCTGTGGCTTTCATCTCCTGACCTTGAACAGGACATGGGGACAAAAGAAATAAATATTCTTCCTTCCCACAAGGAAAAAAAAAAGAAAAAAGAAAGATTAAGGCAGTTCAGGCCACGGAATTCTGTTTTGTGTAGCAAACTCTTACGGGTGTTCAATCAGCTTATTCATCCGTGCTGTTTCTTCCTAACAGAGGGTCATCTTAAAAGAGCCATCTAATAACAAAGAATACACACCACTTAACTAGGGAATTTTTGCTTACCTACCAGAATATGGTTAGCATTACATCACACGATTTGTATTGCTTCCCAGCTGTTGAGTGTGGGAATGGTATTCGCTATAATTGTTGTCTCCTCAGGCCCGTATTTTCGTATATTCATAAAAAATTCCTGGTGTGCATATTCTGTTAAGTGGTGCAAATAGCAGTGAAAGCAACAGTAGCTTGTTCAGAGAAAGCTTATTTATTGCACATGCTTTGCTTTTGCTTTTTTGAAAGGCTCTGTGATTTCACAGATAAAAAAAAAAAAAAAAAAAAAAAGAAAGTTTACTTTTTCTTGTAGCTTCCTCCAAAACGATCTGCGGAAAAACGCAGCATAAAGCCCTCGTTAGAAAGCCTTCATTGAACCAGGCCAATGGAAAACCTGTAAACCCGTGAGGCTTGTACCCTATCACAAAAGCGCTAAGTTAAAAAAAAACAACAAACAATGAAAACAGAGCTAAAAATGTTCTAGGTGTGGGAAAATGGAACTTTTTCAGTGCATGCACAGGAGACTGAGGCTGTAAACAGTTAAGAAAAAAGCCTTTTTCTGTTCCACCTTCCTCCCAGGCTCCCATAATCCATGCCAATGTACTGAGCCTTCTAGTATTACTTTGTTAGGCAGCAGGGTGAGAATGTGACAGTAAAACAGATGACCGGACATCCCATACTAGTTGCACTTAATAGCACAGTATTTTGTTTCCGAGACACGTCACGTTAAATCAGCTCTAGGTACTGCAGAGGGGATTGCTAGCACAGGCCTCCGTGTAAAACCCTGAGAGAGATCTGTAGGAAATGCAAAGCCAGGAAGAAGAACCAGTGTGTGCCTGCCTACTTTGATCACTTGGATGATATTATTCAGTCAGCAAAATAATTTGAACGACAGAGTTTTGCTTAAATATGTATTTACCCCGTAGATTGGTTAGAAAAAGGCTAGAGGTAAGTGCTGACAGCTCAGTGTTCAGAGGCATTTACTAAGATCGTAGAACGGCTTGAATTGGAAGGGACCTTAAAAATCACCCCAGGGAGGTTCGTGTACCTTCAGCGGTACAACACAGCAAACACAGAAGCTCAGGTGAGCCTCCGTGGGGCACAAGGCAGCGGGCTCTGCAGTGCTGGCATTGGCCTGTTTCTCTGCAGAGATGATGGCCTAATTGCAACTGATTGGAGGCGATCGGGAGCAGAAACGGCCCAGTATAAATGGGGCCCAGTTATCAAAGTAACACCCCCACTGACTCCAGAACTGGGGTCATATTAAGCAAATCAAGGAGATCTCTTCACAAAGGGCTTGTTTTCCCGACACATTCAGCAAACTCTTTTGTATATTCAGCTACACACCTTCCTTTCTCAGCAGCCTTGTGAGACAGAGAACCTGGGTGCTTCCAAAGGTTGTCAGAGAAGGAAAAATCTCACTGTGACATTTTGTCCCTGCAATACTTTCATTCCCAGTTAAATACAGTCATTCAGCCTGCATCCCATTCTTACCAGCCCTGGAGATGCTCATGGCTGAGCTACAACGCTGCATTTTTCCTTTCCAGAGCCATATATTAAGATCTAGTTGTGACAGCAATACAGTTTACATACAATTAGGAAAAAAAACACTGCACTGAGAAGAAGAGACTCATTTATAAGTATATGCATGTGAATTACATTTGTAAAAAATGAAATTCATTGGGAAATACGAACACTTGCATCTAGTCACAGCCAATAAGCAAAGTGAGGAAGGGGATGCAAAAAAGATCTTCTTGAGCCTTAGAGTCTCTGACTCTATGACCCCTCCCTTGCCAGCAGCACATGATAAAAACCACAAAGAGTAAGGACTGAGGTAAATACAGGATATAGAGCACGCAACTTTATCCTGTGAGCTAATACGATATTGCACTTGTAGAACAAAAACCGCTTAGTACCATGAGGTGCAGCTAACTCACCATCAAGTAACCTTGCTGACGTAGAAAGCCAGCCTCTCCTACCCTGTTCTGCGCGCACGCTGACACGGTGCCACCGTAAAAATCATCAGTGCCACTAAGAAGCAGCAGCGATTCAGAACTCGTGAACTTGACCTAGGTTTTTTATATTAGCGTCAAATTTTAGGGACCATTTTTAGACCAGTGTTTAATTTCAAGACATCCAAGAAGCACGAGGATGGTATCAAAGAGAGGGCACCCTGGGGAGGATTAATTGGATTGTACACGGGCGTCGAGACAGTATCACCTCCAGGTACCGTTAGACGAATTGAAATGATGAGAAAGCAAATACTTTTTTTTTTTTTTCCCCTAAGAGGAAAAAAAAGAGAAATGAGAGAGATCTTGTTCCTTGAGGAAACATATTGACAGTTTTCATTCTTCTTCTAAAGCATTGAAATAAACAGTGGGAGAACCCAAAGAATTATTCCATCAGTATTTGGAGTGAAGGAACACATCAAGCAAGCTGAAAAGCCCTTGACATGGGAAGATGGTACTTCTGCTGAGTTTTCAGAAGATGTGATTAGAGCATGCCAGTGGCCAAGAATGCAGATAATAATACTCCCTAGCAGGTGCCAGAAAGTTCAGCCTCCTCAGGGCAGGGATATCTGGGCTCTGAGGACCACAATTTGCTGGATAAACAGCAGCAGGCACAAATTAAGAATTTTCTGTCTTTGGGAATGAACTACTTCTTGAGTTATTAAGAGATATACACTTAAAACTTTTCTATGCTGGAACATTTTAAAATTTATGCCTACAGCAAAAACATTGCTGGCTTGCCAAATGTCAATTTATTTTCATATGAAAGTGTAGGATGATTTTAAAACACAAACAATACCCATTTCTTTGCGATGGACAGTCCAGCCAAGATGCAATGATTTATTCATCCACTATTTTATATCAATTAATGTTAGCCACTAATATTTAGTTAGGAGTTTAGAGAAAATTGCTTTTAAAAAAGTTTTCTTTTTCTCTATCATCTATAAAATTGTTAGGACTTTCTCTTTCTCTTGTGAAAAATACCAGCTTTTTCATACCAGAATAGAAATGATGACATTTGAATCCTCAACTGACGTCAGTTATCTGTTGCAAATCTAATCTCAGCCAACATTTGAGACTCACTGAATTTTCAGAGCACCACTGAATCAATACATTGTCTTCAAACCTTGCACAAACACCATCTGTAGAAGACACTTCTTACCATCCCTGACTTTAAGACCTAAGCGTAAATGAGGATCATAGTGATGACAACGCTGTAGATGGTATCTCAGAGCTTCACGATCTACCTCCAGCAGAAGGGCTGCTCAAGAACTAGGGTATGTGAGTCTGCAAGACTGGCAAATGCCCTACGATCCTACTGAGGCGGCTAAAAAGCGTGGTAGCGCTTTAGTGCGTCGTACTGGTTGATGCACCTCCTTTTCCTTTCTTTGTAGGTAAAAACCTCTACAGCCAGGGTAGAGGCTCAGAAAAAGCATGAGTGTGCGTGTTGGGGGTGCAGGGAGGAGTTCCTGGTGCGTGGCCTGCGCTTGTCAACAGCCACCCAGGGGCACGTACGGTGATGTCCGCCTCTCGGGAGCAGCAAGGGGCATGGATGGGAGGTACCAGCAGGCAAAGAGAAGAGTGGAATAAAAGACAGCAAACTGGGGAGAAGAGAGAGGCAGGTCTTGAGTTTATTCATTGTCCACATCTCGCTTTAGAGTACAAATCAGATTTGGGCAGAGCCTGAAACAGCTCTGCAGAAAATGTGGACTTTGCAAACAGATCCAGTACCTCTGTTCTACATAAGAACTGAGGTATTTTAATTCCATTACAAATAAAACAATTAGAGCTTTGTTAAATGACTAAACTTGACTGCAAGATAGTTTAGTGTGCCCTGAAAGAAAACGGGATTGGTGAGGTGCTTAGACTGTTTGCAAACGCTTTACCCAGACTGGGTGAACCAAAGAGCTGCAACGTTTTAGAAGAAACACTATTATTTAGTCTGCCTCAGATAATCGCAGCATCATGTGGCTTTATTTTAGCAACAAAGTAGAAGATCAAGGGATTTTTATTTTCGCCATACGAAGGTGAACCACAAAATGTTTTGATAGGCAATAAAAGATTTTGATTTACTGCCTTAGAGCTTCAATCACGCACGCAAGGAGAAAATAGCACTGTTGACTATCAAAGGAGAAACAAAACTTGAATTTACCGAGACAGGCAGTTTCCTCTGTTGCAGGTCTAGCAGAATTTTACTGAAATTGGCAGCTTTGGGCTGGGCCCTCGCACCTGAGGCGGACGGTGGGG
>VWZK01000558.1:283024-373795 GCA_013396935.1 Baryphthengus martii
GTGAAGGGACCGGTTAAAGCCGGGCGGCAGGCGCAGCGCTGGGTGCGCGGGTGAGGTGGGTCCCAGAGGAGGCCAGCGGCAGCCCGGGCTGTCCCGCCGCTGCCCGGGGCGCTCCGGGCACTCTCTCCTCCAGCATCTCTTAATAAGACCGAGGAGATCGCGAAGCCCCCGAAGGGACGAAGTGCTCCCCAGGCTTTCCGCACAGCTTTGCATGATGGAAAGGTTTTCTGAATGGAAGTGCCATTGGCAAAGTATTGGCGTGTGTAGAGTTTATCGTATTTATGTTATCGGCAGAGGTACTGGTGTTCAAGGTAACAACTCCCCAAACACAGTGCTGTTCTGAGATGGCACAGCCTGAAGCAAGCACGTTGGCCAGGCTGGCCAGGGCACTCTTACCTCACCTGCAGTGTCCGTGAGTGCTGTGCAGGAAAATCCTGCCTTACAGGTGGTAGCAGCGCTTGCTACACCTCATAAGAAAAGAAACAATATACAACAATGTAATATACGTGTATAAATCTATTTAGGATTACTTGTGAGACACAAATCTAAAAGCCTTTCCTCAGCATCAAGTTAACCATGGCGCTTTGTGAAACAGCTTCTCCCACAGGTGTGAGTGTAGAGCCGGATGTCCGCTCAGCAGGCAGCACTGTCAACCCCCTATGAAATCTGCTGTGACAGATAGTAGAGGCTACTTTCCTCAAAGGATTTGGTCTAGCAGCAAGAACATATCTCTGGAAGAGCAGAGCAGTATGTTCAGCATCTTGTACAGCAGCACAGATGTTATCACCTTGGCTCTAAAATATCAAGCATCAGTGAGAGCAAGGCATGGAGAGAAATGGGGGAAAATCCCCTCTGTCCAAGCCAGATGGGTGGTGATCATGTAGAGGAAACAATGTCTTAGGGATAAAATGACTAAACTGATGCACTTTATTTGTCGGATTCCTAAACCTGTTAACTGTAACAAAGCTACATTTTTTACATGAGTATACTGTAATAAGAACAAAAAAAATGGGGTCTGAGTTGTTTACAAGCCATATAAATTATAAAATCCACCGAAATCCACCAGTGAAATTTAACATGAGAAGAACTGGTGTTACAAGGTAGCAGAGACTCATGTAGACAAAAGTGGAAACAAAAGGTGCAAGGTTCTCTGAGACAGGGTCAGAGCAAGCGAGACTGCAGTGGGAGAGAGTGGTCTGGCCTCAGAAACGCTGCAAATGTAGCTGCAGAATGAACAGTATGACTCTCACTGAGTCAAGAGGACAGTACTGAAAAGGGCAGCTCTTCAATACTAGCCCAAAGAAGTACTGGAAGAAGCAGAGGCAAGCAGGCAAACCACTGTCAGGAGAAATAAATGAATACATGCAGAATACCTAGTGAATAAAATACTGCTAAAATAAAAAGATAATAGAACTAATACTAAGATAATTGAACAATAGATAATGAGGTAGTAGAAATAATAAAAAGATAAATAGAAATGTCAAAAAAAAAGTCAGCAAGCTCAAAGCAAACAGAGGGAAGTGCTAACAAGGGAGAGGCAACAGAAAGAGCTTTTGAACCAAAGTCCTTTTTGAGCCCTTCCTTACCTCAGTGCCCTGTTTCGCTGACCCCGAGCAGCTGGGTGGTAGCCACGTGCGTTTGACCTGCGAAACAGCACATGCTGTGGCGTTATTAGATTGTCACTTGAAAGCACGCGTGCCTTGGTGTGGGTTCCTAGGATGGATACGTGCCTCCGAGGTAGCATTGAGCTGGAGTAAAGGTAAGAGCAGCCATTGATGCTCTGTCCTGCTCATTGCTGCCATAACATCGCAAGTGCAAAGTTTCATAGGGCAGTGTAAAAGAAAAATGAGGGCTTAAGGAAAAGGATGAAAAGAGTCTGGAATATATCTGTCATGGGTGAGGCAGAAGTGCTGCAGAAAACAGCATATGTGCTTAACATGACTATCCTACTCATACGCATTAAAAAAATAAACAAACACCACATTAAAATTGAGCCCACAACCCTGATTTTTATTTCCTGACTTCTGAATCCTTGACTTCACAATTTCGGTGGTCTTGTTACCTGTGGGTGTAATGAGAATAGAGTTAGGGCTGCTCTCATTTTTTTATATAAGAATAACTGTAGCTGTTTGTCTGCCTCAAACTGTGTCCCGTGTCCTGTTGTGCTCTTATTTTACTAGTCCCTAAGAATCAAATTGTCTGTCTTCTTGGCCCTTGTCTAGAAACCAAACACCTGGATTATGTTATAGAGCCAGGTTTTCCCTCTCTGGCTTTTGAGAATTTTATGAGCAGAGGTTTGGTGACGTTTGTATAACATCTACTACTTTAGAAATAAAACGACTGTCGTCTATCCATGCACATGGGAAAATGCATCTGGCTTATTCTGCATTCAGAGTAGTCCTCCCTTGTTCAGATGTACACCCAGACATTGGTCCAGCCCAGTCTGCAGGAGATCCTGCCAAGTCTGGTCTTGAAACAATAGCCTGTATTTTATTTTCTTTTAAAGTTCATTAAGTCTTCACCACAGACAGGTGTCATCTCTGGGTTTTTTTAGCTTTATAAGAAATAATGATGTTCGTTATTTCAAACCCTGAGAGAAGACCATCTCTTTTCTAGGCTGAAATCTTCTACCCTCTTTATGTTGATCTGTAATGTCATATACAGTCCCCTTGAAATAACTGGATTGCTGATAAAATAAAATGTGGCCTGAATAGGACTAACATGATGTAGTGCCAACCTATAGCTGTGCAGGGTGACACACCTAAATGGTTAAGAGGTGTTTTGGTTATCCAGTGATTATTCGTGTTTGTACATCAGATGAAATTTTCATATAAACAGGTTCAGAGGGCAAAACAACAAGAATATGGAACAGTGTTTATAGACCATCCGTAAACGGAAGGAAAGAGAAGACTTGCTGTTTAAAAAAACCACCAAAAACCTAAAGAAAGAAAAAGTGCTGCATATACAGATCCTCAATCAGCGTGAATGGCGTCAACAAATGATTCATTTGAACGGATTAAGTGGCTTATCGCAGCTGCCTGGTGAGTTTTACAGATCACTAATTTTTTGAACTAGAGTTACTGAGATATATTCTTAGCTATCAATTTGACAGTAATAAGAAATCACTAGTTAATTTATACCCTCTCATAAATCTGATAAGCCTATCCAGTAATTTATTGTATTTGATTTTGATTGCTGGTCTGTAAGTTTATAACACTTAAAGTTCAGGTACTACACTGTTCAAATAGCAAGAAACAAGGACTATAATTCTGAGTCTGTTTTAAAGGGGAAAATACTCTGCGTTCTAATGATGAACACATTTGGAGAAGAAAAAGTTTCTGACATGAAATGTAACTCCCACCTGGACAATCATCATACAGGAATAAAATATTTACAGAGACTATCTGCAGGGTCAGAAGGTTAGAAGCAAAAATGGCCTTAAATTAGTAATAAGGACAGAACAACCCAGTGCTATTGCCTGGCACCTCCCTGAAGTGTTCCTCTGAAATTAAATCCTTTCTACACAAACTTATTTGTTGCATTAAAGGATGAACTACTGGGATGCACAAAACTTCCCTCCGGCTTGCAGCTGTAACTGATCATCTGGCAATGTCACACTGTTTGGGCTACCTTTTTGTTTTACTTTATTCTGGTTTGTGTTGTTCTTTTTCATGCAGAAATCATAAAAGACAGGATTTCAGCTTTGTAATCTCTCCCTAGTGAGGAGCTGGGCTTCCCCAGCAGCTGCTCTGGAATCACGTGGCCATTTTGGGTGCTGCTTTGCTCCCTGCCTCCTTGTGCTCTCAGATTCTCTTTGAGCAGAAGAAAACAGCACCAGCTGACTCCTTTTGGGGCAGATGTAGATCTCCTCCATCTCTGCTCACTCTTCACCCTGTGGTGTCCGTGCAGGTGCAGAAATCTGCCTTGATGGTGTAAACCCCTTCTAAGTATACTCTTTTACTACATAACCACCCAAACTGGGACTTAATTAGGCGTAAACACTTCTCACTTCTTAGAAGCAATGTTTTTGTGGAGGTTGGAAGTTTAGTTTTAATTTTGCTTTCTCCTTCTTTTCAATCAGGTGGCTGCTGGTTGTTTTTTCAGCAGGAGGAACTGACGGGGTAAGTGACACTGCTATTTCCTTTGGATAGGTGGTAGATAGGATGGTACAGTTCAAACAGGTGACACTACGTACACCAGAACGACCTGTAGTTCTGTTGGAAAACAGTAGTGTTTCTTTCAGTATTTCTGCAGTCCTAACTTTCCTTTCTGTTGCTCAGCGTAACTATTTTGTAATTTTCTCCTTTGTATTCTTCTGAATTCTAACTTTGGCACCTTTTGGACAGCTACACGTAAAAAACCCCTCTCTCATGCACTGAGTCTGTCTCCTTCCTCATGAAGTCCCTTCACTGGCTCTAATTACAGCATATATCACACTCCAGCCACTCTGGATCTTCCAGTGCCCTCCCTGTACAGTCCCATTTCTCTGAAGCCAAAATTTCACAGTCTCAATAGCTACTTTATTTTCCTCTCTGTGCTGTCCTCCAGATTAACCTTGTGTTTGCAGTGTCCTTACTGAGACTTCTTTCAAGTGTGTCCTCTTTGTTTTTTTCAGATATTTAAAAATTCTGTTTTTGTTGTTCTTCTCCCAAAGTCACCCCTTTTTAGTTGAAATATTTTTAAAAAAGAAATGTGTTCAATTAGAACAAAGGGTAACAGCTTATGTGTTATTAAAAACTTGCATTCCAGTGACATTCCAGTAGAAGCAAGTTTTTAATAACTAGGTGAGAGACTAGTGTTGTGTAGATTAGTAATTTCATGGGAAATCTAGTGTGTGAAAGAGAAGCAGTCTGTGAGAGTGACCATCAAACCCCCTTGTCCTGAGGTTTGGGAGTATCACATACTCTAAAAATAATGTAGATAGAAAGAACAGAATTTTCTTCCTTATCTAATATTTGTCAGTGTTTTCTCCTTGAAAAATTGGAGTATGAACCTATTGTGTTCTGTTGGTTATTAAAACTAGTAACAAAACAACGTTGACCTTGATGAAATTGAAACTCACACTGAGCAAATATTTTCACGTTATCACTTTTCACTTGTCTAAATTATTCTTAAATCTTTTAAGTCCTTGTCATCCTGTTAGAAATGAGTTTGATCATGTACACAATTTTGCCAAAAAAATAGCATCACCAACCATGTGAGTATGTAAATGCACATGGTGTATATAACTGGTATAAGTTTAATCCTACACTTTGCCCTGTGGATGTGCAAGGCTAGCCAAGTCTTTTGTCTTCAAAATCTTCTAATTGGATAATATATCCAGCTGACAATATTTGATGAAGTGATTGTTGTCTGTCGTGTATTTATAATTCCATGAACTTTTAATTTTTAGGGAGGCTATTTATATATTGACCCGTGTGGGGGACAGGACTGTTCAATTTGTCGGTGCTTTCCAGAAAAAGGATCAAGAGTAAGTGATGATTAGAACTAATGATAATTACTGTAGTAAATACTGTTCATTTTGTGTGCATGGCTGTTCTTTAAAATCAATATATCAATATTCAAACATAAACAAGTCTGAATATAGCAAACCAGCATCATTCTCTCACTGGTTTGAAGCACAGCTATCACTGGAGGAAGATTATTTGTAAATAAAATTGCTTGTGAACTAGCTGATTTTACTACTTGTTATTTTACTAGTTTAATGCACTAAGTATAAAGAAAAAATCTGAATTGTCTTTGCTTTATAAATAAAACATTGAATGAAGTCAAGGTATCTTCATATTATATGCTAAAATTCGTAACTGTGCATGTTGCCCCTTGAAAACTGAAATATGGTCGAGTGACGGCTCGTTTGTTATCTCGGCTGTTCTTTCTCACAATCCCTACCTATAGCAAACAATTTAAATGCTGGTATGAAGAAAGGACTTGCTTAGATACGTGCCCTGATTAGCAAATGACTGAAAAATTGTCACTTAGTGATGGAAACTGTTTTCTTTCAAAGTACTACTGTTAAAATTTTGAACGCGGCAAATCAGTTTGCAGAAGAGCTGCGTGCCCTATTTGTTCGTGCACGACCTGAGCGGCCACAGAAGCAAGACACACCTTTTCCTCCTCTGCTGCTGCAGTTTGCTGCGTCATGATCCCTGCCCTGATGTCCTTGGATCCTATCCTAATCCTCCAGGATTATGTCTATAGGAAAGTTCCCATGCTATAGGATTTTTATAATGGGAGCCTAGGAAGCATCTGTCTCTGTAACACAGAGTTAGCAAAAGGGTATCCCAGGGAAAGTATTTTGACTAGCAGCACTGCGCTGTCTCGCAGTGCTACTGAACAGACTCGTTTGGACACCAAAAACCTGATCTGCAGCGCCAGTTAAAAACAACTTTGGAAAAAAACCCGAAACCATGAAAAAACTGAACCATGATTCATGCCCTTGCAGTTAGTATTCTAAATACTTTTGAGGATCTAGAGTTAAGTGGCAGTAGAAGTGCGATAAACACTGCAAAATACATTCAGTGTCATCATGCAAATGTAAGTCTGGGAATTGTACCATTTTCTGGAACAGCTCTGAAATCCATATGCACACTGATGGGTAAAGTCTCTCCAAGCCAAATGGATTTATATGTCATGTGATCATTTATATTGATCAATATGTCACTCCTAGAAGTTCTTACAAGACGCTACATGAACTATGGCTTAACTAACCACCACTTCAGATAGATTGTTGCAAATATTATCTATCCTAATGTATAGTGATGAATTATTTTCGATAGGATTACTTAAATCTTTCTAAACTTTGCTGTGTTCTGCCTTTACACTCTGACACACTAACTTTGCTTTCCTAGCTTTTGTGGAGACTGCCCATTACAAAATAAAAGATTTGTTTATCTTATTGTTAGCTTCCTAGAATGCAAAACATCTGCTTTATCTACTTTTCTGTCTGAATCCTGCTCCTAGGCTGGTTCCCCAAGGGTTTTGTGTCTTCTTCAATCCTATCTTTAAAGTGCAAGAAATGAAAGATCATTGAAAGCCTCTGGCATTGTACAGCATGGAAGCCTAAAATTTCAGAAGTATACAGGTCATTAAATAATCCTTCTCTGTTAAGAAGCTCAGATAAGAGTAATGGGATAAATTTGGTTGCCTAGCACCATATTTTTTCCTTTTTTACTTTTTGGCTCAGGCTAGCTGTCAAAATTAAGGATGAGTTGGCCCTTTCAGCAAACATTTGCCACAACACGAAAAGATTGTAGAACATTCATGTACTTGCTGGCAAAAGGCAACGGAGCAATAAGCTCATCCAGACCAGCTGGAAAGCCACCCGTATGGCAGCACTCAGAGTTAACAAGTTTTTATTCAGCTCTCTTAAACCGACTGCAGCATCAGGGCTTTGGCTAAGGCTAAATGAGAGAGGCAGCAACTGAGAGCTACATCAGTGTACGTACTGAGTGACACTGATATGTATAGACCAGTCCACCTCTTTTTTATTTTTTTTGGTTTATTTTTTAACCTCTTTTACCACGGGGAGTCAGATGTAGGGTATTCCCTTCATGATCTTCCACTGAACGTGCTAATCTAAGACTTAGAGGGGAGCGAGGGCCAATTGTCTCATTATTGGACTGCTAAGGTATCATCTGTATCAGAAACATGCTAAGTCAGACCTATTATGAACTCATTAATCATGTTATTCAAACTCTTCCAAGAGCTGCAACCAAGTCCTTCATTAAACTAGCTGGAACATGACTGTTCCCATGTTACTCAATCTTTGTTGTTGGCAGAATCCTTCCAAATAGAGTTCCAGTTTCAACGGAAGGTTTTTGTTAACTTTTCTCTCCCCTAATAAATGCACCGGGGGAGAAGCTCTTTAACAGGGTGGTTTATTTGTCATACACCTGGTAGAATGCACTGGAATTCTTATCCATAGAAAAGATGCTCATGGTATCATAATATAGGCTTTGTGCTAGAGAGATGTCATGGGTTCAACTTACAAGTGACAGTTTAACACCTGAATAAGAACCTAAGCGGTTTATTTCACAGATTACTAACGGTCACATCCTACATCCTTCTCCACGCTCTAGTGACGGGGAGATTGTTAGGGAAGCCAGAATATCTATCTGCCAATAAACCAGCACGTGGTATAGTTTCAGAGTTCAGGTGTGCCCATCTGACCAGTGTTTCGCTTTGTCAGCAGACTGGGAGGAAAATGTTGCTAGTTTCATTTGAGGGCCTTTTGTTTACATGCAAAATGCTATGACAGATATTTGATGACATTGCTGGTTTACAGATATTAGAATGTCACCTTCCTTTCCAGACTTTCAGTGGAAGCATCGCCCGCTAGAATTTTAGTTACTGAAGAGAACACAGAGGTTATTTCTGTGTTTGGAGCAGACTTACATCCATCCATAACAAAGACTTCTACTAAAATGAGGTTAGAACAGAAGTCTTAGAGCTGATATAAATCAGCTTTGTTTATTTTTAATTACCAGTGACAAGCGTGTTCACATTTTGTAAAACTAAAATCATTGTAAGCTGCATATGACATAACTATAGCCCTTATTCACTAAAATAGTGAAAAAATAGTGTGATAAGAGAATAGACACCTCAAATGAAACTCAGATATAGATACAGGTTTATGAGTTAAGCAGAGTGGTTGTCAAAAGGGCAGGATACACTGAAGTTTCCATAGGAAAGTAGGACCTCAACTCTTGCCCTATTGTCTTCGGCATAATTCCCTTTATCTGTACCCACTTTTGGGAATGCAGTTTGAGTGTGATGGGCTGAAGCTGTGCAAGAACACTGTGAGTTGGCTGTGAATGCAGTGGGAGCTAAGACTTGGCCTTCTAGTTGCCTGTTTGAAAATCTATTAAATGTCAACATAGAAAAGCCTTCTTCAGTGTAAGCGAGGAAGGTGATTGAGGTTTTAACTAGAGAAAAGATGACCATGAGAGTAAGAAAAGGAAACAGCCATGGCCATACTTGAATGTGTTGAAATTGGGCAAGATGGAAGAGAAGTAGAAAGATAAACTTGATATCAAACCAGTGTACTTACGCGTTGGTTGCTCTACCGGGTTTAGAAGAGCTTCGGTACCTGTTGTTTTTCAGTTCTCTCAACCTTAGATAACCCTGTGCCATAAGCAGATTTGCACTACTATTCACTGTCTGAAAAACATTCTGGTCACTATTGCTAGTAGTATATCACATGCTGAGCTCATTGCAGTTGTCCACATCACAATGAAAGTTCAACGTCTGTTTAATTGGGATTACAGCCTCGTTAGATTTAGTTTTACATGATCCTATTTATTTCTTTAGCTCATGTCACAACTCAAAAGGACTCTTTCTTTCATAGGACATCATTAAAATGTGTTCTTTGTGCAGACTGTGTGGTTCTATACGTATTCATTTAAGAACTATCAAACAGATAAATGAAGGAAGAAAGTCATTAGTAAAAGTATATATACCAGTAAGCATTCCACGTGATTTTTGGTGCCAGCCTGAAACAACAGAGACTTTCTCCTGCCTCTTCTTTCCCAGTCAAGATGTATGGTCTCCCAGTAGGCAGTAAGAGTCAATATTTTTAATTAAAGGCAAACATCAACTTTCTTGGTGTAGATATTCCCCCCCACCCATCCCACCCCCCTTCATCTTTGGTCTCACATAAACTCCGTGATTTTAATTTTCTCCTGATAGGTTCAGGAAACCTTCCCTCCATTCTTCCGCTTTCTCTAACTTGGCAAGTTGTTTCCTTGCTAACTCCTGCAGTGTTGTATCAGAAACCCCAAAAAATGCTGGCTACTCTAACAGAATTTAGACAGTTAAAAAAAAGTTTGCAGTTAGCACTGACTGATTGTAAACCTGTCCTGTGCCGACCCCGGAGTTTGATCCCATTCAATTCCTTTGGCTTTGTTTATAGAGTTAAGTAGATTTAGAAAGCAAGCGTTTATTCATGACCCAACCTGATCTGGCTTCTATGAGATCATGTGAAATGCCTGGAGCAAAGCAAATAATAAATATAACTCAGCAAGACTGATGCTCGTTCTTTTGCAGATGAAGCCAGTGGCCTACTTTCACACTAGCGTAGGACTGAACCTGGCAAACCAACATCAAAGAGGAAGGCCTCCCATTTCTGGCATGTGAGGTGCCCTCACCTTCTCCCTAAGAGATGGTGCAGGTTGTCCCATCTCCCTGGCAGATCCAGTCACTTAGCAGTCTGATTTACAGCACAGCGTAAAGGTATTTGAGATTCACTGAGTGGGAACCTGTGCCAATGCTGTTTTCGGGAGTAAGAGGGATTTATTAAATCACTGTTCTTCTGACTGTCAGTGGGCAGGGGCAGTCTGGCATTCATAGGGCATCTCCAGCACTTGGATTTGAATTTTCAAGCTCCAGACTCAGAAAATGAATATGTAAAATCCTTCTATTTGCTCTCAAATACACATGCTTAGTTGAATCCACTATCAGAGATGTATCCACACCAGCATCTGAGGAAACCCAGACCTCTCCAGCTATTTGCCTCATCCTTGTTGTTCATTTTCCCTGATACATTATCTACGATACAGCTGAGAAACCAAAAAGAACCTGATTATTAGATTCCTGAAACCAGTTATACATTTCTGTATTATTTCTATTGCATTTCACTTACATTCACTGAGAACCACAGCAGAACAGACATGGCAAAATGAGACCCCTAGGTCTATATATGAAGCAGACCACACTTTTTTAATAACTGAGCAGAGCAGCAGGCAGTGCTCTGGCTGCAGAAGTTAAGATCTGAACTGGTAGGGAATGAAGTCTGCTTACCAGAATGTGGAACAGGATCACTCCCTTCTCCTCCCTATAAGGGCTCCTTCAGGCTGTTCTTCATATACCACATCCAGCTACAGCATCTGTAAACCAGCATTTTTCATATTAGACATGTTTACAAATTTTTCAAAAGTTTCTCCAAGTTCCCTTCCTTTTAAAATTATCTCTACTTTTGTTCTTGAGCGTCTGTCTTTCCCGAACACTTTGGGTTCCTCTGTCCCACCATGCTAAAAATAGTTGTTTTCTCAGTTGCTGGAGATTGGCAAGCTCCTCCACATCAGGCAGAACAAGTCTACAAAATTATTCTTTCTCATAGATTTGAATGAACCAAAACTTGCCAATCAGTGACTTGTTTCAATAAAATGAATGAGAGCAAAAGTTATTTTTATTTTATTAGCCAATCTGATGTTAATGATTTGTGGTCGAAAATGTTCTATTTGTAGCTCTGCTTTCAACCGTTAGCAGTGGTTTTTTAGAGCTTCAGCCCAAACCCTCCCTTGTTCAGTGTTTGTTTAGCACAACAGTGACACCCACTGGCTTATTGGATACTTTCTCTTTCCAGGGTTCCACAGGGTTAGAACACAAAAAATACAGCATGAAAAATAATTTCAGCACTTCACTGTGATTTGTTGTGCTTGAGTGAAGTATCAGGGTGGATAAGCTACATCATCAGGTACTCTGTTCCTGTAGCATATTGGGTCGTTGAAAGATATGAAAAAAAGAGCACAGGATTTTTTTGCCAGTAGTTTGCAGCATGATCCAAAAGCTGAGAAAAGCCAAGCACTAAGAGTTACTATAGCATTTAATCAGTTCAAAATCTGACTATAAAAAAAAAGTTACCCAATACTGAAAAGTCATGATGTGATCTACTGTTTGTGAACAAACTGAGAATAAAGAATGTAAGTCTGATCCTCACTCCCTGTTTAGCCCACTGTAACAAAGAAAAACGTGCTCTGTTAAGGGCAAGAGAATGGATTTCATGCCAAGTTGGGTGCTCTCTCAGCCTTATCTCATCCTGATAGTTAATACTTAGACGGTTTATTGTGGAGCCTTGAATTCTAGTGAAAATGGTTTTGGTCCCAGTCCTACACAGTTAAGAGTGGAGGAGTGGAAACGTCCCAGAGCGGACACCCCTACAAGCCCTGGAAGCTGTGGCTTTGCTCTTCTAAAAGGGGAGAGGACATGGGTGGAGCTTAGAGTAGCAGCAGATGCTCCCACCTCACTGAGCACAGGACAAAAGAAAACATCTGTCTGTGGCTAAGCGAGCGCCCGCTGTGGTGTGCGCTCCTCTCTGGCCCCCAGCCTGCTCTGCTCGCCTCCCACTCTCCGGCCTGCTCCTGGGAAACGAGGAAGGCTGGTTGCAAGGCAGAGTCGGGTGCAGAGTGACAAAGGACACTCCGTCGCTGGGCATTTTTGGGGTTGTTCACATGAACAGAAGGTTTTGCCTGTCGCTGGTACACCCGCATAGCCTGTAACAGAGGGACTGGCCTAACAGAAGGTGATAACTGGATGACTTCTGACTTTCTCCATAACAAGACAGCAGAATTGACTCTAATAGCATGAACCATTTCTATTTTTTATTTCCAATTTCTTAATTAAAACCATTGTGCTTAAGGGCACAGTTAAGCGCTCGAGCCGCTCTAATAATCAGATGCTTTTTGGTGTCTCAAGCAACCCCAAAAAATTGTTTCCAAACAGTCTCACTCGTTGCCTTTTCCAAACAGTATGAAATGCTTTGCCGCATGATTCTGAAATATTTGCAGTCTTAGTCTTAGGAAGCATACTTAATTAAAAAAAAATATAGTCTTGTTTTGTCAAAAGTCAGTTTCTTGCTGCAGGTCAAGCCCAGGATATGCTAAAATAACAGACCATAGTCTTGGCATGGGTAGTTCCTGACCTAGACAATTAACAAGGCATTGAAATCCTAAAGGAATTTATTGGCATCAGATGGCAGAGCAGGCATAATATTCTGTTCATTTTAACTGAGCTAATTTGTCGTTTCCACATGAGCATGACTACCTTCATCCTCTGTATTTGTACAGCTGTCCTGAGACTGTAATGCTGCGGTAGTCACATTGGATGGGCACAAATAATAGATGGGATAATAGATGTTATGACATGGTATCAGTTTGGTCTTAACAAAGCTCCCAGTCATTATCAGTCTTTGAGCTGAAAGAAAAAGGAGACAATCCACCAGCTTTACATGGCATGCTAAAGTTGGATCAGCTGCCAAACCTATTGTCAGTTCTGGACCCAGTGACTTTGCTTTATGACTTCACCACCTCCTACTGAAGACATAAACTGGGGAGGCAATTAAATTCATAGGGTACCCTCTAATGAAGATATTCTATCAGCCTAAAGGATCACATGCCCTGCAAGTGTTTCTTGGTTAATTATGATGGATAATTACCATGGAAATCACAAGGTGTCTCAGCTTTTTTTCCTGAGTACTATCAAAATCACATTTCTTCAACTGTCCAAAGGCTATAACGTGATTTGAAATTGTTCCACTTTTGAACGCAGAGCATATACACTGTGAATTAAAAATATGAAAGTTGCTGCAGAAACTTGTCAATAGAATGCGCTGTTAAGACAAAGGCATTAGAGCATTAGTGAGCAATATCTTACACTGTTTCTTTTCCTGCTGGTGAATGTTCCATTTTGCATGGTAATAGCCAGTTGGGGGTATTAAAGAAATGTATCGATTCCAGTAGAGGGAATGGTTCAAACACTTGTATTTTCCTATACTCTCAGTGTCATTCATTTCACTTTTCTCATACTCAAAGTCATCCTTCAATTAAAATGGCTGTCCAGTCTCTGTTTTATCAAGTATTTAAAGGGTGTAATAGCTGCTTTAAGAGTAGTTCAGAGAGTAAATTCCATTTTATAGCAGAGGGTGTGCAAGGCACTGCCAGTAGACAGGCTGCAGCTGTTCACATAAGCAAATACCCCCAAAATTAAATGCCCCAAATCCTGATTGTCCATTCTTTGTTAACAAGGATTTGGGATCAGCAGGTTTTAATACTAGTAGCCCTTAATTTGCATTATATTTTACACTGCTTAAATTATAGTACCAAGAAATCGTATCAGGGCCTCGGGGCCAGGGGTGCTCCAGCCCAGCTTCCAGTACAGAGTAAGCCTATAGTACTTGCCTGCCCCAAGCAGGTAGTAAGTTTCCTTCTCTTAACTCCGTTTCTTTGCTGGTTCAATTGGATGACGCGCACCACACCTTTCTTCAGGTCCAACTGTCAAATCAGATTGGCGTTACTGACACATTTTAAAAGGCAAATAAAGACTAAATAAAAAGAAAAATAGATTTTGGTCCCTCCTTGCAATTCCAAAGGTGAGATTTTGCTCAGACAGATTCAATCTGTTGAAGTGTTTACTCCGAGAAGCAAGCGATTCATTTCTGTTGCTTCAACGTCACTTGACTCCTGACGCTAACAGATTGGCTTCCGATCCCCTCTCACCTCTGTCATTTCGTTTTTCTTCCACCCATTCATAGAACTAAGCGTAGAGTCTGTCGGTTCTGTGAATGGAGGTGGCACTGAAGTACCCATCAGTGCCCTCAAGTGGTCTTGGCGCCACAGGCTGTCCTCGGGAAGGTCTGGGGCTCCTTTTTGCCTCTCTCTTTAATAGTGTGGTACAGCTGATTGATGGATGAATTCTGAAAAGCAGGCAAAGCGCTCCTCAGTTGGGAAACCAAACAAGTGATAAACAAAGGTAATGAGACAGAATGAAAAAGATGAGCAAGAGAAATAAAGACCTGGAGATTTTGCAGGGTGACCGTGCAGACAGGTCACCTGCGAAGTCTGGTTAGAAAGTTTGCTTTATTCAGCACTTTGCATCTATGATTTATAGTTGTTGAGCAGCACAGAACAAAACCTGCACCAAACCCAAAACAACTCCAAGCCAGTGCTATCGACTTAAAAATCTAGTTGGCATAGGAAGTATTTTTACTTCAGAAGAACATATATTACGTTGGAGAAGTTAGCAGAAATCCATGGAGACGATCTGGATGACACTGCAAGTACAAATATTCAATTTACAGCTCTCTGTACATAAATTACATTCTGCAGCCTCCTGAGTGGCTTTAACATGTTATGTTACAGTTGAAACTATAATTTATTTTTTTCTGCAGGAAATTTCCCATCTTTTAAATAAGGCATTAAGATTTAAGAGTGGCAATGGAAGTTACGTGAGCTAGAAAACAGTAAGATAATTAGCCTAGTCTGACTTAAAAGAAAGAGGGAACTCTCTCCATTTGTTCTGTGTACAAAGTTCCTTTGTCTAAAATGAGCCATCACTTCTCTGGTGGCAAACCCAGGATGCTCAGTGGAGTCAGGCTTGCAGGAGGTGTTACTTACATTGGTAGAGCCAGGAGGACGTGCAGGTTATCCCAAGAATCTCAGAGAGGTGGTGCTGGAGACCTGGTGAAGGTGAAAAAAGTGATCACCTTTGAGCAAGGTGTTAAATTTGCAGGTCATGTTCCTACAGCATCTAACAGCACGGCACAAACCTGCAGGCTGTGCAGCAAGCTGGGTTGAATCACAAGTGCGTAGACATTTTAAGCTCTGTTTTACCTGTATGGTCATCTCCAAAATGCTGCCTGCTCCAAGGTTTACATTCACTTCTTTGGACTCTTTTCAGGGTCAGCCTGGTGAGCTGGGAGCTCAGGGTCCGATTGGGTCCTTGGGATCTACAGGACCACCTGGTCAGCCAGGGGAGAAAGGACAGAGAGGTGAGAATGGGCAGCCCGGGCCAGCTGGAGAAAAAGGTGATAAGGTAGGAAACGCTACAGAGAGCTCTTCTAGGTGTGCGCAGTGTGAAATATCGGCCATGGAACCAGAACCTGAGGGATCAAACAGCATTTGCCAAACTGTGCTTCTGCTCACACAAAATTCTCACTGAAATTAATTACAGCTTGCTTTAAAAATTGTTTCGGGGGGTTTTTGTTGTGGGTTCCAAAGCTAGCATTGTCAGAAGACAAAGTAGAATGAAACAGACCCAGGTTCTGGCTGTTCCATACCATATCATCCTCCGTAACCGCAGAGAGGGCTGGGGGGACTGTGGAGCTGGAAGGAAGAGTATGGTGCTTTTAAAAGTGCTGTACACTAAACAGAATTTTATTACCACTTAGGGAGCATAAATCGCAGTCCAGGTCCACACCTTTCCTAGCTGTACAGAACCTGTGCTTGGCTCCTGGGACTTTATATTACCTTTTAATGGTCTGATTCCATGGTATTATCAAAGCAGGAGCAGGGCTGTGAAATTACACACAGAATTATTTTATATGTTATAGGCAACGTCCCCTTCTCTGTTATTTTATAACCCTTTGAGAATGAAGGGTACGAGAGTTAGACACTTGTCCAAGTTCCGCACCTTCCATTACACGGGTATTTATTGGCACTGATCTCCTGCTAAGACTGTATAACTTTCAGATATTTATTTCTGACAATTCTGTCATTGCTGATTTGTATTTCAAACAAGACTGTTTCTTGCTATATAGTATCACATACTCTTTGTTTTTGACTGTTGAAGAGCTAATGCCTTCAGCAACTTTGTTTTCTCACGTCGCTTGTTTTCAGGGCCCAACTGGAGTCCCAGGATTTCCAGGTTTAGACGGTGTTCCTGTAAGTATTGAATGAATATTGCTTTATAAAAAGTCCAGGATTTTTAACCTGAATAGGGACGTAAAAAGGGAAGTAGGTCCTAAAAATATCTTTAGAAGCATGTGATTATGTATTTTTCTGAATGTCTTCAGTGTGGAAATGGGCGTGGTAAAAGATACAGTATTTTGAACAAGGCTGTTTATTAGAACTGAATTCCTATGCTGTTATTAGTTTCATATGGATCAAACAAAGTTAAAATGTTGGATTTTGAAAGTGAAAACAGAACCAGAAACTGAGTGGGTGTCTTCACATCTGCTTTTCAGCTGTCCACACTTGACAATGGGACCGTTGCCAGAATACCTGTATAATGTAGAGGTCACAAGGCCAAAATTTAACACACACACACACACAAAAAAAAAAAGCAGTTCTCCCAAGAAATGCATATTCTTTTTATGAAAAATGTTAATTAGAAACCAGTGTCCACAAATTGAAATGAAGAACCTTAAAGACAGAAAGAAGGAAACATTGACAAGATCATTTCAGGCAAATGGCCAGGACACTTTCCTGATGATCATTCAGAACCCCTTAAAAAAATAATACATATATATATTTGGGGCCAAAATTACTATTTGTTCCTTACAAAAATGTTTAATTCTGTGAAAATAATTTTTCCTCCAATGGAAGGATCATTCCAAGGGAAATCTCACTGTTTCTATTGCCTAGTGTCTAATTTGCAGAAGAACTAACCCCTATCTGGCCATCAGCTCTTGCTAGGTTAGAAGAGATGTGAGATGTCCTCTGTTTCAGATCCGAGATATTTGTTTCTGAATTGTTCTGTTAGTGTAAAAAGTAATTCCTTACTTCTCACAGCGTATCTCTAACAAATATTAAACTGCCTTTCAGGGATTACCAGGACGTGAAGGCCCCAGGGGCCAACGCGGTTTAGATGGCTGCAACGGCTCGAGAGGAGATCCAGGATTTCCAGGCGAAAACGGTTATGTTGGACCAAGAGGCCCTTACGTACGTGAAAGGAGTTCCTGCTGCCTGGGGTACTCTGTGTTTGCACATCCCTTCCAAGCCAGCAGCCCTTTGGAGTGACAGGAATGTTAGGCTATGGCACGAGCTCTACACTGCACAGGGAATTTCGAGGCATGCTTACTAAGGTTAATGGGAGTGAAGGATACTTGGTCCCTTAACAGATTAAGTTTAAGCTTGAATGTGAAGTAAGTTCCTATGTCCTTGAAGTATCAAAGTCTAATTTGCAAGTTAAGTTCTGCTTTGTTTCCCCAGTACGTAACCACACCAAGCTAATAACTGTTTCATAGACGTACAACCGAGGAGTAGCTCGAAACCATCGCACCGTTTATCAATACTTGACATTTCTTGTAAGCCTTATTAGTAAGTAAGGACATACCTGAGATGAATGAACAGTAAGTGGAAGCTTCAGCAAGTCTTGTAACACTTGAAGATTTGTAGTGGTTGATCACGCAAGCGTATTAGTAGATCTCTTCCAAATTCACGCTGTTACAGTTTCACGTGCCTCTTTTTACCCATCCCTATCCACGACTGCTCTGTGCACACCTTGTCTTGTCTGGGTGTTGATCTGTACATGTAGAGATCATTTCAGTTAGAATGTTTAAAATTAGCACTTTTATGTTGTTTACTTTTGCTGTTAAAATGAAAAGCATTTTAAAACTGTTTAAATAGTTGTGTTAGCAGTGCTCTCCTAATGAGGATAAAGCACAGATTCATGTCAGTAAGGGATATAAATTACTGGAGCGCTAAAGGAATTTTGATGAACAGATCTAGTTTCCAGTCTTTGACTTTTTGTGGAAACAAGTTTTAGTTCCGAATGATTAATAGCTGCTTAGTTGGTCTAAGAGCTTCCCTGAAATTTTCCAAATAATAAAAACTACAATTTACATGAAAAGTCAAATGTGTTTAGGAGGAGCTATATAAGACGCTGGGTGCCAGAGTGAAAAGATGTGATCAAAAAATATAGCAATTAGAAAGAAAAACATACAGTTTCAGTTTGAGACCTATAATAAATGCTGTGAAATACACAACCTGATAAAAAACCCTGGATAATAACCTCATTTGTTACACCTCTCAAATTAACCCATTAATCCTCCACAGAGTAAAATGACTTCTGCTCAAACTGTAATTGTACCTGTACTTTCTTGCTTATTATGGCTTTCAAAACAGACTTTGCTTTTTATAATTGGCCAAGTGACATAAAGGACAAATGAGACATGGGAGAAATTACAGCATAAATCCTCCCAGTTCCAGGCGTGTGCTCTTGGGCAGGCCTAGAAAAGTATTTCCCACCTACAAAGAAAGGGAGACACAACAGGCATGCAGCCTTGGACACGCACGCTAAAATTCCACTGCAAATTAATTTAATTCCCCAGAAAAGCAAGACATGGTAACCATATTTGCCTGTGCACAAGAATTCTATTCCCACCTCTCTATGCAGATCGCCCGCTTTGAAATCAAATTTCTTGCACCGAGCACCAACTTAACTATATATTACAGCTAACATTTTTCTTATTCACAGCCTTGTTCCATCTAGTTTTATTTAGCAGGATGTACACATCTATCAGCTTTACTTCTGTTACTTTGCAGAATCTGTACATTTGCCGCGGCAATAAATTAGAAAAGAAAGTGATTTTTATTTGTACGCCCTTACCTAGGCACGTAGAAGGTAACAAACTGAGTCTAATGAAGGTGTTTGATTACACAAGAATAAAATACCCAAAGACAAATATAACTTTTGGTGTGTTTAATGTGCTCCCTAGCGGCTTTTGTTTGATCTGAAATCTGCATCCACTCTGCTGTAGCTGTATCCAGCTGCAGGCAGCTGTGACACTTATTTTTAGAGCTGCACCATTCTAGGGATAAGTACTTTCCCTGTTTCATTTTGGCTTCAAGATTTGAGCAGCCAGTACGTAACATCAGGAAACCAATAGTTTTAAAGGGGTTAAATTCTGTGTAAAAGAGTATCCCATGTTATTGAAATCAATAGTTAAGTGATAGCTTAGCCAAATTATATCCAGTACATTTGGATTTCAAATGAGAAAACTTCAGGAAAAATGTCTTAGTAGATCTGTTCTTCACATATGTACAAATCATGCTCTTAACAGTCAAATAAGCATTACAATTAAATTTAGCAAAAGCAAATCATCTGCTCCTGCTAAGTCAGATTGAGGTTTTGAGGGTGCTAAGAATGGCAGAGTTTTACAGAGGACTCCACAGAAAGTACCATGGGAACTTAGTTTTTAAAAATACAGGGCATACAGAAGGCAATTTGACTTTTAAAAGTCTTGTGAGATTAAAAAACCAGCAAAACGCTCATGCAGTGATGGTAGTTCTGCTGGATTACCTAGTGATGTTTGGGCATCAGAAAAGCACAGCCTGAGAGATCATCATTTCACAGAAATGTAGGATATCAGGAAATGGCATGTTTTAAAAAAATATTTATTTATTTTTCTTTAAAGGGCAACCCAGGGCAAAAAGGAGAAAAAGGAAATTCGGTGTATGTTTCACACTTTGGAAGAGGACCCCCAGTAAGTATCTGATGGTGAAAAAAATCATATCTTGTAGGAAAACGCATAGCAAATATAGTTGTTCTCATAACTCCTCACTGGTTAAGAAAGCTTGGTGCAAAAAAAAAAAAAATAGATTAGAAGCCAGTATACAACTGAAACAGCTTGTGATCTTATTAGCTACAGAGTTAGAAAATATCCACAACAAAGCTTGTAAGGATTCATTTGCTAAATGATTGTTATTACAGGGAGACAGAGGAGCTCCTGGACCCCCCGGCACGCCTGTAAGTACAGTCACTGCGTCCTATACATGCGTTTTGTCTTGAGCATCTTTCAGATTTTCCTTTGTAAAAAAACAGAGGTTTCTCTCTGCCTGCCTTAAATAGCAAAATTCTAGACTGAAGTGTACCAAACATTGAGTCCCAGTAGCCTGCCCCCATCACCAGTCCATGCTGGCCAAAAAAGGATCAGAAACAGGCCATACCCATCTGCAGAAGCTGTGCATGCGGCAATTGTCACCCTGGTACTCACAGTTTGCAGAATATTTTCTCTATACGTTTCAAGATGCCTAAAGATGTGACACCTTCTTCAACAGTACCCAGTGGATGTCCCAAGAACACATAGCACATGACCATATTTTGGCCATAAAAACTCATGATAAGGAAAGAGAATTTAATTTCATTGCTGACTCACTCTCCGAATCACAGAATGTCTTTGATTGAAAGAGACCTTCAAGATCATCCAGCCCAACCTTCAACCAAACACTGCAGCTCACCACTAAACCATCCTAAGCACCAGGTCCACATGCTGTTTAAATCCCTCCAGGGGTGGTGACTCCACCGCTGCCGTGGGCAAACGATTCCAATGTTTAATAACCCTTTCAGTGAGACAATGTTTCCTACTGTCCAGTCTAACCCTCTACCTAGTGCAGCTTGCATCCACTCAATGCCTTTGGGTTCCTCTTCTTAAACCCTTCCAAAAAGTGTTCCCCGATGAACTGTATCAATTCCCCACACTGTAGCACAATTCCTGACACGATACTCATTCCATCCATTAATAACATAGAACTGCGCATTGCCATGTATGCGGGAACATCCAGAAACCGGTGCTGAGCCGCTCTAGCAACAGGCTTCAGGCCTGGTGTAAGCCTCAGGCCGTGGGTGGCAGGCAGTGGCCAGCAGACTGAATCCAAGTGATGCAGACATTTTGGAGGGACTGATTTTGTGGAGATAAGGGTAAGCTCTTGGTATTGTCACAAATGGACTTTCTGTCATTTTTTCCAGGGACCTAGAGGGTCAAGAGGTACAACGGGCCCATCGGGATACCCAGGCCAGCGGGGCTTGCCTGTAAGATCACCACAGTTATTACACAGCCTTCCATCTTCAGGACACGTGTGAATTCTGATCTACTAACTTTAGAGCTTGCCTGAATGTGAACTAAAGCCTACAAGTAATTTTTGATGCAGATGGTAAAAAGAGAGATTTTTGCCTTACCTTATGAGTTTGGAAGTTCAGGAATTGGAGCACATGTTGTTCCTTCCCGTGCCTGCGTGAACACGTTTCATCCTGGCAGCCTGTGGTCATGGAGGAATGCTGTGAGCGCTTTCTCCTTATTCCCTTGCCCCAAGGCCACCTTGTGGGCACAGGGAAATGGGAAGTGAAAGAGCTCAGCCCTGCTGGAAGCAGTGGCCAGTGGAAGGACTTTGCACTTCGGGACAGCTACATCCCAAGAGGAAATTCTGCTTCTAGGTGCTGCTGGCAAGAGGAGGTTATTTTCAAAGCAAAGCTGTTTCTAAGTCAGACATATTAACTTGTTCTTATTCTCTTTTAAAGGGTATTCCTGGTTACCCTGGTTTGCCAGGTGAACAGGTAGGCAATGACTTTTCCCGAAGTTGTTAGTGAAATAATAATAATTTATACAAATATTTATATTTATACAAATAGTTATTTGTTACCAAGTTTTTCAAAAGAGTTACTTGATTAAATTCTAAAGTCAGCATTTTCTGATTATCTTCAAACTGTATGGTTTTTGTCAATTAGGGAAATCCAGGTATTGGAGTGGACGGACAAAAAGGGGAGCCGGTAAGAAAACAAATATTATTAAATATATTATTGCTGTAGAATTAGAAGTATAATAGAGTCTTGCTGGGCTCCTTGGAACCCATTCTTTTGAGGCTGTGTGCTCCCACTAATCATGTTACTACAGAAGGGGAAGTCATTGAGTTACTGAATCACTCAGTTCTGGGCAGAAGTGATCCCTTTAGTGAGCTGCATAGAAGGATCAGGCACATCCTGGAGGTTCTGAAAAGCACCAGTGGATATGTTTGTGAGCAGTTTATGGCAGTGACCTTCGGTACAGACGCTGCCTAAATCATCACCGTGGTACCCTCCAGTGACAGTGCCTGTACCCCATCAGTTGCCAAGTTTCATCTCTTGCTCTGCTCAGGTGCCAAGGAAAGGTCAAGAAATAACAGGTACAAGCCAGAACACAGGAGGTTCCACCTCAACATGAGGAGAAACAACTTTCCTGTGAGGGTGACGGAGCCTGGAACAGGCGGCCCAGAGAGGCTGTGGAGTCTCCTTCTCTGGAGACTTTCAAAACCCACCTGGATCTGTTCCTGCGTGGCCTGCCCTGGGTGATCCTGCTCTGGCAGGGGGGTTGGACTTGATCTCCAGAGGTCCCTTCCAACCCCTAACATTCTAGGATTCTATGATTCTATGACAAGCACATAATAGTAGGTCCTCTCCCAGTCTCCACCTATTACTATACTCAGGACTTAAAGAGCCAACGTGTGATATTTCTCTACAGCAGGCTCGGAGCAGGAGCCATGAGTAGCATTCTCATTTACGACCTTAGCCATACCATTATTTTTAATGATTGAGGAGAATAAGAGGGGATTAAAATCATCAGCCTTGCTCATCTGGGAACACCATAGAGAGGCTTACAGATCTCAGTGCAACCCTGTATTTATCTCCAGGTGTTAGTACCTGTTTGGTGAGCACAGAAATACGTAGAGCTGTAGCACAACAGGAGAACGTGCTGAGTCTCACTGACGTGAAGAACAAAGCAGAACGTCTCTTTGCTGTTCCTTGGCTTCCATAGGGTGACACTGGACTTCCTGGGCCACCTGGATCACCACTGCTAGTTGGACCTCCTGGAGCTCAGCTGTTCAAAGGAGAAAAGGTGTTAATTTGTCTTCATATTTAACAGTGCTCGACTTGGCAAGTACAATACTATGATGTAATTTTTGCAAGCATAGCATAGGACAAATCTTTCATTCTGTAATAAACCATCAGCTGTCGTTCAGCACCCTTTCAGGGGAGAGAGAAAGTCCATGTGTGCTTCAGCTCCTGTCCTTGAGGGAAGACTGTCTTGATGCAGAAAGATACCAAAGCCCTTGCTTTGGTTTTCTTCACTTTTTGTCATGAGCAAATCATATTTCGGGCATCTCGGATAAAGCTGGTTACTCTGCTATTGAATCTTTTTTGTGACTCTTCTGAAAAATGGAAGTGTTTGTGATCTTTGGTAATTACTCTCTTTGAGATTTCTCCAGTGACATGAAAATCAAGTGTGATTTTGTCTGTTTTTAATGCAAGTTCCTGTTATTTACTGTACTTCAATATCACACCTGCTGTAGCCACAACTGTGTACACTAAAACATTAGAATGTTTGTTTGAAAAGAACAGGAGTTACAAAAGTGGCATGACAAAGCCCTGCATTGGAGTCTCTATGTCCTCGAGTCCAATTTGCTCAAATACACAACTGAGAAGGTGAATTTGGCATTGCCAGCATCTGCAACTCAACCCAGGGAGCCAATAGACTTCACATATTGGATCTCAGGCTTTGATGATGCCCACGGTTGCTCCGTACAAGTGTACAAGGAAGAGGGGAAGGTCCAGAAGAACTTACACAAGCTCCCAGTGTTACTGGGAAGCACGATGTAGGCTGCTGTGCCACATGTGGGATGATCCTGACCACGTAGCCAGTACCGCATGCAGATTTGGGCTAACCACAAAAGTGTAGACTTAGGCGGCTGAATACTTGCATCAAACTAACTCGAGCAGCAAACGAACAAGAACGACTCTCATGCGTGTTTGGAGGAACAAAGCCCCGATTAGCAGGTCCCTGCAAGTGAAAAGATAGATTTGTCCCCCTCCACAGTCATTATGCTGCTTCGACAGCGTTAACAGAAGGAAAAAATCAGTACATAATTTTTTTGGTTTTCATCTGCCTAGTACACCTAGAGGAACAGGGCCAGAGCTAAAGAAAATACTATTTAACAGCTGTTAATCAGAACAGGACTCAAAAAAATATTAAACAGCACATAGAGGTGTCCTGCAGATTAATATCCACAAACTTTCCTTCTATACGTAGGGCCAAAAAGGACTACCTGGGGTCACAGGACACAGAGGGCCACGTGGACCCAAAGTAAGTAATGTGATTTTTTTCTTTCATAGTGCTAACAAAGTCCTTCTCTGGTTATTAAGTCAATCTTTTAAAGCACAAGGTGATGGAAGAAATAACAGTGTGTGTGCTGTGAAATTTAATCATCACCTAAATCAGTGCAAAAGCAAAAATATTTCAAAAGCCTTTGGAAAACCTTTCTGGGTCTGTTTTACACATACCTAGTGAATGTTGCCTGACAGTGAAAAGTCAGTGTTGTTTAATTGACCAGGTCTGTGAAGAAAATAGAAGCACAGACTATTTTCGCTCAGGAAGAGAAACAGAGAAGATCTGGAAGTGTTCTTATGGGGAGTGATGTCTGTTTCCCTACGTACGTTAGGGAAAGGATTTAGCTGCACATTCTGGGTGTCCTCGAGAGCAGAGGAGGCAGAGCCACCTGCTTGGAGGAAGAGCTGCCATTTGCTGGCTATTCTACCTCTGCTTTTCTTTCTGTCAGCTTGGTTAATTGAAACATTGGTGTGGCAGTAAGGCATTCCTGGATGCCAGGCAGAAGCAGCCACAAAAGATTTTGGAGTTTTTATTGCTGATTGATTTGGAGGAGAAAAATACCAGATCTCAAAAAAACAGAAGCTAACTGGGGGCAAAAGAATGAGTCTAGTTTATGTTAAAAATGTACTTAGTTTTGTAGGCAGAAGAGAGGAAACGAGGAGCTTGAACATCATATTTCTAAGTCTAGCACTTACTCAGAAATTCATTTTCCACCATAAAGGGACCACTGTTACTCAGCACTGGAAAAGGGGACAAATTTGGTCTTTTTAGATCAGCTTTACTTTGAAAAAGATGGGCCTTATACGCTTGCTCCAGTAGATAATAGTACACTTGTCAGTTATAAGCAGAAACTGAGAAATTGCTTGATGGAGCTCACAAGATGCCCAGAGCTTTAAAAAAAAATTAAAAAAAATAAATTAAACAGCTAAAACACATTAAGCTTGGAGGAGAGACCACACAGCAGGTTGCTTGACTAACTGCATCTACGTCGGCGCTGCTCGTGGTGCTGTATGAAGTAAGCCCCAAGTGAAACAAGATCTATTAACCTACTACACACATAACTTAAGAAACATGCACAAAAAACAGCATTTATGATAAACTTCACTGAGCGTTTTGTTTAAACAAAGTGTTTTGAATGCTCCAGGGCATACCTGGGAGAGGAGAAAAAGGTGAAAAAGGCATTCCTGGTTTCCCTGGATTACGGGTAAGGCAGTTGCACAATAAATTACTTAACAAATTTACTATAATTAGGTTCATAATATATTTGGCAGCTGAAGTTTGCATTTCCAAGAAAGATTTTAAGGATTTTTTTTTTTAAACTAACCTGTCATGCTCTCTGTATAGAATACTCAGGAGCCCTGCCCTGGGACTCATCGTGACTCGGACATTAAACAATCTCATATAGACTTTCTGTCCTTGGAAAGAAAGTAAATCTGTAGGGTTATCTCTAAACAGTTCACACTGCAGTTCCAAGCTCCTTTGGAATAGCACGACACTAACACAGTAATTTTAGCATAGTCCATATGTGTCCAGGGCAGTTTTTTACAGCAGCTTGTGCTTGAGTTGTCTAACAATCCACTACTGTGCTTGGTGCAAAGTGATAAAAAAAGTGAAGACCTGTCTGGTTTGTTGACCTTGGTCCATAGATGAAATTCATGCCCCTCTCTCATATAAAGTATTTGCAAAAACTTCGCAAAGTTTTGGGAAATATCCCAAGTAGTGATTATCTCAGTAACATTAACTGCTCAGCAGTTCTGAATAGGTGTAATTGTTAATAAGCTTTTACTGGTTTAACTCACATTCTGCTTGCTTTTATCAGGGTAATCCTGGTTCTTCTGGACCTGCAGGCTTTCCTGGAATGAAGGTAAGATGACAAAGTATAGGCAGCTCCCTGAACACTGGGATTAGCGAGATTTGGTTTTCTGTGGATTTGCGCTTATTTGGAATTTCCACAGGCTTGATAGCTCACGCTGCATTCCTTCCCTTCTCTCCTGCTACCTGTTGTTAGAGAAGTTGTATGAATTCTTTGTTTTTGAACTTCTGAAGTTGGCTACTGTGAAGTTGCAAGCAGGAGGAAGAGCCAGTGGGACACGAGTATAGCATGACAAAAAAGTTACGCAGTGTGTTAACTTTGTTTGCCATGGTGACATTGTGAAATTTTGTGTTATATGCATGCTTTGTTCATCTTTGTGGCTCAAGAAATTCCAGTTTTGCTTTTGAGTCTGGTAAATGGTAGTTATGAACTTACAATGTCTTTCTGAAGTAAAGAACAACAGAGATAGGTAGGTAGACCTACATCTTCCCCTTTTTCCTATCTCCTCTCCGCAGCTCATTTTCAAGTCTATTTAAGGTAATGATCATGCTGGTCATAAATCCCATTAATGGACAGATATTTGCGTTTAGACTTATGTTCCAGGTGACTTTTATCTGCAAATTCACTTTTTGGTTTGGGTTTTTTCCCCCCACTGCCTACCTAAAGAGATTGAGTACTGGAGGGATGAGTATATTAGTAGATCATACAAGGATGGAAAGTGTTGATATGCAGCTGCTTGCCCTGCAATAATAGTTTGAGGGTCATCAGCAGGCAGCAAACCGATTTCAGCTGTATTAAGCAGACAAGCCTGCTGGGATGTAATTCCAGCTAATTCTGTGCCCCAGAAACATGGAATCCGCTGACCACTGGCTAAATAACTTGGCAATACATGTTGGGATGTTTTTTAGCAGACAAGAGTCTATATAAAGCACGCTGTCTCCTGTACAAACGCGGTGAATTTTCTGAAACAAGCTGCAGGTGCTCTTGTAACATGAGCGTGTTACGTGACTGCCTAAGTTTTGTTCATTTAATTATATTAATGCCTTAGCAGATTAATCAAACTGTATTTATGTGGTCCTTTCCAGGGGGAACCAGGATTTGCAGGTTTTCCTGGGCAACCTGGCTATGCAGGCATACAGGTAAAAGAACAAACACACGTGTGTGCTCACGCATATATGTAAATGCTATCAAAGTGCTAATGATTCCTCCCAAATGTACCTGCTTATCAGAATGAGTATCAAGCTTTACAGCCCCAGTTCTCCTTGTCTGTGTCCCAAAAGGCCCTGAAGTCCAGTCCCAGGAATGCAGCCTCACTACACACTTCCCACAGTCACATTCTTGTGTTCTCAGCTCCCATTTGCTGCAGAGAGCAGGGCTGACTCCTAATCTGCAAAGCAGAAAGTCTAATACAGTTTGCCACATAAAAGACTTCCCTGAAGTCCACTTGACTTGCAATTCCAACTATCAAAATCCAAGCTAATTTAGAAATCCTCCAAGGAGAAGTGATTTTCCTTGCCATTTGTAGGCACTTCTATGTCACCCTGATGCGGATGTTTTAAACTTCTTATAAGAGCTTCAAGTATCTTTTTACCATCAGTAATATTGATAACTGTGAAACCTTTTTTCTTAATGCTTATCTGTCATAATAGAAGCAATGTCCAAATTGCTTCCAAGCCAAGTAATTACAGCTTGGTTGTTAAAACAGCTCAGATGGGTACTGATCTACTGGAATTGATTCATCTTTCCAATAAATGAATAAAATCAAATATAGCAGCCACGAGTTCTGAAGGGTCGAATAGATACGTGCGACAGGTATGTTACTGCTTAGCCCCTGGTAGCCTGGAAGAAAATGATTATTTTAAATCTTTTAGCCTGGTTTTAAATGCTATAAAGTGTAAAAATCAAGTTGCTCAGGTGATGTGTCACATCCTACCATAACCCATCACTGCTGAAGCTTTCAGGTACATGCTAGCACACTGCCTATTCATCTATTGGCCACCAAAATCTATTGTTGGACTCTTACAGGGGGATCCAGGAGAAAAAGGGCCCCCAGGTCCTCCTGGAGCTGTTGGAACTCCGCTGCTGCCTATAAAAGGTTATAGCTGGTTTTAACTAGTCTTTCCGCTGTATCATGTGGGTAGGACCTATTTTGCTGAGGTCTTTGGGAGTGATCACTGGGGTCTCAGGGGACAGGATCCTAAAACACAATCTTCTAGTGGCCACATTCTGTGTTTGGTTTTTGTCTCGCTCATCTTACTGGAACATACTTAAACATAGAAGTTTCATCTTGTTTGCTTGAAATACGTTTATGGCTACAGCCACAGCTAGATCTACAGCACTACCCCCAGTGTGCACTGCCAAATGTTCATAACATGAGATGTACATTTATTTTAAATGCTACCTGTATTTACTTTGGACAAACACTTCGCTCCATATTCTGAAATATGTACCACAAAGGTACTGCTAAAGGGTGACAAAGAGTTTAAATTGCGCCCATGAAATGAGGAGGAATCCATAGAAAAGTGACCAAATCCTCCCACCTTAAAATTAAATTGTTACACATTTTAAAATGTTCCACAAAGACACAAGAAATTACTGCATTTTACTTCCCTGTAATTCCCAAATTATAATTTTGGTTGCAGTTTAATTTACGTTTAAGCTGTCAGTTGTCAATTCACAGTGTTTTTACAATTCTATGTAGGTCCACAAGGAGATCCTGGATTTCCGGGTCCTGCTGGTAATATGGGGTCAGTTGGACCAATTGGTCCTGCAGGCCTGCTGGGAAGACCAGGAGACGATGGAAGAAGTAAGAGAGGCAGGGGATAAAGGGTGGACTATAACCAGTGGGAGAGAAGGCGACTGAAAGAAAACTGGTTTGTGTTCTAGTTTGATGCCAGTCACCAGCAGTAAGGATTTGATCTCTCTTGGGAGTTGAATAAAAATAGCTCAGCACTTAGCAACCAAAAAGAACCAAAATGATCCAAACAGAACATTAAGAATTACTCGAAAAGGAACAGAAGACAGAGCAGAATGCTCCCATGCACTGTAAATCCATGGTGTGCCCCTATTTGGAGTGCTGTGCTCAAGAATTCTATTCTCCATCTCAGAAAGATCTAAAGAAAGGTGATGCAGATGACTGCTCTGTGTAAGGAACTCAAATGACTGGGGTGTCTGGAAAAGAGATAATGGGGAGGAGGAAAAGAAGCATTTGAAAGTCTAAAGCAGGAGCCTCTCTTCCTGGGAATCCTGGAAAACCTAAAGATTTAGATTTAAGTCTTTGTGATATAGAAGGTCTTCTTCAGGACAGTTCTGAATGGTCTGTAATTTCCTCCTTGGTATCTTGGAGTAATTGTTACTATGAAGCTGTATGGGCCATATACCTTTTTTTTTTTATATAGGTCTGCCTGGCCTGCCAGGAGTGAGTGGGGCACCAGGACCTCAAGGTTTTCCAGGTGATCCTGGTTTCCCTGCAACAGGTGAATCAATCCCAGGAAGACCTGGATTTCCTGGACCACCAGGTCTAACAGGACAGCCAGGAAGACAAGGCGTACCTGGACTACCTGGTAGGTTCAGCAGCCATTCATAACACACAGAACAATATTCTTGCCATAATAGAGTCATTGCTTTTGTTGGTCCTACAAAAAACTGAGGTGTAAAGAGCATTTTGACAGATACATCAAGCTTTGTGTGTCATCTAGAAAACAGATTTTTTTCTATTAGTTGTCAATTAGTGAGATGTCAAGATTTAAGTCATTTTCTGGGTGATTTAAGCCCACAAAGTAACATATATGAAAACCATCCCTAAAAATATATCACCTGAAGTTAAAAACACAGCAAATCAGGGAGGAAACCCAAGTCAACATCCTTTAGTAAAGAAACAACTGTCATAAAGTTCTGCAGTGGAAAAAGGAAGAAGTAGTGGCAACAAAACCACAAATGTGTGAGCAGCCACTCCAGCCAGGCTGATTCCTGGAGCACCATCTATAAGCAGTGACTTGGTGAACCATTTGATAAGATCTCTGCCTTTTCACATGAGGGTAACACGATAAGGGAGTGGAGAACACATGACCTAAGCTGTGGAAACAAGTCAACCAGATCCATGGTAGCTGTACAATTTGTTTTTTCAAAGGTATCATCTGTACTGACAGAGGGATCCCCGGAGAGCCTGGAGCAAAAGGGCAGACAGGCCTTCCGGGAAGAAAAGGTGAAAAAGGAGAAAAGGGTAAGTATGTCTGGATAGCAACAATTCAAATATGAGACCTTTGCCAGATACATTAGGCCTAAATTTGTAAAAAGTTGATGGTAAACTTGGAGGATAAGTCCCATCAATGGCCTGTTAGCACTGGGGCTTCTAAGCCAGGAGAGTCACGTCAGCAGGTCTTCTTACAGCACTGAGTAACTGCTGTGATCTGCTTCATGCCTTTGAAGGCCTTAATGAGATAAAATGGTCTGTGCACTACTCACACAGAAAAGAAAAAGAGCGCTGTTACTTTTTTGCGTATTCATTTTGCAACTGTTTCAATGTATTTTTGAATCCATCATGTAGGAAATCAAGGCCCTTGTGCATGTAGTGCTGGTCCTCCTGGTCCCCGTGGTATGCAAGGACCTCCAGGTACTCCAGGAAGAAAAGGACAAATGGGATACCCTGGAAGATACGGAGAAAAGGGCGACCCAGGCTTACCTGGTGCAGTGGGATCTCCAGGGCTCCCTGTGAGTAGCTTCCATGAGCTTCAGTAAATAAATAGCATCAAGTTACCACTTCTGCGGGAGGTATTGAACCAGAGTGGTGGAGGAACTGCCCTGGACAACTATAGGGAAGTTTTATCTACTTTTGCATATTACAGTCTAGTTGGAGGATGGATTTTCTCAGCATCTGATCTCCCTTGCATCAGTGGGCAGAGTTTTAACTGAGGGATGGAATCCTGTGTGGATTCCATGTTTGTGGGGGGTCGGAAGGCTTAGGAAAGCTGGTGAATGTTCACCTTGTTTTATTTCAACTTGGTTTTGGTTTAGTTTTGAATACCCACTGGTTTTTTTTTTTCAGTTATTCAGTTATTTCAAAGTAAAGCATTTCCAGCAAAACCTTATCAGGGCCAAGAATTGCATCATGTCAGCAGGTCAGGATGGATTTCATGTCAACATCCACCTGGGGGGAAGCAGGGACTGCAGAAAAAGCAACCCTTGATTTTATTCAGGCATTTCAAGTCATTTTAATTCCTTTTATGGAAATTAATTGACAAGCTTATTTGATATGCTTAGTCGACTTTATAAGGCAATCTGGACATAATGTAGAGCCTTTCACTCCTCCAGAGTCTGAAAGGCAGTGCTGTTTGTTAGTGTTTATCCCTTTACTGTTCCATAGTACTTTAAAATCTCCCATTTTCGGTCACTATGACTTTCTGACAATACCAGGTACCTAAGTAGATGTAGATGAGATTTTTAATTGGCAGCTTTGTGAGCTTTCACTTGGCAAACCAAAAAAAAAATATCCAAACAAAACCACACATCACTTACCTGCAGCCGCCACATTCCTTTCTGGGAGGACAGCCCCATCCTGCAGTCACCGCGCTCCGGAGATCCCTTTCTGTATAGCCTCGGGAGACTGTGGGCTGAAGTCTGCAGTGGGAAGAGTTTGTGAATCATTTACATCTTCATATTCCTGGATTTACAGCCCCAGCCATACACGGCCATGGACCCAATTCTTCAACCATCGCAATTTCTTTCCCATGTCTGTGCATGTGGCAGAATCAGGCTGCAAAGGGCAGGTGCCACTCACACACCTCTTGAAGGACATCCAAAGAGAGAAGCGTTTCTTTTCGGCGTGTTACTCTTCATTGGTGTGGTTTGGGGAAACAGCGCAAAAGCAAGAGGTGGAGACCTAATTTCCCCCTCAATTCCCACTGATTTCTTGATGGAAATAACTGATATTTCATTTTTTTTTTGTCAATGGTAAGGGACCACCTGGTTCTGCTGGACAACATGGTGAAAAAGGAGAGAAGGGTGATCCAGGAAGAGTTAGAATAAAAGGTAAACACACATTTTATCATTAGCCTTTTTGTTTCCTAGACAATTCCTAGGCAAGAGTGTGAGAAAACCATATTTCTTTACTTTTTAAATTAGTAAATTACTGAAGCCCAGAGGTCATCTATATCTAAACTGCTTTCTTGGTACCATCTTGTTCATTTCCTTCTTGCTAAACACAAGATCACCATGGTGCTTTGTGGTTTCTACTCCATAGATTTAACAGTTTGTTATTAATGCTAATGAGCAACTTTTCATGTCAAGTGATTGATAATCAGAGCCTTACAGAGGTCAGCATAGCAAAGACTAAGCAGAATAGAGTTACTGTGAAAGCATGAAAAAATGGTATTGTAGAGAAGCCCCCTCCTGAAGTGTCATATGCCAGTATCCCAGCCGGTACCTCCACTTCAGCCACTAACATCCTTCTTGGGAAAAACTCAGTCTCAACAGCTATTCAGATTCCTGCTCCTATTTCTAAAAATTACTCTTGACCAGGCATGGAAAAGAAACAATAGGCCACCAGCTGCACAACTGGAATTCTTGTAATTACATCAAAACCTCTCCACAGTTATGGTTATGATTTGCAAAAGCGAAAGAAAGAGGACAAAAAAAATACAGCAATTCAATGGCAAAGCTTAGTTAGAAGTGCTAAACTAATTATTCAGACAAAAGACTGTTCATCTTATTGTTTGTGAAAAGCTAGCTTAGCTTTGGATGCCTGTGTTTGTTTGCAGATGCTGGAGCAGGGTAAAACAGTTGCAGTTTATTTGCAAAGGATGTTTTGACACAGCAAAATGAATCTTTGGGTTAGAACCATCTTAGTGTCCTTTATGCGGACATTACATTTTTGTAAATATCAGTGCACGAGAAATCTAGGGGTAAAAAACCCAACCCTAAACACACCACCTTTTGGGAGTATTGACGCAAATATTCCGCATCATACAGAATTGCTGTATCCTGATTTCATTGACGTCTAGAATAAAACAAACTGATTTTGATAGCAAGATATTTTCACTCTCTAGATAGCAGTGCTCTATACAGTGTGCTCATTACAGCACACTAAAAGCCACATTCATGCAGCGCCTGTAGACACATCTTTTACAGAGACCGAGTTGTTCCATCAAGTGTCCAACTGCCTTCCTAAGCCTAAAACACCTCCTTCAGGAAATGTGACTCCAAGAACAGGAAATTACCACACAAATACGATGACCGGTTACCCAGCATTTACCTAAGCAGAAATAAAAAACCCCCAAACTTACTGCAAATACTATTCTCCTATTTTATTTTTATGTTTTAAAATTGTTTGAAGGAATAAAAGGTGAAAGAGGCCCTACTGGGGTTCCAGGACTTCCAGGCCAAAGAGGGAATGACGGCAGAGATGGGGAACTAGGATTGCCTGGGGAAAAAGGAGCTGAGGTACATTTGCTTTTCTCTGAATTGGTTCCCATTTCAGTTGACATAGTCTTATGAAAGGGCTAGCTACTTCTATGTTAGCCCAGATCAAAAATCAGAGTTTTATCAGTTGAAAAATTATTTCCTTGGAAATATTACCATTTATTTTGGTGTTCCTGAATATAATTTCTGCATATGCTGTGTGCCAATATTATTGGATTGGGAAGAAAAAAAACAACCCACCCACAAAACACTACCTTTTATTCCCATTGCCTTTGAATATTTAAAAGTACCAGTGTCACCTCTGTAGATACTTAATTGTGGAAGAGTGGTTTCACCAGATAATTCTCTAATGTGGCTTTAGATAATCAAAGAGAGGAAAGAAATTAGAGTTTGTTATTTCTTATCAACAACTTCTTTCTTTTAGGGCAACTCTGGAGTATCACTGCTGGGTGATAAAGGATTCCCTGGGGTCCAAGGACTTCCTGGGGTAAAAGGACAGATGGGACTGCCTGGTTTGGGGTTTCCCGGCCCACCAGGAATCAGAGGTAGCCCTGGAGACATTGGTGATACTGGTAACTTTGGGCCACCTGGTCCAAAGGGCCAGAAAGGTAATTTTCAATATTTACATTTCTTGCAACAGAAACTATTGTAAAAACAAACTTCTGATACAAGTAATAAAAAAAATTAACATGTCTTTATGGAATACAACCATATCACAACAATTTGAACTATTATCAATATCCTATACAAAATAAGTGTCATGAAAAATAAGGTTTGATGGATGATCTGAAAGTGTAAACAATATGGAAACAACAATGTGCATAAATAGTCCCTGCTCCTCACCTCTGCTCATCTAGGTGGTTAATACCACAGAAATATTACAGTAAATGTTCAGATTCCACTTACTCTGAAATCTTTCTCCCTCTTACTTCAGGTGAGACTGTCTGCATTACGTTACCTGGAAATCCAGGTCCCCCAGGTTTTAAAGGTGTTCAAGGTTTGTTCACAGATGATAAAATTTTTGGTTTTAATTTGCTAATAAAATAAAGAAGCTACCCTAAAAAGATCCACCACTGTTCTATCATTTAAAGTAATTACCATGACATCAACTTGTTCAACTTAATTTAAATCCAAAGAACTCATCCAGGAACTGGTAAAATATTGCATGTGATCACCTCCAAAACATTTGAAATACCCTAGGAAATCCTGATCAGAGCAAAGAGAGATGCTGGGTGGTCACTGAAACTGATACAGGCCTAAAGGAACAGGGATTAAGGTACTGAGATCATCTGCACCGTTCCAGAAGCAGCTTATAGAGCACAGGGGAACACAAGAATTTGAGCTGACACTTGTCATTCACTAGGTTAATATCACTGATGTCCTGTAACATTAAAATGTTACAGGAGATTTACTCCCCCCACCCCCAGTTGGGTGATGTGCAGTCTGCTGCTTATGGATTAGGGAAAAAGTCCATTTAGAAAAAAAGCAGCAACACATTTGGTTGTGTCTTGGGTGAAGGCTCTTGCCCAAAATGTCGGCAGCAGCTGAAATCCCCTTGTCTTTGAAGTACATGAATTTTCATGGAATAAAGATGCAATCGTTTCCTCAGACCGCTTATTTTAGAGTTCTGTTGTTTTTTTATATATTTTCTTCTTTCCAGGACCAAAGGGTTTAGAAGGACTCCCTGGTCATCCTGGACCAGACGGTTTTGATGGGCAGAAGGGCCATCAAGGGAGGCCTGGAGCAGGAATCCCTGGGCCAGAAGGTGAATTGTGCTTTTCTTAACCGAGGAGAGTCGCTGGTCAGGCTGTAGTGCCTACGTGTAGGGTGAGGGAGCTACCATGGGAGAGCAGGAAGCACATTTCAACAAAAGCTAGTGGAGGAGTAATCTTTACTAGGTTCCCTTTCTTTTCTCCAGCATTGCAGTGACCTAAAGTTTAGTGTCCAGAGAGGAAATACTCTCAAAAAACTGAGAACAGGTAGTAACATTTTAGCAAAGAGACTGAAGTGGACAAGAGTAACAGCACACAAGAGATCAGCCCTAAAAAAACCCCAGTTGCTTCCCGCAGGAATAATTACCTCCTTCAATCCTCATGTATCGTTAGTTGTAAATGAGAAACCTGAAGTTTAATGTATGATGTTATTTTTCTTTGCAAAGTGATTCATTTAATTCTGGTTAAATTTGCATTATAATAGTCCAGATTTTGGGGGGACGGAACTAAACCCAACCAACTTCTGAGTTATGCCCTATTTGAATTTAAAAATCCCATCAACAGGCTTTCGAGGTGAAGCTGGTGATCCTGGTGATGAAGGTGAAAGAGGATCTAGAGTTGATGGCAAACATGGCCCTCCAGGTCCACCCGGCATAGATGGTCAGAAAGGTGTTTCAGGCGATAGCACGTATGGTCCTCCAGGCATCCCAGGCAACAGGGGCCTGCCAGGACCCCCTGGTGCACAAGGGGCAAGAGGTGATCCAGGCATTTCTGGGTTTCAAGGTATGAACCAGTTTTTATGAAGCATTTCCACGTGTTCAAAGGATAAAATCTGAGCAGTCAGTCCCGATTCAGAGAAAACTCACCCTTGCCTAGATCCGTAGTGGTGACCGTGGATGGTTCACCCTATTTTTACCTTTACATTTGTACTGTTGAGGTTGATCAGCCACTGAGGAGAGAGATCTGCTCTGCAGGGAGGAGAAGCTTTTACCTACTCCATGGACTAACAGTGCAGCTTCCCATTCTTACTGCTGTTACTTGCTGCCCAGTGGCCAAGATCTGCCCCCAGTGCTTGTGTAGCTGGAGCAGGCCAGGGAACTCCTGCCCTGCTGCTCCCACACACCAGAACTAGCCATAGATTTAAGACAGTTGGAAAAGACCTTAAAGATCATCAAGTCCAACTGATAGCCCTACCCCTGAAGCACCATATCTAACCGTTGGTTTTTGAACACCTCCAGGGACGGTGATTCCACCACTTCCCTGGGCAGCCTATTCCAATGCTACATTGCTCTTTCAGGGAAGAAATTTTTCCTAATACCTAATCTGAACCTGCCCTGGTGCAACTTCAACCCATTTGCTCTAGTCCTATCACTAGTCACAAAGGAGAAAAGGTGACTCCTGCCTCACCTGCCTCAGTCATCCTCGCCTGTGGCTGACAGTGGAGTTGGCATTTGCTCCTCTAAGCAGCTCTTCGCAAGAGCCAATTCTCAATTGCAGAAAAGCATTGGCTTTCACAAGCTGGGCCAAATCTAGAGAATAAGTAAGATATTATAATAACCAAACATCTACAGTTCAATGTTACAATTAGGAATTTTAAGAGATGGTGAGTAATAGAAGTAAAACCTTTTACAATGATTTTGTTTCCAGGACAGCCTGGTAGGCCAGGATTTCCAGGTGCCAAAGGTTTTAGAGGCCCAGAAGGTGACATAGGAGCACCAGGCTGCCCAGGCTTCCCCGGTCCACCATGTGTCACAGGCTTACCAGGGCCACCAGGACTCAGAGGTGTCACGGGCCTGCCAGGACCTCAAGGTACACAACATCCACCAGGTTGCCTCACAGCTCTAAGCTTTGAACATCTTTTCTAGCAGATTTCATCACATGAGTTTTGTGGTTGGCATGGCAAATATTTCCATAGGGTCTGCTCGTTACCGGAGGTGTACAGTACATTTTGCAACTTCCTTAAACTCAAGGCATGTATAGTGTGCATCTCAGATGTTTCCCAACTTCTCTTCCCGTTCTGTTCCTTACCTGGCCAAATCACAGCGTGTTCTCTGCTGAGTCATAAACGGAGGAGTTGTCTCTTATTCTGTTGTCCTGAGTAACTTGACTGAGCTCCTGTCATTACTGTGATCCCTTTAAGACTAAGGAAGATAAAAGTAAGGGTTATTTGGGGAGAGCTGAGAGACGTATGCATCAAAAGTATTTATGAATTAGTAGGGGTTTTCACAGGGCACTTCTAATGATCGGTCTCACTAAAGAAACACAAGAAAACAAACATTCCAGGTGTAAAATGCAGGCACAACCAGGACTCCTTCATGGTAGCAAAGTTTCCAAGTTATTGTGCCATGTTTGATGACACTCAAACTTATATCAAAATCTGTGGTTTTCTAGTTTTTAAATACAATTGCCAAACCCTTTTCCTGCGTTTACATATGTAGATTAAAGCTCTTTTTTCTCAGGCTTACCAGGCTTTAAAGGTCAGAGGGGAGACAGAGGCCTAGCTGGGCCACCTGGAATCAAAGGTCTCAAAGGCTCTCCTGGCTCACAAGGTCCACCAGGTCCTCCAGGCTCCCGAGGAATTCCAGGTCTTCCAGGCAATAATGGATCACCTGGTTTCCCTGGTCAAAGAGGTATGTTAAACATCCTGCAGAGCACTTCATCTACAATTTCTCTTGCGGAGGGAGTCATTTCTACTGTTGTTAAAGCTCAGAATTCCTTTGCGCCCTCCTCCCTCCTAGCAGAGGGGTTCCAGCCCTCTGATGAGTTCTGAGGCACGCCTTTGGACCCTGCCTTTTGCTTTATACTCTTCCTCAGAATTTGACAGCAACAGCATAGCAGACTGGGTATGTAAATAAAGCACTTCATATTACCAGGAAGCAAAGGGATTCAAGGACCCCAAGGATTCCCAGGACTCCCAGGAACACAAGGCCCAACAGGAATCACTGGTGTAAAAGGCGAAGAAGGAAAAATAGGTCTACCTGGGCCTAGTGGAGAATGTGGGGATATGGGAATAAAAGGTTTGTAAACATCTGCTTCACTCTGTAGTTACGTTACTGCAATGTTTAGTTTTGTTACTACCGTGTTAGAAATACATTTACTTTTTTTTCCTCGTTAGAAGGGTAGATTCACTTCTCTTTTCAGAGATACTAAATCCCATTCTCTCACTTGTGAATGCGTAATGAAAAATAAAGAAAATTTAATTCCACTCAGATCAATAGTGCATTTAGCACTAAATGATATCACTCCTTCAGACCTGGAGTTTTGTCTTGTATCCACCTGAATCTTTAGATTTCTCAAGATTTCTATCATATTGTCTACATTCTTCAATCTGTGTAAGACATACAGGAATATTAATATAGAAAAAAGAATAATCATCTCCTGGCTGCAATCACAGGCGGTGCACTGGAGTGGACAATACAGTTGCCACCTTTCATATTCCATTCAAGCAGGGAATAATTCTGATTTAACAACACCTGGCTTACCACTGAATCAACTAAAAAGCAGCAGAAGAATAGTCAGTTCTGTTTGCATTGACCCTGCTGGAACAACTGAGAACTACATTAGCATCTGAAGGCTTTCTGTTTGGGAAGCCTTCACTAACCTTAATTTTCAGCATGTGTCACTTGTGAGGATTTACTTACATTCCACCTGTTTGGTTCCAAGGTGAAAGAGGGCCTCCAGGAGACAGTGGCTACATGTACGTGCGTCTCGAGAAAGGACGGAAGGGGGAACCAGGGTTTCCTGGCGAGGATGGATTTAGAGGCCAAAGTGGTAAGCACATCAAGCCAAGCCCGGCGTGCACACACAGTCAGCTCAGACAGCACTGGGGGTTTTCACTGGTTCAGACTCATAGCTGCAGTAGCATCCAGCAGCGTTTTTGTGTTTATAGATTCTTAAACCAGCAGGCTCGTTTCTTTGGAACAGGCCAAGTGTGAAAGCACAACCACATTCCAAAGAAGCCTCAAGTAAGGGCTTAACTTACCAGTCATTACCTTGTTCTGCAATGACCTTCAGGTGAAAAAGGCAACACTGGTTTCAGAGGCGTCCCAGGATTTCCAGGGAAGAATGGTGTCCCAGGACTGCCAGGTGGCCACGGTGATGCCGGACTGATGGGGTTTCCCGGATCACGGGGTTTCCCAGGACCAAAGGGCTTTAAAGGAATTACGGGTTTTCAAGGACAACCAGGTGACCAGGTAAGCAGAGCAGTGGTCAAACGGCCTGGATTCTGCAGTTATCTCCTGCCTCCAAAGAATGTGATGAAGGGAACTTCTATTGTACTTACCCACTAGACGTTCCTCCTGAGAAGAGACAGTCAGTATCCCAAGAACAGTGACTGCCTTAATGCAGCACTATGAGGCTTTGATGCCATTTTAGCAGGAACTGCAGTCAGAGTCCATAGAGGGTCTCCCCCCTGCTCCTAGCTGCATGTTCTCATTTAGTTCTGTTGCCACTTGGAAGTCCAGGCTACACTGCACTAACTGGGGGGGGAGGCACAAAAAATGAATGCACCATCAAGTCTTTAAATATTATTCATAAGAACATGGCAGAGACCGTGACAGAGCAGCAGCACAAGCATGGAATTAATATGTAGCTACTGCTTCACGTCTGCTGCGTGGAGCAGCCAAGCCAAGAGAGAAGACAAAGCGAGTCTCCTGTGCCCATCCTGACAGGTTGTACCAAACAGAGCTCGAGCGAGCAACGCACAAAACTGCTCACGTATATCACATATGGACATAGGGTAAAATTCCGCACTGGCTTGTACGCCGGGTACACCGGCACCAACGTTACACAAAGCATAAAGCACAGGGCTATTTTGGTAAAGAGACGTATCTTTGCTTGGCTTCTCTTTCGCTCCATTCCTTTGAAGAGATAATCTATGTTTTGCTGGTTACAGGTAATTATTCAAAAGAGAAAACAGAAAAATCTTTCCATTTTTGCTGTTACACCACAACATGTTTCTGGTTACGTTTATAGTAAATTCTGGGTAGCGTGCAACAATATTTGGTACCTTTCTATGGTACCTTTTAAATCACTCAAGCCATCTGTGGGAAATTTAAGCTGTTCAAGCCAAGAGTTAACATAAACTAGAGAAGCACAAATTCAAAATGATAAGCAAGTCTAATCTACAGTTTCTTTTAAGCGTTAGGAGTCAGTGTCAGACCTGAAACAAAGACAGCAGGCTTGGCTTTGCTGCCGAGCTCTTCGTATCCATTGCTTGTCCATTTACCCATGTAAGGCAACCAAAGGCATTCAACAGATCATTCCTCCTACACATCATATGTCAAACATTTTTATTTTGTTTTTAAAAAAAAAAAATTCAGGGTGACGTTGGCTCATCAGGAATCCCTGGAAATCCAGGACTGACTGGCCCAAAAGGATCTAAAGGTAATGAGCTTATGTAGACCTGCTCTTGAAAAGAGCAGCATCGTTAGGATGTGAACGCTCTGATAGATGGTGAGTACTCATTGGGAAAGGGAAAACAGGACAGAAGTGAAAATAATTAAAACATGAATGTCATTAGAAACAAGTCTGACTGACCCGATGGCAAAATTTGCATTTCAGTATATTCTTTAAAAGTTTGTTCCTTTTAAAGTAGGTCTTACTAATTTAGAAGGTAAATAAAATTTTAAAATTGCATCAAACATGCAAAAATCCACACTTATGGATCTGTAAAACCTGTCAAATCAAATCAGAGAAAATGCAATCATTTAGGCTATTGTGATATGGTACGATACAGATACGTAGAATTTTAGCATGCCTCGGTCCCTTTTATAGCTGTTAATACCTATGAGCAAGTTATCTGTTCTTACACAATTGTCCACCTTTGGTTTTGTGGATGAAAAGGATACTTGTATGAAATGAAAGTCCTTGTACCTCAACAGGCAAGAGAGGCGACCCAACTCCTCTGCTTGGTACACGCGGTCAAAAAGGCCTTCATGGAGATCCAGGATTACAAGGTACCTCTGTCCAAGTGAAAAAAAAAAAAACCCACAAACAACTGGACTTAAGAACTTACTTTCTCTAAGAAGAGGGAGCTCTAAGAATGGGCAACTTTAAACAAATAAACACCAGATTGATTCTTTTTCTTTAAGGACTCTGTGGATTCCCAGGAGAGAAGGGTTCACCAGGTATCCAAGGGCAACCTGGAAGACCAGGATCCAAGGGTGACCCTGGATACCCAGGAACACCTGGATTTCCAGGTAATGCCAAAGTTTAAAAAAAATAGTGCCCTTTAGCAGCTCAAGAGATACGGAACGGGAAAATGTAGCTGAGGAGGCACCTCCGAGGAGGAGGAGGCCAGAGAAATCAGAGGGCATCTGAAGGCACATATTGAAAGCCCTTTCAGTACCTATAGACAGCAGCAATGGTCTGCTCAGGGGCTCAGTGCAAGCTCCATCAGCTCTTCACACATTCCCACACACTTTCAGGTACCTCTGATCAATGCAGTGTGCTGCATACCAAAAAAACCCACGCAAACTAGCAAAAACATTCCCCCAAAACACCAGCAATTGTTTAATAGGTTTGCATATTCACAGGTCTATTTTATTTTTCCCTGCTCAGGAGCTACAGGTCCTCAGGGATTGCCAGGAGAACCTGGAGAAGAAGGCAAACCTGGGATTTTGGGACCTCTGGGATTGCAAGGATTAGCTGGATCCCAAGGCAGAAAAGGTAAACAATGTAGTTCTTCTGGCAATGTAATAACACCAAAGGCTCTTTTAGTGGCAAAAATGCAAAAAGGCCTAACTGTGAGCATGAGTCTGGTTCTGCATTCTCTTAAACTACTAGAAGAATTAAGCCAATTCCCATCACCTTTGAAAAGTGACAGAAATGCTACCTCAGAAAACTGGGGTAAAATGAGTAAGGAAGGCGGCAGAAATGGATTCTGGCTCAGCAGATGTAACTGAGAGCAGGAGTGAAGGAAAGAGCAAGGAGTCTGCAGTAAGTCAGGAGTTCTGCTGTGTTCTGCCTTCTCACCATGGAGTGCCACTGTTACTCTGCAAAACCAGACAACTGCTATGGCCAGTGGTGTCCTACACATTTCTTTTAACAAATTGTGATAACCTGGGTTGGTTCTTGTTGTTGGTTTTTATTTTTGGTGGAGTTCATGTAGAACCATTTCCTCCGAATCTCAATTTACTTCTCACAATGATTGTTACCTTTAGATCAAACAGCAGTTCATCTATACGGTTGTTTCTGGTGGAGAATGTTGTTAACTTTTACTATACACAGAGTGATACATTGAAATTATAAGTTACTCTAACGCTTCATAAAGAAAGGTAATCAACTCTGTACTTTGCATCCTCTCTGTTACAGTGTGTTTCATAACCAGTTCCTGGACAGGAAGACTAATATTAGTGCCCTAGATACAGAAATCACAGTGTGGGGCTGTGATAAATGGTTAGAGAGGACAATAGATTCACTTCTTCAAAACTGAGCCTAAGAAGAAATTGAGAAGGTTTCCAGTAGTTTCTGAGAAATTTAAATGGGAAATGGAAACCATTTATGATTGCTTGCAGCAAATAAGTAGTGCTGATTTAAACTGCCATGGCAGATTCCTTGCTGGTACACAATCTGCAAGAGAACATTCCATTGTTGCAAGCAGTATTTGCTGTAACAAAGGCAGAGCTTTGCAGTCTCAGGGATGTTTAAACTGAGAGGAGTCAAAAAAACTCAAAAAACCCACGTTCTTCTGCTGAAAACTTCTGAGTAGCAGATGGACTCTTTCCTTCTTGTCATAAGTGGCAAGACAATTCTTTTCTGTGGTGTGCAGGAGTTACATCTCCTGTGTTGGATTTGGGATAACACCTGCTGCAGAGGGAACAGTTCAGTTCCAGGTGGCAGCTCCTCAGGCACCAAGCTGCCTGCTAAGCCTTAGAATTCTGCATATTGCCAGCATAGGTGCCTTGGAAATTCTACCCAATGAAAGCTAAATGGAATTTGTATTCCGATACAATTGGGGAATACAGATCTTAACCCTACTTTCAGTAATTATTGTTGCCAGCATCAGAAGGGAAATGGTTACTTGGCTGTTACTTGGCCTCGTTAGTCCAATCGCTTCTCATTCACATTAAATATCTTGTGCCTGAAGAACTTTCAGATTAAAAAAGACGTTAGTTAAACAGCATCTACCTAAGAATGGTCACATTTCCTTTATTACAGAGGTAGTTGTACTAGTTAAGGGCTTAGTCTGGCAAGCCTTACTTGTGTGAGTAATCCTTGATGACGCAACTAACAGTAAAACCATCAGCAGAATTACTTGTGTTAGCAGAAGCTGAACTGGGCTGTAAAATACCCAAACGGTGGTTCATACACAGGTCAGCCAGTTCAGCTGTACCTAGAAATATGGGACTACAGCAATCCAGAACTCTAGAATTACAAGCGCTGATATTATAATGGATTGTTGGCAAATGTGTCAGAAATTCCCTGGAAAGCAAGTGAACCAAGCCATCAATCTTGACTGAATAAGCTGAAGATCAAAAAAAGTTTTAAGTGGTGACCTGGGTGCCAAAAAAACAGTTAGGAGCTCATAACCATTTTAAAATCGCACTGTTAAATCCCCCAGATTGGCATCCAGCTCTCACATCGCTATGACAATCATGCCCAAAGCACAAGCAGGCTGCAGAAAGTAGAACTGAAACTTAGAATGTCATGACAAGTTAAAGAGCAGTTAAGGGCACAGAAGCTATTACAGGTTGGATTACTAGCATCCCGTAGTGTAAAGGGGATTACATATTATCAGTGTCTTGCTTTTTCAAACAATCTTCTGGATTTAAAATTTTTCCAGACCACTGTTTGCTACAGGCTGATTTTTTTTTCCTCTTTTCTTTTCATTCCTTTGTTAAACTGTAACTAAAATCATTCAATAGTTTCTGAGAACAAAGCTACAGGATCATTATTTTTGGTGCATGTTAGAGAACTTTAGTGCCCTTGTTTTCCCTTCCAGTTGCCAGTAAGAATCAAATTCACCAAATATCCTGTCTTGATCCAGAAAGTGTTGTCAAAAAAAAAAAAAGGCATAATTTTTAATTGTGATTGTAAAGGATCACTGATGCACCCAGTCATACCTGTAATACTTCTCAGGTCTCCCCGGGCTGCCTGGACTGGATGGCTTGGATGGACTAAAAGGTCAAAAAGGTTCTGCAGGAGCTCCAGGTAAAGGAGGGGAATAGCTGTGTGGAACAGACAATCTTTTCTTAAATCACGGAGTGGGCAGGGATTGCTGCACCTTATTTTGGTATTTGCCTTGCCCAGAAGATAACGTTAAGGCTCAGACTAAACTTTTAGGATGCCTAATGACACACCTGCAGTTTCTGATGGGGAAGACTTTACAACTTCCATTAACTCACGTAGTTTTGTTGGAACATTCCAAGGCTGTTTATAAAACAAAAATGTTCAGTGCAGATGATTCAAAGAAGAGCCAAGTCTCCACGTTTTTTACATGTAAAAGATAAAACTAACAAATTAAAAGGAGACTTACGAAATCCCAACCCCTTTAAAGTCCATGGGAATTATGCCACAAATTTAAGAGGAACCTGGATCTCACTCATGTTGATCCATCTGCAACTCTCAAAAGGTGCTTTTGAAGCCGTATTAAAACACAGTGCTCACCATCTAAAGATTACAAATTTATGCTGATAGAAAATTAAATTTAGGACCGTGCAATCAGTTTACATTTCAAGTTACAGACAATAACGACACCCTATAAAATAACTCCTGAAGAGGAACGCTGAAGTAGAGATGACTTCCTTTGAAAGAGATGAATTAGGGCCAGATTCAACAAAACTATCCAGCTTCCAAGAGAGAACCAGAGAAATAGCGCTAGGCAACCCTTGCAAGAGGAACATCTGCAGCTAGTATTTCCATCCTGCACATCTGCAGTTGTACTCCCTGTCAGCTTCATGTAAATAACTGTTTTCCTATAAAGGTCACAGTGAAACAGGCCCCCCAGGATACTCAGGAGAACCCGGATCAAAAGGAGACAGAGGCGAACCTGGATGGCCTGGCATTTCTATCCCAGGTCCTCCCGGAGAACGGGGATTCCCAGGATTCCCAGGTAAGAAGGGGATTCATCCTGCAGAGCTGAAATGAAGCTGGTACAGACTCTTCCCCTGGTTAGCATGAGCTAACCCAGCAGAGTCCCTCCCCGAGATGTCTGTTGCAGTAACATGCTGCTATTTCCTTTTAATTCACAGAGACCTCAGCATTTCTTGTTGATTACGTTACAGGAAAGAATGAGACTAGAAAAGAAAGGACTTGGACGGCCCAGCCTTGGGGAACTTACCCTGTCCCAGGCAGAATGATTTCATAGTCCCCACTCATCTGATATTTTTACTCTCTCTTCCGCTGTTAGAATTCAGGAGGCTATTTCTGGCAACATGCGACGATGCATCCTTTAGTCTAAGTAGATTCTATACAAAGAATTAAAATTCTGAAAAGGTAACACTTTCACTTCTAAGAGACAGCTTCACTACTCTAGTCACTGCTATGTTCAGTACAAGCTGCAGGACCTCCAGGACATCACATCAGCATTCCTTTACTTAGTAACTCATTTCTGCAACCGAAAAAAGCTTCAGATTTTTCTTTCACTTTTTTTTTGTAAAACATCAACCCTTAGGTAGAAGAGGACCTGTTGGACCCACTGGACCTATGGGAAGATGTCCTGACAGTGCTTCTCCTGGTCCTCCAGGGGATCAAGGACCACCTGGCTTAGATGGCATCCAAGGTATCGAAACCAAAAATACCAAATTTGATCCTGTAAAAAACCCCTGAGGCTACTGGGAGTCACTGAGTGGCCCTCTGTGGAGCAATATATAATAACGCACAGGGAACAAAGAAACCAATCAATACCTCAGTGAATACCCAGAGGAAAACACTGGACAGATCACCAGAACAAGAATTAAGGTTCAGTATCCTGGCCTCTATGGAAATGCTGTACAAGTCCTGCTGCTACAAGATGCCTCAATTTCCACAGAAGCAAATAGAAATAAGATGAAGGATGAAACACATAGCTCAGAAGCCTGATGTTGTTGGTAAACCCACAAGAAGCTTTCCAGTCAAAACACAGCCCTCAGAAAGCTGGAGCTGGCAGCTCTTTTGTAAACATTTATGCAGACCCCCCTTCTGTTACAAGCAGGGGCTGCCAAGGCACCCAGTCAATTCCTATAGATGCTGGTCCTCAAAGGGAGCTCTTCCAAGTTGTTCTGACCTCTCACATTAAGTATTATCTGAACCCAATAGGACTTACTTCCTGTTGGGAAGTCGGGGATGGAGATTGGGCAGCACTGTAGTAAATCTAGAGAAGCAGCATCTCCATGCACATAACAGTAACTTGCTGCCTTCTGCTTGCACAGAATCGACATCATTTTGGGAGCTTTCCTATTCCTATCTTCCTTACAATGCCTTGGACAAAGGCTAACGTTCATATTTCCAGAAACACAGAAGGGCTGTCCTACATACCATGGAAGAAAACCTAAAGCAACAAATCCTAGTGGGACACGGCTATTTTTAGATATTTATGCTTCGTGCCTGTGTTAATAATCAATTTCTTTTACCACAGGTCAGCCTGGGAATCCCGGTCCTCCTGGAGAGACCATCTTTGTGCGAGGAGATCCAGGCGACACTGGTTTTCGAGGGGCACCAGGTAATCCTGGGCAGCGAGGGCAACAAGGAGCCAGAGGCCTTCCAGGGAACCACGGAAGGGGAGGCCCGAAGGGTAAGAGCCAAGATGTTTTTAACTAACTTTTGCCCAGCCTTGTGCAACTGAACCTTGTGCCCGTGGGCCTGCCCTTCGCATCTGAGCCAGACAGAAGGGGTGGGCTGGACACCTCACAGCCTTCCCTGTTACCTACAGGTACGATAGGCCTGGGGTAGGTGGTCAGAGCACAGCCAGATTCACACCTGCTGCTGCCAACAGCTTGTTGGAAAACTCCCCCACTGACTGGGGAATGAGACAGTAAAACTTGCGAGGCTGCCAGATAAACCTACAAACCTCGACCTTGCTGCAGGGGTCTTCAGAAACTATGGGAGATGCAGATATGTTTCAACTGACACAGGCTCACATCTGCCCCATATCAACAGCTTTGGGCTTTCAGCAGATTCTTTAGTTTGAAAACAGGGATCTAGACACTCTGCTGCTTCCATACACGGGAGGGGAGTCCCGTCTACAGTGATCCCTTTCAATCTCTACAAACAGAAAAGTCACAAATTTTAATTCAGTTCAAGACCAGGGAGAGAAAAATGGAAATGTGCATTTCTTTCTGGGAGACAGAGCTGAGCTGCCCCAAGCATTTTTTTGTTGCTCGAGCAGCCAGACTTCATCTTATTTATGGGATCACCTTCTTGGAATGCGACCACATGTAACTGCACAACTGTTTTCTTTCCAGGTCCTATGGGAATTCATGGCCCACAGGGTCCACCTGGTGCTGTAGGACAACCAGGAGATCAAGGTTTTCAAGGAAAACCTGGTCCCAGAGGTCCCACAGGTACTTATGAACCTGTTGCTCGTTGTCACACAATTGTCACCACAATCTTACTATTCATACACAATCTTACTGACGTTTACTTGCATGCAGACAATTTAAGCACTCTCAGACAAAAAAAAAAGCAGCCTAATAGATTTCTTGAGTTGTGTAAAAATTTCTGAACTATGTATTTACTTCTGATGTAACCTCACATCAGTGACTTCCGTTCTCATTCTGTTCTTTTATTGACACACCCGACGCTCGTTTCCACCTGCACCACAATGGCCACAATCTGCTTCACATTTCTCAAATCCTGCAGGTTTCACAGGTAAGCTCATGGCTACTAATTATTGTTCTTTTCATGGGGGCTTCCTTCTCTACTGACACATTCCTCTCATACTGGAAGGTGCTGTTGGCTGGGCCGCTGGGAATAGCGGACGCTGGTAGAGCAGCGTGGTTCTGATGGATTTCTCACAGAAATGGCCAACTGAGATCATGACAATGCTGCACTGAGAAGTCCTGGGCTATGATGTCAATCCCACCTGTAACACACCCTTGTTTCAACTTAACATTTTGTTGTTCAGTTGTCACACAAGACACTTTCTAACCAAAACCAAGGGCTTGAATCCTAACACTGGATTACTGCAAACGCTGGACTCAATCTGACTAAATTGATCCCATTCTGATTGTGTTCCAACAAGCAAGTAGCTAATAGCTCCCAGTAACTCCCAATACATCACGAAAAATAAAGAACGGACACTTTTTCTTACGGTTCTTTTCAACGGATGCAGTGGGTTAGCTTCTCTGGCCCCCTTCCCTTATTGATGGGTTTGCAGCCCCAGATAGACAGAGGGCTGTCAAACCTTCACATGTACCCAGGTGACCCCGCGGCAGTTGGGCAGACTTGAGCTTTAACTCGGAATCACAGAATGTCTTTGGTTGAAAGAGACCTTCGAGATCGTCCAGCCCAACCTTCGACCAAACACTGCAGCTCACCACTAAACCATGTCCCTCAGCACCAGGTCCACACGCTGTTTAAATCCCTTCAGGGATGGTGATTCCACCACTGCCCTGGGCAGACTATTCCAATGTTTAATGGGACTTTCAGTGAAGATATGGTTCCTAATGTCCAGTCTAAATGTCCCCTGGACCAGCTTGCATCCATTCCCTCTGGTCCTGTCACAGCCACCAGGGAGAAGAGGCTGTCCCCTCCTTGCTCCAACCTCCTTTCAGGTAGTTGTAGAGAGCAAGGTGGTCTCCCCTCAGCCTCCTCTTCTCCAGACTGAACCACCCCAGTTCCCTCTGCCGCTCCTTGTAGGACTTGTGCTCTAGGCCCTTCACAAGCCTCGTTGCCCTTCTCTGGCCACACTCCAGCACTTCTGTGTCCTTCTTATAGTGAGGGGCCCAGAACTGAAGGCAATATTCAAGGTGTGGCCTCACCAGTGCTGAGTACAGGGGGACGATCACCTCTCTATCCCTGCTGGCCACAGTGCTTCTAATCCAAGCCAGGATGCCATTGGCCGCCTTGGCCACCTGGGCCCACTGCTGACTCAGATTTAATTGACTATCGATCAGCACCCCCAGCTCCTTTTCCAACGTGCAGCTCTCCAACCTCACATCCCCAAGCCTGTAGCTTACCATGGGGTTGTTATGACCCAAGTGCAGGACTCAGCACTTAAATCAGTTTGGGGCACATTCAGACAGAAATCGTACACCAAATATTTGAAATATATCGTCGAGCATACACTTGCTAACACCTGCTTGCTGTGCTGTTCAATGCTGTGCTAAAAGGAAAAAGCACTGAGACTCAGTAATTGAGGATTTAAGAATACTCCAGGTATACACTGGAATGGCAAACCCAGCCAACACAAGGTTTTTCCAACCGGGAGCTGTTAACCAATCTGCTGCCTCATTTACTTTCCCATTACCTGTTCCAGGTGACCCTGGTGAACCAGGAAAAGTAAATGATTCCTGCCCTACAATCCCAGGGCCTCCTGGGGAAGCAGGGCAAAGGGGAGATGATGGCTCCGTAGGATTGCCAGGGCCAATAGGCCACCCCGGGCCCCAAGGTAAGCTTGTGTTTTGTCTGGTTTAGCCATTGAGACAGGCCCTTGGAAAGGGTTAGGGTGTCAGTGCTTCTGCTCCGTGTTCTACTCTGTCTCTTCCCCTTAAACACGAACCGCTTCCAGAAACACCTAGCGGCCCAGTTAATGTCGAGGGTGTTGGCACAATCCAGCTGAACCAGGGTGCTTGAGCATGCTGATGGCTGGTAGTGCTTTGATTTCAACTGTCCAGCACATAAGCTCTGTAGAGAGGACACAAAACCTGCTTTGATTTCAACTGTCTATCACATGAGCTCTGTAGAGAGGACACAAAACCTCACCAGCAGTTGCTGTTCATAAACTTGTGCCCCTTGAGCTGCTCCCATGGCTACAAGGTGAATGAGTTGTGAAGAGTGTTCCCAGCAGGGAGTGGCTGAGCACCCCTCTCCTGCAGAGTCTTCTCTTGGTGGGGTGGGTTCTGCCGAGTGGCCCTTCGCATGGCTACGTCCCTCTGGACAGCGTGAGCCTTCCAAAGCAGCCAGGTGGAGGGAAGGCGAGGACTTTGTGTTTATCTAGGAAGAAAAGGTGAAGAAGGGTCCTGTGGCCTGCCAGGTCCTGACGGCTTACCTGGGACACCCGGACCCCCAGGTGACCAAGGGAGCAGAGGAGAGCAAGGCTCCGTGGGGCCACAAGGTAAGAACAGAACGTGACCTTTGGGCGAGATGAGGTACAAAGTTCTCTGCTCCCCCCGTTCCCAAATGGATACACCCCCCACTAGCCTGAGATACCACACCACCTCCTTTTCCCTCTCAGCTCAAGCAGCGATAGTAATATTTGTGAGTGATTTCCTAAGACATAAGAAGTCCCACTGCCAGAAGATTTATCTCAGCATCCATTACAAACCAGGAAGGCAATTAACCAGATGTGCTGAAACACCACACAGAGGCGCGCTCGGCCGAGTCGGGGCTAACGGCACAGCTCTGCCAGCCATTAAAAGTGTATTTTAACTGTGACTGCTGTGTAATAAATTCATGGCTCAACATACGCCTGAGAAAAGGGCAGCAACTGTTATGGCAGGCATTCAAATTCAGTCTAGACGAGTCATCCTAGTGAGCAAGTCTGGCAATCACTGCCCACCTCAGTTCACATCTTGCTTCACACAGCACAGGACAGAGGGACAACAGAAAGGCCTTCGGTGCTCACCTAGATCATTCCCATAAGAAGGGTAACGTGAGTCTGCTGGTGTCTTTATTGCTCATGAGAACCTGGGAAGCTGTGTTCTGTTCCGTCAGGAATCCCTTACTGAGCGTTTGCATACAGCAAAAGAGAAAAGTTCACATGAGCTATATGTTCTACAAGTAAATGCCTTTTACCTCTTCTGTGTAAGGTCCACCCGGCCAGACTGGTATCCCAGGACCACCAGGCCCCCATGTTAGATCTGCAAGTGGATTCCTGCTCGTCCTCCACAGCCAGTCAGACAGAGAACCGCTCTGCCCGCAGGGGATGCCCAAGTTATGGACTGGCTACAGCCTGCTGTACCTGGAAGGACAGGAGAAAGCTCATAATCAAGACCTGGGTACGTATTGCAGTACCTGATTGCTCTCCAGTTAAGGTGTGATACTGTGTGAGCTGTACAGGGAAAGCCAAGTGAAATGGAGTGTGCTACAGAAGCATCAAGTGCTCCTTTTCTTACAGACTCCAAACTAATTTGCACTGATTATAACGAACTCGGTTACGCTGCCCTATTACATGACCCATTTCCAGCAGGCTCCTATGGCTGTGCAGTTAAGGAAAAAAGCATTTCTACCTCCAAGTAATTTCAATACAAGTTGGAGGCACGAGGAGTTTATTTCGCTCATCCAGGCTGGTCAGTTTGGGCTGTCTTTGGACTCACTGGAGAGATTTTCCTAGATCAGGAATCTCACCTGGCCACTCCAGTAACCCCCTGGAGGATCTGCTCTGCGGTTTTACGGCATCACTGGCCAGAACACCGTTTTCAACTTCCCGAGGAAGAAGTGAAGTAATTCTGCGGTTTTGTTCCCGTTCCCAGGGCTGGCAGGCTCCTGCCTCCCCGTGTTCAGCACCATGCCCTTCGCTTACTGCAACATCAACCAAGTCTGCTACTACGCCAGTCGGAACGACAAGTCGTACTGGCTGTCAAGCGCCGCGCCCTTGCCCGTGAGGCCGCTCTCCGAGGGGGAGATCGAGCCCTACATCAGCAGGTGCGCCGTCTGCGAGGCCCCAGCGCAGGCGGTGGCCGTGCACAGCCAGGACCAGTCCATCCCACCCTGCCCCGCCAACTGGAGGAGCCTCTGGATAGGATATTCTTTCCTGATGGTAAGAGCTCAGGCACCTGGTCCTGCATTTAAGCGTCTTCCGTACAGCTTTTGTAGTTTTGGAGTTCGAAGACTTTTCAGAGCTAAAAAATAAACGGAGCAGCGTCTGGCAAACATTAAAAAGGAAAACTCACAAAAAGAAACAGGATGAGGGTTAGTTCCAAACTGCAGAACCTGGCTGGGGGCTTTACGTACTCGAGTTGTAGCCTTAAGCTACATGTTTCTTAAAATTACCAACATTTTGCTTGCGTGTCTTTAATAAACGACAGGATTTCCATGTACAAAGACACTCTCTTCAGAATTCCAGGTCTTTTCAGAGCCCTCCTCTAGTGACATTTGCAGCCGCTTAGGTAACGGCATGGCTTTGAGGCGACCCGGATTGCTCACTCTTTCCTCCCCTTTAATAAATGCCAGAATAAAAGAAGTGAGCTGGCTCTAGACTGTAGAGATGAACTCATTAGGGAGCACATTTTCTCCAACAAAGGAAGGACTCCAACCCCAGATCACCAAAAATAGTACAGTTAAAAACAACTACAGTCAGAGACAGCTTAACATCGTTTACCTATTTTTCATGTCCAGTTACCAAGCTCTTCCATTGTTCTTCCCAGCACACTGGATCTGGTGACCAAGGTGGCGGACAGTCCCTCATGTCACCCGGGAGCTGCCTCGAAGACTTCAGATCGGCGCCGTTCATCGAGTGCCAGGGCCAGCGGGGAACGTGCCAGTTCTTCGCTAACAAATACAGCTTCTGGCTAACGACCGTGGCGCCCGAACTGCAGTTTGCACCGGCCCCCATGTCGGGAACTCTCAAAGAAGGACAAGAGCAGAGGAGAAGGATCAGCAGGTGCCAGGTTTGCCTAAAGCACGGCTAACGGGCCCAGCAGCGCCCAGCGGCCGCGGCCAGACTCACACCAGCACCGACAACAAACCTGCGGTTGTTCGAACCACGTTTGGTGTTTGAGTGGCTTCGAAGGCGCCATTTGCCGCTTGGACCAACGGATGAAGGGCCTGCTGAGCCTCATCCACAGGGAGTAATGTCTGGTGTAAACCGCTTCATTCACACTGTGGAACTGGCACGCTGGAGTCCGCTGCCATCGTGTACAGATCACAGGTGTGATCCAGTTGGAAATACCTGGGGAATCACACCTGTTGTCATGTAAGCCCAGGCCTCTCCTGTTAGGGATGGTTCTCACAGCTGGAAAAGCAGGTGCATTTACACGGAGTGCTGTAAATATTGATCCTTCTAGATCCAGATGCACAAACATACAAGTGCCTTAGCCCTGCAGCTGGATTCCCAAGCTAAAGAAATATGCACATGCCGTTTGAGGGAAGGAGAAATGGAATTGTTAAGAAAACCTCATAATAAGAGCACCGAAGATCAAAGCCTTTTACCTTTGCAGTGCTGAACCAAACTGCGAAAGAACTCATAATGGGGTTTTCATACGCAAGGAAAAGTTACATCATCTCCTGTTAAACCCATTTGCAAGAAAATAAAGTTAGCTGAGATAATGAACTCTTAAAAAGCTGTATTTACAGTCATGGTTCATTTCTAGGAGCAGTTAAATTATTAAGCTCCAACCCAAGTAGCTAAAGAAACAAAGCAGTTTCTAATATTAATTGAAAAGAAATAGCAGCGTGGTGGTAAAATGGGTGAACTTACCCGAGCGATGAACATAAGATGTGCTAGGACATTTGTCTAAACTTGAAGATAATAAATTTTGTTCATTTTCTGCCTTTTTTTTGTAAATACACCACAAAAACAACCATTACCTTTAAACTCCTTAAGAAATCACAGCTCAAGAGACGCTATTTATTTTTTAAAGCATTGCTTGTTAAAATGTCTGTAAGCTAAAGCACTAATCACCTTTTGAAAACGTTACTGCACATTTATACCTCCCTCATTCAGCTATAAAAGCAGAACTTTTAAACATGTATTTGTATTGTGGAGAAACTCCTGAAAGCAGACCGCAAATGGAGAATCCATCGTGTGCAGAAGGGCCACAAGCGCACCTTTGACCGCTTAAACAAGCTCCGTTTTACTAGAATGCAATAAAGTATGGTTTTTCCAGCCATTTCATTTCAATTTGCTTTCAGTGAGAGCGGTGCCCCCAGCACAAGGATTTTTGCGAAAATGAGACCCAGGGCCCCGGCTCGGCGGCCGCTCCCTCCGACGCCAGCCCGGGCGCTGGAGGCTGAGGCGCCGAGTTACCAGCCAGCTGCACGAACTCAAAGAGGAGGAAGGCGACGCTCGCGCCGCAGCCAGAGCAGAAGGGAATGGTTAGCAGGCGAGGCTGGACGAGCGCATCAGGCTGTGCCAGAGCCAGCCTGGCCTCGCCGGGTACACACCAGGCCAGGGGATGCCTCTCAGGTCGCTCCTCAGGTCCGGGGCCACAGGTGGCCCTCGGCAGAGGGACTGATCCCTCCTGTGGACCTGCTTGAAAGTGTTTCACCCCCTCGTCCCCCAGGCAGGCCAGACCGGCTGCCCCTCTGCAGGGTGCTGGGGAGCTTCTGCCACCATGCAGACTGATGCAGATAGAGGCAGTCTTGTTACAGCAAAGATTAAACCCTCTCAGAGGGAGCAAACAGTTGATTCCGACAATTGAAGAAACCTGTATTAGAAATGGCTACTTGGGGGCAGCTGCAGTTTGTTACATTCCACACACTGCATTTTAAAAAATGCTAAAGCAAAGCAGGATTTCCAAATGTTTTAATTCCATCATGCTTGGTTTTATCTTCAGCTCAAAATAGTCTGCTAGTGTGGTCTGTTCTAACAAAGCCTTTCCTTTTCCCCCGCTGCTCAGACACATCAATCCTACAGACTTTTATATATCCCTCCTTTAACCAACCAGTCCTCAGGCTCTTTCTCATCTCCATGTACGTAGCATGAACAAATTACATCTAATAAGAGGTACCTTGTCACTTTCAAATAAAACCAAAACAAAAAACCCAAAGGCAGAACTTTTCTGAGGCTGCCAGTCCCTTCACCTCACCCCCTTGACACCCTTGAGTCCTTGGAGCGATGCTCAAGGGATGTGGTGAAAACAAACAAGGTGGCATTAGTAACAATTTGTTAAAACTAGACCACAAAAATTCCATGTTTGACTTTTCACCTCCCAAGCAAGCCGACCTCACTTGAAAGGCAGCTCTGGAAAATAAAGCCTCAGGCAGGACAGCTGCTGCGAGGAGCCTGTGACCTGCCTGTGCCCACAGACCAGGCTGAAGGGAAAAAAGAATCTCAGAAGTCAAACACACTGTTCTGTCACCGCAGCTTAAGCTCAGACTGCAGGAAACCGCTATTTACTAGCACTAATATGTTAAGGCATCCAACCATTAAATTTCACCACCATGCCTGTTAAGAAGCCTGCTGATTAGGATTAATTAAGGAGGTGGAATTCCTAACATGGTACCTGATCAGAGTTTAGAAGCAGAACGGGAAATTCCCAAGAAATCACAGCTTCTGTAACAAGGGAATCCACCCGCCGGTGCTGTGACATTTTATACAAAGCTGCTTTTTGGTGAGGAATCCGGAATGCAGGAGGAGCCAGGCAGGCACTGATGTGTCAGACACAGCAGGGAACACCCAGCCACCCCAAATTTCTGTCCCTGAAGAGATGAAAGTGCCACAGAGCATCTGTCAGGATCCCTCTGCAACTTCCACCTACCATCAGCAGGGCTCCAAAACCTCAACTGATGGAGGGGGAATGGTAAAAATCCTGCTAAGGAATCATTCTGTTAATAGACTTCGCAGAATATTTCCAGTGCCAAAACTTTCCGATAATCCAATCCCAAAACTTCCATTAAATTCAAAAGAAACACAATTAGTCCCAAGATTTTCCATCTGCCCCCTCAGTATCGCACGTCTCCGTTTCCAACAATGCAGTGACAGCTCTGATTAAAATACATACTTCATTAATTACTAGAATGAAAAAAGACAAGCTGAAATGTAAAAAAATATTTATTTCAGTTTTGGACATAAAAAGGTCAAAACAGTCGAGCAATTAGTACTGACAACTGTTGTGAATATTTAATGGCAGTCTTTCTAACTTCACTTTACAAAACTCCAAGTGCTTTTAAAACTGTAACAGTGGTTTATGAATTGAAGTGGGGTTTTTGTGGGTTTTTTGGGTTTGGTTGTTTTTTTTCAATTGCCTACTGGCTAATCCAAAGGTTTTAAATAATTAAAATAACAGACCTTAACAGACACAGTGAGTTACACTCAAACTTGACCAGTGCATTAAAGATTAGCACTGGCTCCTCCTTATTTACACACAACTAATTCCCCCTGAGAAACACGCAAACTGAGGGCATGCGTTTGACACCAGCTCTTAGCGAGCGTAGAAAAGTCAGCTCCAGGGATCCGTCATTTATGCCGTGGCCCAGTTGCCAAAACTGCACGAGCAGCACGTACACAACAGTTTCCAAGCTTTCTTCAAAAGGGAAATAGATGCTTTGAAAAAGGCTAAGATCCTAAATAAATAACATCCTTTGCGTGGCAAATCCACCTCCCTTCCCGTAAAATTCCTCACAAATTATTTCATCTCTAAAGGGGAAACATTTCGTTTAAAACAAATACTAAGCGAGGCTTTAGGAAGTCAGAAGTAGCTCCAGCTCATGTTTCGAGCCGCGGGTGAAGCGGCAGCACTAAGGGTTGCATTCAACTGTGTCACAGAGCAGTCCCAACTGCATCACTAGGGCACCTCTGTGTCACCTGTCACCTGCCAAGTCCCCAGACACTTGGTCACTATGAACAGACACAAGTTTGTAAGGAAAAATTGCATAGATTTACAGTTGTATAAAAAAAGGCAATGTTTTCTTCCTCTGTGACAGGTGAAGGAAGCCTGTTGCCTAGGAAGAACGGCCGTTGAAAAGCCAAGGAATCCTTGAAGCTTCATAGAAGAGCTTCAGCAAAAGGGCAGTTTGGTGAAACCATCAGTTGCCTTCCGCACTTAAGGTGCATTGAGATGAAGGCTGCCAAAGAGCACGTTTTGATTCCTCTCTCACTTTTTATGCAAGCTCCAGTTTGAAGCCTGAACCCACAAAATCCTCTGCAGGTTTGCAACTAGTAGTAAAAAAAATTGGAAAAATATTGCAGCAGATCCACATGTTACAAATACGTCTGCAAAGACGTTGGTAACTCTGAATAGCACTTTACGAACGACAATCATCACCTGCCAGGTTCATCGTCTCTCAAAGCGATGAAGCCTTTGCCTTCTCATCTCTTCTTCCAATAGCTGCTCAGGTGGGAACCAGAAGCCGTACGGCCGCCGCTCGTTACTGTGCAGCCCTCCTCCAGAATCTGCGAGACAATGAAAGTAGCACATTGTTATTTGCTCTGTAGCAGGAGAAAAAACACACAGATATCTCACAATCCAAAGCACCACAACACAGAGGGAACAGGGAGTGGAATGTTTCCAGTCGGGAATTGCAGCTTCCCTTACAGATATGGAAATTAAAGAAAAAAAAACACAACAAAACCCCACAAAACACCAAACCCCAGCCAGATGAACACCCAAACACCAGACAAGCACTAACCTGGGAGCTCACAGGTTTCACAATCCCCAGTTTAAACCCCAGTTTACCCAGTAAACTCCAGACTCTTACGCTACTCAAACGCCCTCAGTACATTAGACTTGTGTCAAAATGAGCTTTTGGTTTTTGCCTTTCTGTGTTCAGTGCCCCCACCAGACACAGGTACTGCCGCCCCTGAGCTGGCAGCGACCTCAGACTCCACTAGAAAGCGCTGTACATAAACTGCATGCAAATTAATACTTTTCAGAGGCGTAAACTTAGTTTACTTAAGGGGGTTTTGTCATAAGAGCATTTTGTTTTACTGTAGCACTAGCAAGGGAATCTAAGTGAGCAATGAGGAATAAATGCAATTAGACCACGAGAACGACGCCACATCCTCACGTCGAAAATTCACCAGCTCTACCAGGAACCTTTCACCTGTTTCTGAAGGCACATCCAAAATCTTGAAAACAAATGAGCACCACACGTTTTTTCCCCTCCCCTCTCCCTTCTCAGTACAAATCGCAGCCGAGCCCTACCCCTCTCATGCAGACTGTTCAGCACTGCCCTCTCCAGCTGCTCCTCTTCACTGAGCCCCCCAGTGTAGTCGTAATAGCTCCTCGAGGTGCCGTACGGGTAACTCGGAGAGCCGTAGTACTCTGGAATGAACACAAAAAGCAAGGAAATAAACCACTGCGACTCAGCAGCACAGCGTGGAGTGACATATTATCTTTTTGCTGTCCTTCCTCCACAGATTATTTTAATTTGGGAAAGAAAAAATGATTAGGATCCAATTCCTTACACAAGATGGGCTACAAATCCATTGCTACTGTACAAAGCCAGTCTCTGGTCACAAGAGAGAAAAATCAACAGAAAAAAAGATTGCTCAAACATTTCATGTTTTGATAGCTGTTATAAGTGTGTGTCACAGAATTGCCATCGTTAAGAATCTGCATATAGGAATGGAAAGACACCTTCCAGCCCCTTGGACGCTGCCGGCACAACCCAGAACCTTTGACCACGTGCAAAGTTTGTCAAAGCCGAGCGCAAACCGGCGGCACCCAGCCAAACACAGGGGATTGCCAACAAACAAAGCGCCCTGGCTAGAGAAGTGAGCCGCTGCCTCTTCCTTCTTACACCATCTGATCTTGCCTGAGCACAGAAAATCTCCACTGAGGCAAAGCCCATTCCTTGAGTCCACTTCTGCATCTTCAAAATACAAAGCTTTGGGTGATAGTTTCATTTCTCTTCCAGACAGCTGGACAGAGGACTTGGAAGAATCAAAGGCCAGAAAGGTTGCCAGTTTCTTCCAACCAACAGAAAACATATCCATTTTTCAAAACAATAAAATAATCAGGACTATTTTTGTATGCAAATACAACAGCACTTCCTTTTATCTTCAGATAAGCACTGAAGAGATTCTTGTGTCACCTCGTTTGGTCACGTGGATTCCACAGGCGTTAGGAGTTCAAGTCAGTTCACACAGCTTTTGACAAATTGAAAGCAAGAAGTCCCTTGTCAGAAGAGGGGGAAACCCCCAAAACATCCTAGAATGGAAGGGCCAAATTTGCCAGCTCAGGGCAGATCTATCCAGTTTCAAAGGACTGCTTTTGGGAGACCAATTCCCCCAGCACAGCTCCTGCAGAAGGGAGGGTGTTTCCCCAAGGCACCACTTTATCAAATCTCGACCTCAATTTGAGGTTTAAAGCCTCTTGTACAAAACAGCCACAGGGTCCCCTAAAAGGGGAGGCACGGCCAGAGAAGCCACAGAGGTTCAGCAAGTACGGACTCGTGCAGAGTATTTTGTAGAGATGTGTGCATTTCACCAGCTCCTCCGCAGCTTTTCTGTCACCTGCAAAAGGAGATTTTTTTTAAGCTGGAATAAGTTTAGGTAAGCGGGTGAGATGACTTACCTGAATAGTAGTCCCTTGGCCTGGTGGGGCCACTGAATGAAGAAATGCCACCTGAATAGAAGAGGAACACATGCACTGTTAGAATAAAAAAAAGTATAAAATATTAACATTTCAAGTACTCTCTTCCTGAGTCTGTTTCCTAAGGCACAAACACAAAACCATAGGTTATCAAGGAATTTTCTTGGCACCAGAGAGAGAACAGAGCACTGGTGCACTTGAGTCTTGATCCAGATTTGACAGTGCTGTACTGTGTCTAAGCGGTGTGTCCATGGGGATCAGAAAGATGCAAATCCACCCAACAAACCTTCTCCAGCACATCAAATGAATGATTTCTGCACTGAGACTGTGCACTGGTCAAGATGGGTTAATGCCCAGGAAGATGAGGGCTGGAATAACACCACACTTGTCCCTCTCTGCTACATAGGGGACAAAGAGGAGCTGTCGTGGCACACTCCTTCCTCCGGTCACACGTCTCACTAACAGCATCATGGGCTCTACCACAGAATCCCAAAGTAAGTGCGTGTGGAAGGGACCTTGGAAGGTCCCCAGCGCACCTCCACTCAGAGTCAGAAGTCAAGTCTTAAGAACATGGGAGGATGGAGGCTGTGGAGCCTCCCGAGGTAGCGTGACCCGGTGCCTGACTGTCGAAACAGTCAGACAGCCTCACTGTGGCACTGCAGCGACGTGTGACATCACCATCCAACTGCTGTGGCACCTGGTGTCCGTTCACTCCAGTGCAGTAGGAACTGGGAAACTTCAGTTTCTATTTTTTCACATAAAAATTTACTGAAGCGGCCCCTATTTCTATATGTGAGACAAATTAAAATAAGTGTCTCAGATTTTGTAAACAGCAAAATTACAAACCTGCACAGGCTTTCATGATTGCTTTCAGAGGCCCCAGAGTGTACATCAGTCCCACAAGAATCCCTGCCAGGTGCCCAGCAAAAGAGGTTCTACAAAAAAAAATAGGAAAATCTTGTCAGTGATGGGAAGGAAGGGTTTTGCTGGAGGGATCCCGAGGCGGGAGCACAGAATTTGCAGTGACCACAAAAGTCCCTGAGCGAGGCCGAGCACAGAGAAGTGACCTGCCTGTGAGGATACAGTGCTGAGGTTTTCCTTCAAAACTACCTCAAAATTGGCGTATAGAATATACAGTTACACAACAGCAACAAATATCCTGAAGATGCTGGAAGCTAATTGGAGTGATCATTTGACCCACTTGTTTAAAGGACAGAATGCTGCTTTCCTAAACGCAGTTAAAGACTCACGGAGGTAAGAATCTAGTTTTGACCTATAAAGAAGTCAATCCCCGGCATCCTGCTGAAATGTGTAGGCAGGATCTACAAAAGCACCCCTGGTTTCAAGCAAAAGCAGAAACACAGAACTTTCTGCTGCGCTATAAACACCACCCCGCAATGAGCCTGAGACAGGACTGCAGGAACGCAGATCCCTGGTAACCTTCGGAACACAGCGACTTCAAAATGAAAAGCACGAGTGAAATGCTGAGATCCAAACCCTTTTCTATACATACCAACGATTTTTTTAATAAAACAACCAAAGAAAGACCATTGCCTATCTACATATGGAATGAAAAGGTTCTGGAATCCTGGAGACATCAGCCTGGCAGCCTGTGTTACAGGGAACCAGGAGGTTTGCCTCAGGTGCTGCCATGACTATGAGCTACTCTACAACTTCATAAACCAATTTTCTTTCATCAGTCAAATTAAGAGTTAACACTCTTTTGTGGTTAATCAGGTTTGAACATTCTGCCTGCCCTGGTACCAGCGCAGGACAGAAGGCAGCTGTCACTAGAGGGAGGTAAAGATCAAACCTACATTCACTCTTTGGCCACCTGCTGAACCACAAACTTCTGTTCTGCGGCCAAGAGCAGCGGTTCTCTCCTAGAAGTACTTTAAGAGTAACAAATGTTGATGTGAGAATGTACAGGTAAGAGACGGATACTTTATTTTGGTAGCTACAAGGAACTTATTTTCCAAGCAGACTTTTTCTGCCACAGATTTCCCAAGTTTGTGTGAAATGGACCCATGGCTCAGAACAGAGCAAATACTGAACACGCCGAGCTGCCTTACTGCAGAAATCACCAACCTGAGATTGATTCATAGAATAGAATCATAGAATCGTTGAGGCTGGAATAGACCGCCGAGATCATCAAGTCCAGCCTATGACCCACCACCACACCACCTAGCTAGACCATGGCACTAAGTGCCACATCCAGCCTTTCCTTAAACACCTCCAGGGATGGCGACTCCACCACCTCCCTGGGCAGTCCATTCCAGTGCCCAATGACCCTTTCCATGAGGAAGTGCTTCCTAATATCCAACCTAAACCTCCCCTGGCACAGCTTCAGGCCATGCCCTCTTGACCTGTCACTAGTTGCCTGGGAGAAGAGCCCGACCCCCACCTGTCTACAACCTCCTTTCAGGGAGTTGTAGGGAGTGATGAGTCTCCTCTTCTCCAGGCTAACACATGCACTCCTGGCAGGGAAAACTTATGCTCCTCTTGACTGATGTGAGCACAACACTGTCCCAAAAAACCCCAAATCATGGTCTTTGCAATCCACTGGAGCTGTGAATTTACACAATATGAGAAACCCAAAACCTTCAACTTTATAAAGCCTTCAGGGTGCTAACTTCCACATCACGGCTAGAAGCAGGTTAGTGCACCAGATGCCTAAACACAGCAGAGCGTGGAATGATAAATTAGGTTCGAGGAGTAGAAGTGTACAAGGAAGAACATTTGTTCTGAGGTCAGATTCACTCAGATCCTCTCATCTTTCTTACTTTCTAAAAAAAAGTAGACTGGAATTACTCAGTTTAAATGACACAAACCGCTTTACACGCGCAATCAATATTCTTCTACCCACATGCCTTAGTCCACAGCAGATACTCCTTTTTCCAATCAACTGAAATACATTTAAACAACAAATCCTGAATAATGCTTCTGTGTCACTCTTGAGATTTTGCTACAGTTTGCCATGAATTTTAATATTCGGTAGCTCATCTTTTAAAAAACTGCATAATGGATTTGTTGTCTGAGTTTTATCTGCAGACGTTAAAGTCAATGGCAAAGCTACAACCGTTTTCACAAGGCAGGATTATATGCAGAACTCACAACAAAATGCCAGGGACTGGGGCTGAAAAGAGATTCCGAAACCATTTACAAGAAGCACACAAGTTGTGTGAGGAAGCCCAGTCCAAGCACATATTGCCAAGGCTCCTTTCACCTGTTTATAAATTCCACTCTTCTTTCTTGTCTAATCCAGACAACTGGTTACTCCCACTGTCTGTTTTTTTCCTATAAGTAATCCTGGATATTATTAAAACTTTTTACAGTATCAGCAACAAAGCAACCTCCACGGTGAACCAATTCCAAAACCCAGGCTTTTTTCCACTGACCATAACACCACCAATGTCTTGACTGGAATGTCTATTTTCCTAGGGAAAAATTGACTCTTATTTTTCAGTTAGAATAATGAAGAACCACTCTCGTGATTGCAACGCGATAAACTGCTGCCTTTTATCCTGCTGGCTAATAAAGAAAAACTGACAGATTTTTTTTTCTTCACAGTACAATTTTCCATTTCTCTAATACAAGCTGAACTTTGAAAGGGAATAAAAACAGGGCTCTTGACTTTTTAAATTGCATGTTTTTTCTCTAAATGTCAATGAGCTTTATCAATATTAACTAATGTTCTCCCCGGTACTAAGAAATTCAAATGATGTCTCATTTAACTTTTTGTTTGAAAATGTAGCTATCCCCAGAGAGATTCATCTCAACCGTTCTCTTCACGCTAAGGCTAATTATGCAGCCTGTCTAAATACTGCTTCCTGAAGACATTTGCCAGTAAGCCAATGTGCTATTACTTCAGAAAAATCTTCTAAACAGAATTAATTAGACCTTTTCCTTTGGCTGGGGAATTTCCATGAAAACTGGCATCACTAGAGGGAAAACCATTTGGACTGCATTTGCTTTTCACCTACGAGAGATTCTGACCCAGTGTTTAGAAGGCTCTCAGCATCGATTTTTACATGAATACCACTCTAAGATACTTGCAATGAAGTCACATCAATTCCTCACTACTGGTGAACTTATTTGGGAGGGTTTCAAAGGTATAGGACACTTACCCTGGGGAGATCAAGTGAATAGCCACCAGCTCCACCCAGCAAGCGTATTTACTGGGTATCGGCAACCCAAGGATGTTGTTGACTCTTCCTGGATTGTAATAGTTGTTAAGAACTTTCAAAGCAAACAAGACTCCTGCAAGCAAGAAGAAAATCACATTAAAAAAAGTAAAGCACTGAAAGGGAAGTGCCATGCAGATGCACAGCACCACAGAGCACACTTGTCCTGGCCCACAACAGCAGTTCTGGGATGGTTTTTTCAGTGATACTTTCCAGCGAGTTCCAAAAAACAAGAGGATAAAAAAATGGCATATTTATGTAACAGCCAAGTCTAGGTTGGTTTTTAATAGGTCTACTCACTGCAGCTATTTAGGTGTTTCAGGCAATACACAGAATTTCAAATGGGAGTCCTAGTTGAAAAAATGGACAAAATTACTGAATTCAGCAATGTTGTGAGTTGAGAAAAGCCATTACTGAAAACAAGACAGTTACACATGAACCTCAAATTCTGAATTAAAAAAATCACCCTACATATACCCTAGGATCACTTGCTTCTGAAAAAAAAGCAGACAAATCACCTTTCATCACAACAAATAATCATTCATTTCTAACTGACTGCAACTGTTTTATCACGCAAGCAATAGCTGACAGCAGAAAGAATTCACATAATCTATTGGAACTTTCAAAGTGTTTTTGAAAAAGTTCTTCTCAAAGCTCAGAGTTGTCTGGAAAAAAATCTGAAAACACGACAAGTAAAAGATTTGCCATGGAAAAGAACATGAGCTAAACCACATCATGTCCATAGCCAGAGTACATGCTTCATATTGTTATATATAAATATTTTAAATATACAAATTAGATCAACTGTGTGCCTCACCTGAAAAGCCTACAGCGCAATTCATCTCATAAGAAGGATCGTCCAGGATTTTCACAAGCACAAACTCCAGCGCCATATAAACAACCCCAACCAGCACCGAAAACACCACGATGACGTAGGCAAACCACACGCTCTTCAGCTTTTTTTCCAGCTTTATCCCCTTCCAGAGCATGGAAACCATGTTGTAGTAGAGGTGCCAGTCATGTGCGTGGTGGAAAGGGGAGAGCAGCAGGCGCTGCCAGTCCTGCCGGTAGAAGCCGTGGCCGAGACTGATGCACGCTTCTGACAGCGGCTTCACGGGAGTCAGGAAGAGGAAGATATTCAGCGCCAGCACCCCAAGGGTAACAGGAGGAATGTTCTGGAGTCCCACTTGAGACATTTGATACAGCAGCAAAAGCAGCCCAGCACTGACTCTTCCCTGCCTTCGCTGCATCGCCGCTTCTTATTCGAACGTCAAGACGATTCCGATTTCCAGTCCTCTGCTCGAATTTAAACCCATACAAGTTTTGGAAATTCTGAAAGAAAGGTAACTGCATTATTAGACTCACACAGGGATGTTCTCAAGCTCATCCTTGCCTTTAAGTAAATTCTTGAAGCTTATCTGAGACTTTTTAAATCAGAACAAAAATTCCAATGAGAAAAAAACCCCACCATTTTTGAACTGGTGTAATAGATCTGTCTAAAAGATTTATACAGATAATTCAGACAAGCATCACAAGAAAAACAAGTCTGCAACCTCCTGTGTCCCTGGACAGGCTTTACTTCATCTGTAAAATTCCTGGATATTCTAGACATGTTCTCATCAACATCCTGATTCACTCAAAAATTATTAAAATTTCTGGAAGAAAACCAGTTAAGATTTACCCTCCAGAGTCTCATTTTTCAGGCTTCCTATCTTTGTTACACATACCATTTTATTCATGACCATTTTCCCATCTTTTACAAACATTCAATACAATCTAAGACTGGAAGTTGAAAGCTACAATTTCAGAAAGGAGCAGAGACTCCAAGTTTAACATCCCACATGATGTCCATCGGGATTTACTAACTTTCCCATTTCTACAGACCATTGGTACCCCTGTGAACACACGACTAAATATTTTTCTTTAGGTATCAGGAGTATCATTAATAATCTGATCAGGTTGCCCTGCACATGCTAAGGGAATACATGGAAAAGAAGGAAATCAGCTCTATATGATGTTATCCTACAGCAGCAAATGGAGCTGACACCTGCAGAGGGTTGGACACCAACAAAGACCACCCTCCCCTGCCTGTACCTACGAAAGGAGCACGTACTTCCATGCTATTCACACACATCATGAACTAATGTCACTTCTAGCTAAGTTTAAGCTACTCTGGTCCCTGGGATTCTCTTTCAATGGCATTTACGCTTTTAAGGCGCTTTGAGAAGCAAAACAACCCTGGTAGCACTGTCACCACCCCTGTTCCAGAACACAACACAAGTAAGCACATTTGCTACACCTAAAGGAAATTCAGCGTGATTTTCCCCATGGTCTAATCTCAGCAATGCTACATAACACCCAGTCTGGCCTAAAACAGAGAGGCAGGCTTTGTACCAGGCCTCTTGAACATACAACTAAACACACCAGCGTCTTGGAAAACCAGGTTCTAACACTCACACTTTCACCAACGAGACCACAGCTGTAGTCCCTGCAAAGTCCCAAGGAGCTGAGACCTCTTAAACTGCAAACTGCTGGTTGCAGATGATAATTAACCCTATTAGCCTTTGAATTTTAATAGCAACATTGAAAAAAGCAATCAAAAGTTTAGTTAATGTAACCATTCTCTTTCTCCATTACATGCTGTGATACCAGGTGTTCCAACATCCCCAAACTGGTCTTAGAAGCCTCTGCCCAAACCTCTGACTCTTCTCACACCACTGACGCAGCCACAGTTTTTCCACCACAAAGCAGTTGACGTAAAAACTGCTAGAATTTAAGTCAGCATCACTTAAACACAAGTTATGTGGAAACCCCAAAATCTTGCCATACCACACAGTTCAAACTGCCAAATACTACACTCCTACTTTCTAAAGTTTCCACCCCCACTTCTGATACTCCCCAACTCCAGTACTTTTCACATACACGCACCTAGGAAGAGAAACCCTCACGCAGCACAGATCTGCACAATAACCATGTAACACAACTGGGAATGGTTTACTCCATGATTACAGCAGTGCCATGTAGTATAAATCACTCCCATTATTTGGAACAATCAAAAACATCAGCCAAGACACACTGTGCATTGGATTTCAAAGGAAAAATACGTAAGAAAAGTTATTGGAGAGCCTTCTGGAATGCAACTCAATACACAGAGCTTTCAACTCTTTGAACATTCTTCCTCAGCATCCACTGTTTATTAAAAGGCTAATGATGCTGGGAACAATGCAGCACTCAGTCCTTTTTCTTTCTTGAAATTATGCCACCCACTTCAAAATGTACAAGTTTCCAGGACAGAATTGAAATGGACATTTGTCTCGTATCCAGGCTGCCACGTGGCTGCAGTTTTGTCACCTACTCAAAATAAATGTCTGAACTAAACATTCTGGGAATTTGTTTGTTTTGTGCTATACCAAGTGCAAAGCATTTAAACTGCTATTTGTACTGTGACAACCCCCCTTGCTCACTTGGCAACCATAAAATATTATGACTTCATATTAAAAAGAATCATGTAATAAAGTAAATATTTTAATAGATGTCAGTTGAAATGAAATGCTGGCATCAGCTGTTGCTGACCCTCTGTGGGCAGTATGTCAGAATTAGTTTATTATATCTTTTGAGGGGAGATAATGGGCACGTTAAGTTCCTTCCCAATTTTCTGGAAGGGATGCAAAGGTTTGATAAATATTCTTACTACACTCATCTCATACCAACGGTAATTAGCAATCATCTCTCAAAACACAAAGATGCATCTACACATAATTCAAGCCAGCCAAGTGAAATATTAATAGCTCTATCACTATACTGGTGAAGGGGAGGCGATGACACAGTTCAAAACCCGTAAAAATACGTCAGAAGAACAGTGTACTTCAATTAAACCACATTTAGTTTTAACTTCAGATACATAACTACTTTAATTAGGGTCAGGGGTTTGCATTTTTACCTTGATTACAATACTTACCCTTGTACAATCGTAAAAGTAGGTAATTATAGCAGAAGAACATCCTCAAGAATTTTGGAATATCATTAAAATGAAACAACCAATACTTCCCTGACCACGATTCAGAAGCGTAAAGCACAAGGGTTCTTAAAAATTAAGTATTCCTTAGCTTGTGTTGATCGAGAGGCAATTTGTCCGCAGTTTTATAGAAGGGAGGGGCAAGAAGCCCACTTCCTAAAGAAGTTAATTTGTAATGATACTAGCTAAGTATACAAACAATTCAGAAATGTACACTTCCTAGTACTGGTGTTAACTCCTATCAAGGCCTCAAACCTCTCTAAATTCACAAAGTACAGCTCCAGGAAAAGCAGCACCATCCCATATCAGGAAACCAAACCAACTCCGGGGCCATTAAATACATTTTATGAACAGCTAAACTACTTAAGCTCGGCATTTACACAAACATATGGAAGGTCACTAAATACACTGAGGTGTATTTATCACTGACACTCCTTTGTTGCAGGTGTAATTTATTTGCAGGTTTGGGTGTGGTTTTTTACTATTTCATCATTTTAACATAAAAGAAAAAGTGACATAGCTCAAATCAGGTTAGTAATTGCAAAAAAAAATCAGCTCATTATTTACATAATGTGTAAAAACCCACCGCTGTAAGGACACAGAGTAAGTAAAACCGCCTGTGGAAGCCACCAGACCCTGTGGGTGGCACCACGTTCCCAGTGAACTTGCCGCCGTCACCGGCCGGCCCCGNCGGTCTCCGGCCCCTCACGCCGCGTCACGTGACCCGCGGCGCGCTCTCACCCCGCGCATGCGTCGCCCGCCGGGCGGGAAGGCGGAGGGAAAAGGGCGGAGAGAGACTGAGGGAGGGGGTTCTGCTGTAGCCTATGCGTCGGAGCTGGGGAGGAGCAGCCAGCCCCGGGGTGATCGGCAAAACGTCCCTGGGGTGGAGCAGCTCTGCCCTGCCCTGTCTCCCTCTGCCTTGCCCGGCAGCTGGGTAGGGCGTGAGTGCCGCCCGGCAGCTTTATCTGCGCTGCAGGTGGGGCGGCGGGGGCTGAGGGGAATATAAACCAGGGGAGATAAGGGGGGTGTTAAAGTGGCCTTGAGCAAAGCTCTTTCAGCTGGAAACACTGCTCCAGGTGATGGAAGGTGCCCAGTTTATCCGTAGGAAGGCTTTGAACTGTGTTTATTCTAATAACGCCTGTGAAAATAATCGGTTGCTAGTGCTACTTGCCATTAAAATGCATCATTAGTTTCCCTTTGAAGGTGTCTCACTGCACATACAAACGAGTAACTAGTTCTGTAACTTTAATAATTCAACCACTTTAGTGTTTTTTTGCTTGTAAAAGGCAGTTAGGTGAACACATGGGTTTTGCTTGTGCAGGGCACTAGTCACTGGTATGAAGTGTTATCTCCCCCCAAATTTGATACCCATACCTAGTCTGTGAGCTTAGTTATTAATAATTCAGTAGGGAATACACTGAGCAAATTATAAATGCCTGAAATAATAGGTTATCATGAAAATGCTGGCAAGTTGATGGTGCAAATATGTGACTAGAAATTAATCATACAACCCCCGGCCAAAGCCGCACGTAAACGGCCCTGTTTTGCCGTCATTTATGCGGCGCTTTAAGTTTCCTAGAACATTTTGGCAAGTCGCACAAATATGACATAGAATTTATAAGAAAATTATATTCTGCCTGTCCAAAACCAGCACACGGCTCAGCAGACTGGCAGGCACGGAAGGGGCCGAGTTCCTAGAAACAGGGTGGAGATCGAGTTAAAGGAGCAGAGTTTGCCAAAATAAGCAACTTCAGCATAGTCTCCCCTTCCAAGAGGGAACGGGAGCCAAAAGAGGAGGGCAGAGTCGGCGCGTGCCACCATTTCGACACGTTCTCTTAAGCTCCTTAGTTCTGGCGCATTTAGATCTGTTACCTCAATTAAACTAATCACAATAATTCACAGAAATCACAGGATGTGGGAGTTATAATTGCCTTGACTGATAGATTTTCTATCATAAACCAGGTTTTCTATAATGGGCACCATTTTCTGTAAGAGCGCACTCCTTTTTCGTGCAACCATAATTCCAGTCCGGCATTCTTAGCGGTGCGGTATTTATTGCCTGACTACAGGTCTGGACCTTAGTGCTGGATCTACAAGTCCTGAGGCTGTGGTTCTCTTCTTCTTTTACCCAAGTGTGGGATTTGACACACGTTAGGTTTGTATTTTTTTTTTCCATTTCTTGTTCTACACAATTTTTGCTAAATAATAAAAAAACCCAAACAACCGAAACAGATCTTCTGGATTATTTTATATTTACATTAATATCTGGTTAGGAAAAAAACCCAACAAACCACCTGCTGCTCTCTTTCTTTCATCTCATGCCACCATTTACCTCATGAATTTCTTTTACCTTTTTGTCTGAATGTTCATTTGACTGGTAAGAAAAATTGCATAAACCGAGAAATGCCGTTGACAAACTACAGCTTTTTTTTCACGTCCCATTCCACTGACACGACTATTTAACAGAGCAGGTTCTGTTTGCCCATTATGGCTGCTCTGATTTGGAAGAGAATTCAATACTTGCAAAGAGAATAAGGAGGAAATAAACAAAACCGTGGTTTCCAGAACCCACGTGCCCTTAGTGCAGGAGTGACGCATGCGGCCGGGGCTGCCTGTGCCTTCCTGCTAACTATATAATCCGTCTAAATATTTATCCTACAGCCATTATCAGGGTAAACATGCCCCCTCAGTCCTGCCTTCACCCCAAAGGAACAAGTGACATTGAGATCTTTGCTTAATGTCACAAGGTGTGAACAGGTTTCAGGAGCAGCGGAGCGGGTCTCAGCACACTCATTTTTCTGAGATTTATACCGAGGCTTTTCAACCCGGGATAACTGGGGAGGAGCAGCCCGCAATNACTTCCTCCAGCTCAGCTGCCATCATCACCAACGCTGTATAACACAGCGTGGGCAAATAGAATGAAAATGTGTTTTCTCTCCACCTTATGGAGATAAAAAGGAATATATCCTGGAGGTTCTTGATCTGTCCATGAAGTCTGCTGGAAGGAAGAGAAGAAACATCTGCTGGAAAATGAGGGAGTGTGTTGCTCTGAACGTGGCCGGAAGAAACATGCTAACATCAAACAAGTTTCTTAAGACGTACAGCCAAAAGGGCCTTGGATCAAGTCACCTCCTGCTCATCCAGATCCTTCCACGTCACATTGAGGAACTTCAGCTACACCAAGGTGTTTTCATCCTCAAAAGCCCAAGCTGTTATGTGAGACCAGAAGAGCAGAGAGCAAACCAAAAGACAAAGTATTAAGGAAAGGAGGGTGTGAAATGTGCCAAGAAGCTGGTCCCAGGCAATTCCTCTGAGCAGGTGAAGAGCTTTCTACAAAACAGATCAAAGCCAAGAGAATATAACCCGAGATCACTGCTGAAAACAGATCACTGCTGAAAACAAACTATAACATAAAAAGTTCCCGCTTACAGAATAACAAGGGAGTAATCAGCCATCATCTAGAACTGATTTTCAAACGTGTGTATGCAAACATTCATCTTCATTTTGCTTGACCAGAGGAGTGTTAAATAATTACTAAAATAGCCTGAAAGTTGTTAACTGTAACAATACTATAGGCAGAAAATATTCTGTAGAATGCAGGAATTTTTTTCAGTGGCAGCATCCTTTCCATCACATCATTCACAGCTTATACAAATCATGCCGTTCGAGTCCGTGCTGCTGCTGGCAGGGAATTGTTGTTAATTCTGTGGCTGTGAAAAGCGTGTGATTATTTCTCATCTCTATAAAGCATTCACACAATGTTTTCCTNCCATATCTGAAGGATATGGTTTTAATTAATGCTGGGAATCTGATAGCAGCGTGTTTGAACCACTGTTTACGTTAATCTGGAAGGAACTAGTTAGGACTGGCCTACAAATGTAAGGAGAATGTCAAAGCGTAGTTCTAGGAAAGCAACTGGGACTCTCCCGGCCTGACAGTGCTTACAAATGGTACGAGGAGAGAGAAGCAGTAACCCAGAATTGGATACCTGGAACGATATTATGAGTCTGTCAGAAAATGAACAACGCGCAGACGACCAGAGGATCCGTTTAAACATGTCACCCGTTTATCCACAACTGTTGCACCTCTGGTTCTGCAAGCAAGGTGCTGCTTTGGCAGCCTGCAGGCAAGTCCTGCTGAGAGCTACAGTGGCGGGACAACCCGAGAGCAAACCTTGGGTGTGAATTCTGGGCTCGCTCTTCAGCGCCTTCGATCTGACATGAACTTCATAGCCNGTGAAGGGCTTTCTACAAAACAGATCAAAGCCAAGAGAATATAACCCGAGATCACTGCTGAAAACAGATCACTGCTGAAAACAAACTATAACATAAAAAGTTCCCGCTTACAGAATAACAAGGGAGTAATCAGCCATCATCTAGAACTGATTTTCAAACGTGTGTATGCAAACATTCATCTTCATTTTGCTTGACCAGAGGAGTGTTAAATAATCATTACTAAAATAGCCTGAAAGTTGTTAACTGTAACAATACTATAGGCAGAAAATATTGTGTAGAATGCAGGAATTTTTTTCAGTGGCAGCATCCTTTCCATCACATCATTCACAGCTTATACAAATCATGCCGTTCGAGTCCGTGCTGCTGCTGGCAGGGAATTGTTATTAATTCTGTGGCTGTGAAAAGCGTGTGATTATTTCTCATCTCTATAAAGCATTCACACAATGTTTTCCTTCAGGGAAACACGGGGTTGGATCCAATGTTTTACCAGATTTTAACGGCTTTATCAGAAGGATGTGTCAGCGATCTGGTGACATCTTTGTGCACCCCACTGGCCTGGGGGATGCCGGGACAGCAGAAGCAATCGGAGATGAAACGTCCAGTAGTCGTACTCCCAGGTTCCTAGCTCTCAAAGTTGGGCTAATCCGGAGGCAATACCGAAGGGCTTTGTCTGGCACTCCTTGTAAAGAAGGATTTGTCAGGGATAGTACAGGAATTCCTCTAGAAATTCCATTAAGCCCTCTTTGGAAGTCTTTTCTTACTCTACATTTTCTCACGCAGAGATGTGTAGAATCCACGCTCTGCACGTTTTTGTCTTTTGATGCAGACCCTGTTTCTGCCATGTATCTGCCAGCTCGTGTCCCTGAAGGGAGGCTGAGAGGCGGGAGTGGAGAAGCATTTGGAAGAGGGGCTGGTACAAGTAGGAGACTGGTTATAAAATTTTACTTCCCGATTCAGTGTTGTTGTTCCTGTTTCTGTATGAGGAGAGCAGCCGGAAGGACGGGAGCAGTGAGAAGGCAGCCCGGTGTGTCAGCAGGCCCCCCCTACTGAAATGAGGCTAGAGCACTGGGGTTTGCTTCTTTGTTGATCTTAACTCAATGGGCTTTCTAACGCTGTATTTAATAGTCTGAGTTTTATTTAACAAAACTAAGCCTAGCAAAGGCAGCTGTCATGGTTCAGAGTGCGTTGATGGGCCTGAATTGCCCTGAGCAGCCTCACCTGGATCCCCTGCCCACACCCCCACCCATGGGCCCTATTTAAGCTCAGCCTCAGAGCCAGGACTCCTTCCTCAGTGGGATCCTGAGCAGGAATCCACCTTTACACCAGCTCATCCCCTAGCTGTGGGTCCTGCTGAGCTGGGCCTCATGTGGAGGACTCATCTAAGCCATCCTGGTGCTGTGTCTGACCCTGGCTTTCCAAACTGGCCTCCGACCCACCCTGTTGCTGCAGACTGCCCTGGCTCTTGGCTGAACCCAGTCGGACTGTCCCTGTACCGTGGGGCTCACCCCCCTGCTCAGGGCTTGTTCCTCAGTAGGAAAGAGCCAAACATGGTGATTTTCACGGCAGTGGAACCAAAAGAGACGATTCTAAGCTAGTAAGTTCTATCTAAATGTTATTGTTGATATTTTCCTGATGGGTTCTGGTTTTAAAACATTTGGTAGAAATTAGAGAGAAGCTGTAGAAAGGAGGGAAGTAAATTAAGTGAAGCTCAAACTGGCTTTTTGAATCTTTTTTAGTGTAGAAAACAATGCATGCATTATAGTCAAACCGAGTAAAACTACTGACTAGAACCTAACCTGGGAGCTTGCATTTTGTAGTTGAGTGTTACTCAGGTTCAGCTTAGGAGAAATTTCCCTCTAACCTGGCAAAACAGGATTTTCTGGCACACTGAAGTTGTATTTGGTCAGCTAGTCTAGATGGGTGAAGCAGCCAGGTTTTTGGGTGCACAGTGCTCTGTTCGGATCTCAAAGAGAAGCAGCAGTCTTACATAAACATGGAGGGTGTTTTTCTTGATGAGGGCATACTGGAAGTTATCCATAGCAGCTGAGTGGAAAGGACTGGTGAGTCTGGTGGAGATGGTGCTTTTTCTTGTGTATGGGTAGGGAATTAGTGTCAGTCTTCAGCCTGGTTTCAAATAGTGAGTTTCACCCCTGGCTTTGTGGTAGTGCTGCTGTAGCCACCATGGTCTCCTCAGGACAAAGAAGCGTGTAGACAGACATGGTACTGCTTATTGGTGGCATCAAGAGATACAGATGGAAGGTCTCCTTCAGCCTCTGGGATAGCAGTGGGAGCTGCCTCCAGGTTGGACTTCTGCTGGCTGTGGTGTGGTCACTGTGCAGACAGCTGCAGCTGGTTGCTGTCCTTCTGCTGGGGTTTGTCTTCCACTCTGCTGGAGGTGGTTCTCTCAGTCCTCTGCTGATAGAGCTCTCTGATTTTCTCTACACCAGATCACAAGGCTGTGTCTCCAGGGGCTGGGTGGGGCTTCAGCAGACAAGATTCACACCATCCTCTGTAACTGCAGTACCGCTCCCAGCTAGAACAAGTCCTGCAGCCCTGTCCCACCAGCCTTCTCCAGAGCAGGAACCCTCGACTTCAAAGAGCACCTCTGGAAGAAAGCAGAGGTCAAGGCAGGGGAGCTTGCGATGGGCATGGAATAGGCACCAACCAGGGAGGGAAGATGGTGCTCAGTCATCCCCCGTGATGTTCACAGAACCTTTCTAGGACTTGTTTGGGTGTCTGGGGATCTTCCAGCTTTCTAGGCAGAAGGGCAAGTTTTTCAGCCATGAGTGAGATGAACCCTCCCACTTTCCAGAGTCAAAGCATTCCCATGAGGATTGCCCCAGGGATCTCTTCCTCCTCTCCTAAAAACTTGTGAGAGTTTATTTGCAGCTTTTTCTTTCGGCAGCTGAATGATACATATTTCTTCTCCTTGTCATATTGATTGCGATTATTCATCCTGTGTTTTAATTTTGATCTGCGTCCAATGAACTTGAGAAATACATTTTGAAATTACTTTCCTTGTTCTCTTTACTGTCTCTCCATGTGTAAAATAGGGGTCTCTGGCAGCTTTTTGGTGTTGCCGAGTACTTAGATGAGTTACAAGAAGGTGACAAAGTTCTCCACAGCTGCCTGTGAAAATTTCAGCCAGGCCTTCACTTGATTAATGAGTCTTGACCTATTCTTGAGGTAAATTCCTGCTGGATTTTGCCCAAGGGCTACAGAGTGGGTGCTCCAGGGAATTTACTGGAAGAAATCTGTACTTGAAATGACTTTTTGTGATCTGTTTACTTGACAATTGCTTGCTTGAAGGTAATACCACTGATAAGGAGGTAAAGCCAGTCAAAAATGTAATGAGAAGGATGTTTCTTAGGTATTTTTTCCTGCTGGTGGTGTATTAAAGCCAGCTCTCTGAGGAAGGCCTGCATGGCAGAGCCTGCGCTGGGCCAAGTGCCTGAGGTAGGTGGGAGCTCATGAGGTGTTCGCTTGCGCCTGCTTGGTGCCTTTTGGCACTGGTGATGCCGGGGCCGTGGCAGTGAGCAGCAGTCCCCTCCTGCCCTTCCCAGAGCTGCTTTCCTCAGTGCTGATGGCGCAGCCTTGTCGATATTGATCACCAGCCACCTTAATGTGATTGATTGACCAGTTTGAGTCTTGTCTACCAGAAGTGTGGGCTGCTGGTGGGCTGCTGGTGGGCTGCAGGATTTTTTGACTCTTTTTGAGGGCAGATGCTCTGTGCTGCAGGATGGGCATGGAATGGGAATGGTGGAGGGTGTGCCTGTGAGCGCTGAAGATGCGGCAGAAGATGCTGAGTTTGCTTAACAGGCCTGTCCGGCACCAGTCATTTTTATGGTGATTGAACCTGCTCTTCACAACAGGCAATCAGGGTTAATTTTTCTGCTATTCATGACTTACTCCACTTATAGGAGTTTGGATACACCATTGGGGAAGAGGTGTTGAAATACTTAGCAAAAAAATTAATCTGCCGAATATATAACCCATGCTGTATTGGAGTACTTCTGTTGGTGTCAGAGATGCGTTCCTCCGAAGGAATTGTGTGTGATTCTGCAAATCCCAGGTTCATTTGCAGAAGGAGGAGAAATAAATGGATGTGTGCACAAAAAATGTCAATATACTGAAGCGAAGAAAGCAACAGAAGACAAAACACAATATGTGTGTTTTTAGAGTATCTGTCAATCTAAAGTAATAACAAATAAGTAAACAGAACCTTTTTAATTTGCCCAAGTTAATCCCTTTCAGGGCTGAATTAACTAAAGCACATCCCTATGAAATAACCTTCATTATATAAATCAGTGTGCTGATGGATTACTGAGTTGGCAGCCAAAAAAGCCCACACCACCATAGGTGTGAAGTTTCCTGATCATCTAATAAATTGATAACTTTGAAGCCTAGTTGTGACAATTTAAATGTCATCACTATTAAACAAGTTGCCAAAATGCAAACAAGCATCCTAAGCTATTAAAATGTAATTATAGAGGACAGCTGGGTCTGCTCTCAATCTGGGCTGCGGGGACTCGTAATGGGGAGAAATAGGAAAGTTTCACACAAACAGAACGCGGCTGGTGAATGTGCCAAGCAGAGCCTGCCCGGCGAGCGCACGCGGCTACTGGTGCCTGCAGGAGGCTGGCAATGCTGGGGTGGATAGAGGAGTCGAGGACACAAAATGTCTCCACCTTCCCTCTACCCTGTCTGAAAAGTCCTTTTAGGTGTGGACAGGGCAGGCTTTGCAAAGGAGAGGCCGATGGACGGGGTGGCAGCGACAGTCCAGCAGGAGAGGCTGCGAAGTAGGGCTGCTGGAATGGCGGGGCAGGCGGTGGGAGCCCTGTTTGGAGAGCCAAGTGGACCTCAAGTGATCGCCAGGGTTTGCTTGTTGGCTGAGAGCAGCAGAGGAATGGGACCGTAAGGCTTGGCAGGCGTGGAGCCGAGCTGCTTGTGAAAGCTGGGGTTAGTTACACTGATAAACTGCTGAACTCTACTTTTTATGTTTATTATTTGCTTGAAATGGCCACAATACAGATGACAAGCCCTATTCACGCTCAGGACTAGCTGCTCCTCCTGTGTGTGGTGCAACTCTAAATTCCCACTGGTTTTGGCTACATCCCAGTAGGTTGTGTCTGTCACTCGATGCTGCAGCAGGAGTTGAGTTGTGTTACGGCCGATGGGTACGGTGGGAATGGCAGAACGAGCTAGAGCTGGGGTAATGCTTCATTAAGACAGGAACCTCAAAAGGCCCTGCGGTCTTTTGGTATATTTATATGTATTTTGGAACTCCTACAGCTGCCAGCTTCCATAATTAAGCCCCATTTTCCCTAAATGTGGTGGGAGGGGTGAAATAAGTGGGAATTGCTAATAATTGGTAAAGCTCTAAAAAATTTATATATATTAATGCATATAAGTCAAGTATTGGGTGGTTACTTCTCTGAGGCTTTTACAAATCTAAATAGTTTTTTAAAAAATCTATAAATGGTAGTAAGTTATTTGAAATGGTGTGATTATTTTTTTTCTTGTGGGTCAGCTTATAGGACATCATTCTCAGAGTATGTGGCAAACAATTCCAAGGTGTGTTCTAACTGATCAGTGCTCCTAAAAGATTTAGGTATCAAATTCTCCATCTATCTTTTTATACTATGAAGTAAATCCGTGTGGTGCTTTGGGACATCCATTGTGTTGAAAAAAACAATTTACTTTTGTTGAGAAAAATGCTATTGCACCTGAGTGTTCACAGGCTGCTCATTTCCTTCTTTTTGTGGACTTGGAAATAACACCGGGAGTGCTGGTGTCATTACCTACCTTTCACTTTTGCAAATGGTAATTTTTGTTTGTTTTGCAAGAGAATCAACCAGTTGGTATGGAGCTTAGAGAAACACTTAAGATTATGAACTGTTTCTAATGAACAGATTGTTTTCTGAGGCAAATAGGAAGCCAAGTTGAGAGATTTTTTGATTTTTTGACTCTTTTTTTTATGCAGAAGGATACAGCCTTTCAACAGACTTTGTCCTTATTTTTTTGGCAGATTCGAATGGCCTTACTCAAATGCATAAACAAGCCTCAGCCTATCAACAGCAGGGATGGGACAGCAACCTGCCAAATATGGGGAAATGAATAAAGGGGAGAACAATAAAAGTGGGTAAATTTGGAAATCTTGTGCAGTGGGAATGATTTTCTACATAGCATATGCAAAATTTTCTGCTGCCTGTTTCACACAGCTACGGTGAAGATAAATAATGTTTTTGTCACCAGTGCTGTCATGAAAAGCATGCAAATTCCACAGCTCACACTGGTTAATGGGTGGAATGGTTATTTGGAAAGGAAAAATAAGCTTTCCTGTAACTTCCATTTGTGTCCTCCCAATGTGAGATGACAACTGACTGCAGGTTTAGGAAATGAAAATAAAATGTTAGTTTTCCAGGTGCGATGGAGAGGGTTTGAAATGAACATAGCCAAGGTGAAGGTACACGGAATTTTCTCAGTGCCTGGTGAGAGTCAGCAAGAGGATGCTGTGAAGTATCCCTGGGAATAGTCACTTAGAGAGTCTGCAGGGGATGGGGTGAGAGAAGGGTTAGCAGCTGATGTCGGATCAGAAGCCACATGTACTGACCCTTCATCACAGGCTTTTCCAGGCTTTTATTGGACTGCAATTCAGCATAACATTATTGAGTTCACCTTTAGATGAAGCTGGTCAGCTTTGACATATACAAGCCCCTATGGAAGTCAATGGCTGTGCCACCCACTTCATTCCACAAGCTCTGATCAGCGAGGTGACCTCTGCGAGCACCGCTTTGCAAGGCCCTGGGCACTTTGCATTTCCAATGAACAGAAAGTAGCAGTGCCCTCTGAGGGCATGTTGGATCCTTAGCTTTGTGGATACAGAGTAAACCTGGGAGGAGTAACCTGGAAGGAGGTGTTCTTTCTTCTTGCAACATCACTTAGAGCTGTTTAATTCAGCACTAGGTTGCGATGACAATCATCTGCTTGTGTAGTCATGCAAAACCTTCCGCTTGGCGGGAGACAGGAGTCCCAGCACAGGGCTAGGTGTTAATGGGTGGCTGGTATTACCTGTGGTCAGAAAATTGTGATGGATTAAAATTTCTTAGAAAAAAAACGTTGTTTTTCATAAAGGTCTGGCGATGACAAAATTGAGGATATGCGCCCAAACCCTGATGTCGCTTATGTGATTCTGCAGCCTTGGTGAGGTCATTTGGCAGGGAATTTTTGCATGAGAACTGAAGTGAAAGAGGGCTTTCTGCGGTGCTGTTTCTACTAGTTTAACAAATAGTTTTGGATTGTTAATGCAAGCTTGAGATAACGATCTGTTGATGTGGTGGTGCCCGACCTGCTCACTCACACGGTGCTGACTCAGCACACGGCATGGTAATGGGCGGTGTTAAGGTCAATGGCAACAGATCTGTCTCACCCTGTCAGCTAAAGATGTTTGCTGAATATTGCATCGGTGTGCAACGAAGCTCGCTGCTAATTCCACGGAAATTCCTTGCCTTTCATGCAACTGAGGGAAAGGATTTAGGCAGGAGCTGGCCGGTGGGCTGTGTAGAGCCCAGCTCCTCTGCTGATCAGGGCAGCTATGCCAAAGAGGTGGCTTGTTTCTTAGGTTGAGTAATATCTGACCCGCTTCCCAGAGGTGGCTCACTGGGAATGGTGAGCTCCTGCAGTGAAAGACCATGATGGGGTCCACAGCCACCTGGAAAATGTTCTAATCACAGCTATTAGCACAGTATCCCAGCTCTCAGCTGCTGAAGCAGCAGAACTCAGTGGTCTGATCTCTCCTGCTCCCAGGGTGAGGGGAGGTGTATGTACTGGCCAGGCTTTTCCTGTAGCTGATTTTAGAATCTTCCTCCTGTATTTCTTCGCTCCTATTTCGCTTTTGTATCCTACCCTTTGTTCATATATACTGTTAACAGCTGTGGGAAAGCAGAGTTAATTGATTTTAACCCTTAAACCTGAATTTGTGGTGCTTCTAATTTCATCTGGATGAGGAGCTCCAAGCCAATGGGTTTTAGCAGTTGTGTCTTCTGCTCCTAGGAGTTTTGTCCAGGAGACGGTCACTTCATTTCTGAGGAATGCGGCTATCGAGGAAGACTGTCATCGTGGATCATAAACCCTCTTGGCAATATAGGGGCTGCTTCCCCAGAGCCACCTGCAGTGCTCCAGCTCCCCTAAGAGGCCTTTCCTCTGCTTCTTGGTGAAGGCTTTGTGCTTGCAAACAGATCTTTCACTTGCAAGTCCTGAGTATGTTTCACGCAGACACGTGCTCTCTTTGAGGTCTCATGGGCCAAAGTCAGAGAGTAACTACAGGACTTGCGAACAAAGTGTGGGGTGGGCATCTGTGGTGTGTTGCTGCTCTGTTGGGGTGAGAAGCACAGTGTGAATCTCCAGCTGAGTGGCAGAGGTTGGGATTCAATCAGTCAGCTCTAATCCTTGTAAGGAGAACACTTGTGAAGCCATTGATGGCTTTATTCTCATTCTGAAGTGACTAGCAACCATCAGAGTCACCAGGTCCAGCTGGGAGGGAGGGCATGGCCAATACCTTTTCTTACCTGGGTTTGAGTTCTCTGGTGATAAAAGAAAGGTAGGGAGGGTGATTCCTAGCCGAGCCTGTGGTAAGTGGTGGTGCTGTGCTCTCCTTTAGCGCAGACCCAGGGCCTGGTGCACACGTGCTAAGGACACGAGTGCTGTACAGCGAGCCGGCCCTGTGGGTTATACCAGGTTTGCTACAGCACTCCAATGTAGCAGACAAAACGGGATATTCTACAGTAGCTTAATTAAAGTTGGAAGAAGACATTTGAAGTTAGTTAAACATGAAAGTGTTTCATAATGAGAATGAATTCCTTTGGGATATTATTTTTTTATTACTCTTCCCACCACACGGACAGCTTTGGACTGGAGGTTAAGAACAAAAGCTGGATGCCTCTGCTGAAATTCTCTGTATAGAAATAATTACTGAGGGCAACATTTTAACTTATCTTTCCCTTCCAGACTTGACAACCCTTTCAGATGATTAGGAGGAAGCAGACCTCTCCATTCAATTTTTTCAGGTTGTTCTGCAGACTCAGGAAGACGTTATTTATACTCCGTTCATGTATTTCTGTTGATCTTTGTCATTGTGCGGTCAGAAACATCTGTTTTAAACGCCAGAAGCTGAGATTATTAATCACTAGTCTATAGGAAGGAATTAATTCAGTTACAAACTGCATAGCTCTGGAATCGTGCAATAACTGGAGCCCTGCTGCTAGCACGGATAAATCCAAGGTTTCATTGTATTGAGATGTCAGTCTCGCATCTACCATCGCTGCTAAATAATTTTTAAAGGCTTAAAAAGCCCAAGAGGTATCCTGTCCCCATGTGAAATTCAAAATTCATTTGTTCCTGTCTCCTAGGTGCTATTTTTAGAAATAGCAGGAGAGAAATCAGTCTGGTAACTGTATTCATGTTTATAGTTGAATCCTATGAAAGGAGGAAGAAGTAAGGCAGTTGTAGTCATCTGCAGAAATCAAATTATCCTCAGTAGCGGAGTTAGGTTTTCTCTTTGGTAAAAATATTCAGATTAGAAAAACTGTGTGATCCTCGAAGACTTCTCTCTGAGAAAGCAAGCAGAGGAGCTGCAAAGGGACATAGGAGGAGTGTCTGGAGGCAGCCTCTGTAACTGCTGACAGCAGCAACAAGGGTGCAAAATACACTGGAAAAAAGGAAAACATTTTACTTCAGAGTATTTATGCTAATTTTGTACTTGCAGCATGAAACAACAAATACAGAAAGTGATCCAAGCAGCTAGATAAATCTAAATGGTGCAAACCTGGGGAGATCTTGGGTGAGAAAATAAGTGAAATGGCTCTACATTGACTTGAAATCTGGTCCTTGACCTAAGAGCCCTCCAAGAGGAGGTTGCACACCCTGGTCTGGTAAACAGCTTTTAGTTGTGTATGTTCCAGTTGCCTGCTTTGCTCATGAAAGAAAAAAATTTGACTTCTTTTTTTCTGATGGTCCTCAAGTCATCTCTAATTCAAAGCCCCTCAGATGGAGGATTGAAGATGAAAAACAAACCCCCTTATTTTATCACAGCCTTTTTTCGAACCTGGTAGATCTTTGACATGTAGTAAACCAACTTCGAGTATTTCAGTAAATGAAAGTATGTACAATTCTACAATAAATGAAAAAAAAATCTTAGAAATGTTAGCCTACAGGGCAAAACTTCTGGCTTTCTGGGACCAGTGTCTGAATTTCTTGCTCAATTCTAAAACATTTGATGTCTTAAAATGTAAATAGAGAAATAATGTTCTTCTGGAGGTGTACCTGCAGTGGATCCTGTCTGCACCTTCACCTGAGCCCAGAAAATATTTGCAGCAATGATGATCAGCAGGCATTTTTGTGAATATTTTTGCTGGTGAATTAATTAATTTTGACCTTCATTAAGCAATCCCAGTAACGATGTTCCATGTAAGTAGCAGTTATTAACCTTCATTAGGCTGAAACAAGTTTCTTCAGCAGTATCCCTGAAAATGACTGTTCTAATTTAGCATGTAGCATTTAAGTGGTAATTACTGGGGTACCATTTTAAATACATGTGGTGCTTTTCATTTTATACAGCAAACCTGCACTAAGTGGAAGTAGGAGTTGCGAGAAATTAATGGGTTTTGACTAGACTGTTCAGGGCAGGCTAGAAAAGGAAACATTTGAACAGTGGTAGAAAGGAAAAAATGTAGTTTGGGTTAGACTTTTCTCATGCAGACAGAACTCAGACAAAACTCAGTTGTTTTAAGATTTCCTAACTCTGCCTTTTGTCTGAGATCAGTCATGAAAATTTTGAGTCCTGAAAGTACTGAAAAAAAGTGAATAATGTGAAAATGGGATTAAGTCCCTTCCTGTGCCTCCCTCTGCACAGTAAGATGCATAAACCTCCGGGTGTGCTCACTCACCAGTGGGTAAAGATGAAAGTGGATGTATTTTAGTGCTTGATACACTTCCCCCATCCACCCAGCAACACAGATAAAACCTTTTGGCAACTGGGGCAAACTAAAGTACAGTAATTAATTTGCATAAATGTGCTTATGCCATCTTTTTATCTCTAAAGTTTCAAGAGGGTGCTCTGAAAAACTGCAGCTTTTGACCTGTGACACCTCCTGCCCAAGTGTCTTGGTCCCAGGTGGAAGGCTTCCTTATGGGGTAAGGGTTAAAAATGTTCAGCAACCTGCCAACGGGAAGAGGTGACAGACTGGTGCCAACTGCATCCCCTCGAGGTGATTCCAAGATGAGTCTGGTTCAGACCACCCCGGAGTGGAGGTGTCACATGTTCTGGGGTGTTGATTCTGACATGCAAAAACTTTTTTGTGGGGGAGGTGTAATGAAAAAACAGTATCTACAAAGTGAAATGCCTATGTCAGTGCTGCTTCCATCACATGATGGGTCTCATCCCAGAAGCTGCTGAGATAGCATGGCTTAGAAGTGTGGGATTTGAAGGAAGTCATTTCATTTGTACTTTGAAACATTCCCTGTCCAATAGCTAGTTTCAAGAAGTCAGTGGAATCCTTGCTGCAGTAACTTAAAAGGACACTTGGCAGGTTCCTGTATGTTGCTGTTTGACTCATGTTGAATTAATATCGCTGTTTACAGCTGCATGCGCTTCTTACATGTAGGAAACTTTATTTTACAAATGTGCACGTGAATTTCTCTGGATGAAGGAAACTATTTTGTATTTGTTTTTCCTTTGGTATATTAAAATGGTAGAATGCAGTAACTGTTGAAAGATGGTGGGGGGTGTCCTCATCTGTACCGCTTGGTTTGTTTTGCTCCAGCCCTGGAGACTACTCAGAGTCTGGATATGGTGCTACCTCCCCTATGGTGTGCCAGCTTGTCCAGAGGATTACAGAGATATGTCCTGTTGAGCTGCTGCTGTGAAATCTCCATGTTTCTTTAGTCTGACAAAACCTTCTGACTGTTGGACTCCACTGTCTGGCTCACGTGAAAAATAAATAATCAAGAGGGATAATAGGGATTTAACTGACTATAATTAGCAAGAGTTGCCCAATGAAAAGTAATGGTGCGGTATCGCCAGCCTGGTCTCAAAAGACACCACATATAATATAATCCTGTAATTATTTGTAAATCATGAAGCATTAGGGGTGGGTTTATTTTGGTGCTTGCCAGCTAGGAAGTGAAGATTAGTAAATTGTGCTTCCTGACCAAGGAGAAGCTGAAGTGTTGGAATATCAAGAGTTTTAGAACTGGAGTACTCTTAGGTTACTAGTCCCCATTGCGTGCCAGGAACAGGAATTGTCATTAAACCGAGTCTAAAATCTAGTTTTGCCATCCCCTCAACTGATGCTGTGACTTTATTAATGCGAATTTTGAGTCAAGTAATGGCTCACAAATAACAGTAGTTCTCCCAGAGCTTTGTGATGCTTGAGGAGGCCGGGCACAGCTGAAGCTGTGGACTCAAACATGGGAACTGGGAAGAGTTACCAAAGAGCTGTTATGAGATTGAGTGACATGAGCCTTAAGAGCACAAGGAGATATGTGCCTCAAAGAGCAGCACCCACAGCACTGCAGGTCTGCTCCTTGCCCTGGGCTGGTTCTGTATGGCATGGACAGACCTTCCCCAAGGATTTGTCCACTGATTTTTTTTAAGTCCCAGCAGCCCATGGTGGTGATTTCACAGGTTTGTTGTCTGAAGAAGTAACTGTGTGTTGAACCTTCTAATGTTAAGTCTGAGTCCTTTATCTTTTGTATTGGAACAAACAATCTTTTTCACCTTCTCCACAACAGTAATGATATTTCTGGAGATCTGTAACATCCCTTCTTGGGCATGCTTTTTCCAGTCTGAAAAAAAGTCTGCTAGCTCAGTTTGAGTGATCTTTTATCATCTACTCTTAGCTTTTTCCAATGCTTTACTTCCTGGTTTTGAAAACAATACCAGAGTTTTTCCATAGTAGGCAAGGACAAGGTGCACAATAGATTATACATCTAAAAAAAAAATCATTCTCTATTTTATTTCCTCTACTTCACCACATGATAATTCCTAATGTTCAGTTTGCTTTTTTTGACTGCCTAAGACTATTGAGCTGCTGTTTTCATGGAGCTGCCTCTTGCAATGCCAAATCCTTCTTCAAAAGTAGCTGTAATTAACTCTGAGCCCGTCACTGTGTACGGAAAGCCAGAACTGCCTTTTCCTGCGTGCGCCCGCTCTCGCCATTTGATTGCCCAGCACCGTGGAGTATTGTCAAGCTTTTCTGCAGCTCTTTGAACCTTTAGTAATTCTTTGAAAGAGCAGAGACCAAGCAAGTCTGTTCCATTTATGATCAGCAGGCCATGATTAAGCTTGATCCTATCACACAAGGGAAAGCTCAAGGAACCCTGAATCACAGCTGGAGCCTGTGAACTGAGTCCGTGCCTTGCCAGGTTGATAAAGATCACTAAATTTTGTCCACTATCACTGGACATAAGTTGGGTCTTTAGATAAGCTCCGCTGCCAAACCCTTTGAAAAACACAGTAATTCTTCTTTTTCTCCCGAAGCCATTGCTTGCTCTTTTTCTCTGTTGTTACTCCATTTTCAGATGCCAGTTCCTGTGGAATTGATGATGGCCATGCACCAGCAGCATGTCCCGCCTGGAAATGGTCAGTCCCGCGACTGGCCTGCGGTGCGAGGATGAGAAGCAGGCAGCCGCATGTAGGCAGTGTTTTTATGGCCAAAGAGATGAAAAAAGCCAACCCAAAACCAAACACCATGGACTTAAACTCACCTCCTCAGTCAAAACCTGCTTGAGACCATTGCTTTAAGCCATGAGCAGACAAAAAAATATTACAAATTGGATAAAAGTTTCCTTGTGAAAGTCCATGCTCCAGGCAATTTTGTCTGTGGTGAAGGAGACAGAATTAAAGCACCAAAAAAAAGAAAAAAGCCTGTGAAGCAGCAGACCCTATTACAAGATGGAAATCTAAAGATAATAGCTGCAGAGCTGAAGGTTGATCAGTGTAGTCTGGGAATTATCCCAAAGCAGTGCTCAGATACCTGTTAGTTTAGTGACACTTCAGGGGGATCCCATATTCCCTGATGGAACACGTAGGGCTGATGCTTTTCCTTTTCCAGCTTCTTTAAACAGACATACAAAGGTACATAGGGAGCTAGAAAAATAGTACAAAAATGGAAATATATATGCTCTGTATAAATTAGTGTGGGTTTCAAGAGGAAAGCTGGTTAATTGATCAGTAGGACAGAAGTATTTCATATCATTAATGTACATCATCTAAATGCTGATATGAGTAAAAGTGTTTTCCCCCTGGACTGGAGAGCACATGACGGAAACAATCCCAAGGAGCAGAGCATGGAAACAGTGACTTAGACTTTTCAAGTTGCTGTTGTTTTGGTATGTGGGCCACTCACAATCAGACACGCTTGCTGTTCATGAGGCAGCGCATTTGGAGACCCCATCAGCCGTTCCACATGTGGTCCTACCTTGCCTTGTAGAGGTGGCAGCAGAAGTCAGGGGCGTGAGATGTGGTAGTGTGCATTTCTGCTGTAATTGTGACATTATTACCCTTCCTCCATCGGAGAAATTAACTTGTTTCCTTAAGTAATGGTTTAACTAGAGTGGGCCCTGATATTTTTGCAGGAGTTATGCAAGTTTCAGCCTTACTGTTGAATGTAGAAAAGTAAATACTACAAGTGAGCTTAAACAAATAAAACATGCAATCAAATCAACCCTGGGATGAGGCCTGGAAAATAACCCTGTTGATGGGAGAGATGGACTCAGAATTCTGTGTGGTGCCTGCTGCCGGAACAAAAGGCAGAGACACAAACCTAAATACAGGGAATTCTGTTTGTTTGTGTAAAAAAACCAAGCAAACAAAAAAAAAAAACAGAAAAACAAGCAGCACCTTCCTTGGTGTGAGGGACTTGGAAGGCAGGAGCAGGCTGCCCAGAGAGGCCGAGAGATCTCCACCCCAAGTGGACGAGGACCTGAGCACCTGGCTGCGCTGCCGGAGCCAGCTGTGACGAGAACTGACCCTGGGAAATCAAAAAGAAGGGAAGATATTTGTTAGTTATCCCCATAAGCAAAGCCCACAGCACGTCCTCGTCTCCGGAATGCGGAAGAGCGGAGCCGGGATCCTTGAGAGCTGCCCTGGAGATGGCGGCATTGAGCAGCGGATGGGCCAGCCTGGCTCGCCGTTCGTCCCGGTGCTGCTGGGCCCCGGGTACCCGGCCGATCGCCGGCAACGTTCGCGTTGATTCAGCGTGCTCGCGATTCGGGGGAGACACAATGAACCGATTGACGCTGCGTGGGAAAATCGCCCTCCGGGGACCCTTCCTCCGAGCCCGGGGAGCGGGACGCGCCGCCTCGGGCCACGTCTCAGCCGGAAGCGGTTCCGGCGAACCCGAACGAGCCCCGNTAGAGGGAGACGCCGCTGCCCCGCCGCGCTGGGGCACCGGAGGGGGCCCTGCTGCTGGCCGCTGAGGCGCTGCCGCCTGGAATGAAGAGGAGGAGGAGAAGAGGATGTTCCTCCGGCGCCCGGGCTGTCTCCGCTCCCCTCCCCTGCGCTCCCCTGACCTCCGCTCGCCTCCCCGCCGCCGTTGCCGGGCTGCGCCCTGCCTGGAGACGGCACTTTCTCCGCCTAACGAGATGGGACTGAATGGGGTCGCCAGCCTCCTCCGCACGGCCGAGCGGCAGAACCAGCAGCAACCGCGGCGCTGATATTTGGGGAAGGGGGGTGTTGTGTTGCGGGCGGCTTTTTTTAGGGTTTCTCTTTTTTCCGAGAAAGCAGCGTGTGTTTTTGGGTGCAGACCCCGGACTTTGCAAAACAATCTCCACCCCCAGGAGGATATTTACTCTGCAGCAGAAGTCGCTACTCGCGGAGGCAAACTCGGGACGGGGAAGGGGAGCGGGGAACCGAGGAGGGGGCGCCCCTGCCCCGCTCCGCTCCCGGCCCCGGCGGAGCCCCGCCCCGCAGGGCAGGAGGGAAGATGCGATTCTCTTTCCCGGCGGCCGCTCTCGGGACGAGACTTCACTCTGGACTGATCGGGACTGGGCTTTTTTAAGGACGCGCTTCCCCATCGAAGGGCGATTCAGGCACGAACAGCAACGCAAACTCTGATTTTGTGCTGGAAGCTGCCTCTGAACAGCTGCGCTTACCCTGCTGCTCTCCCTCCCCCGTCCCGTCCTCAAACGGATCCTCAGCTCTTTTGCTTTGCGCTTTTTTTTTTTTCCTTTTTTTTTTTTTTTTTTTTTTTTTTTTTTTTTTTTTTTTTTTTTTTTTTTTTTTGTTTTTTTTTTTTTGGTATAATTGTTGTTGCATGCATTTTATTTTAGGTGGTTGTCTTTTCCGGCCGGCTTGGCTGCGCTGGGGTCTCGCGGACTGCTCGCTGCAGTGACGGCTCCGCTGCCTCTCGTCATGGCCAGCCCCACGGATAATACCGAGGGCTTCTTCTCCGATGTCAGGAAGGTGGGTTACTTGCGCAAACCCAAGAGCATGCACAAACGCTTTTTCGTGCTGAGGGCAGCCAGCGAGTCTGGACCCGCCCGGCTGGAGTATTACGAGAATGAGAAGAAATGGAGACACAAGTCAGGGGCCCCCAAGCGCTCCATCCCGCTAGAAAGCTGCTTCAATATTAACAAACGGGCTGACTCCAAGAACAAGCACCTGGTGGCCCTCTACACCAAGGACGAACACTTTGCCATTGCAGCTGACAGCGAGCTGGAGCAGGAGAGCTGGTACCAAGCGCTGCTGCAGTTGCACAACAGGGCCAAGGGCCACCACCACCTCCATCACCATCACCACCACCACCACAGCGACGTCACCTTTGGAGGCAGCAACACCGGACTGGGGGAAGCGGGTGAGGACACCTATGGTGAGGTAGCCCCTGGCCCGGCTTTTAAGGAAGTTTGGCAAGTAATCCTGAAGCCTAAGGGCCTAGGCCAGACAAAGAACCTGATTGGCATCTACCGCCTGTGCCTGACTAACAAGACCATCAGCTTTGTGAAGCTGAACTCAGATGCGGCCGCTGTGGTGCTGCAGCTGCTCAATATTCGCCGCTGCGGCCACTCAGAGAACTTCTTCTTCATTGAGGTGGGGCGCTCGGCCGTCACCGGGCCCGGTGAGTTCTGGATGCAGGTGGATGACTCGGTGGTGGCGCAGAACATGCACGAAACCATCCTGGAGGCCATGCGAGCCATGAGTGAGGAGTTCCGGCCCCGCAGCAAAAGCCAGTCGTCCTCAAACTGTTCCAACCCCATCTCGGTGCCCCTTCGCAGCAGGCACCACGTCAACAACCCTCCACCCAGTCAAGTGGGGCTCAGTCGCCGGTCCAGGACAGAGAGCGTCACGGCCACCTCTCCTGCTGGCGGTGGGGGTGGAGGAACGGGTGGCAAACCCAGCTCTTTCCGGGTGCGAGCATCGAGTGACGGGGAAGGCACGATGTCGAGGCCGGCTTCTGTGGACGGTAGCCCAGTTAGTCCCAGCGCCAACCGGACCCATTCGCATAGACACCGCGGCAACTCCAGGCTCCATCCTCCGCTGAACCACAGCCGGTCGATCCCAATGCCTTCCTCGCGCTGCTCGCCTTCAGCCACCAGCCCGGTCAGCTTGTCGTCCAGCAGCACCAGCGGCCACGGCTCCACCTCGGACTGCCTGTTTCCACGAAGGTCTAGCGCATCCGTTTCCGGCTCCCCTAGCGACGGTGGGTTTATTTCTTCCGATGAGTACGGTTCCAGCCCGTGTGACTTCCGCAGCTCTTTTCGCAGCGTGACCCCAGATTCATTGGGGCATACCCCGCCAGCTCGGGGTGATGAAGAGCTCAACTACATCTGCATGGGGGGGAAGGCCACCTCCTCTTGCTGCAGCCTGGCAGCCCCCAACGGCCACTTCGTCCCGCGCGCCTGCCACCCGCAGCAGCAGCCCCGCTACCCTACTATGCCGTGCTGCCCTCGAGGCAGTAGCGAGGAGGTTGCCGACTTGGAGAAGGCGTTCAGGAAGCGGACTCACTCCGCAGGCACTTCACCCACCATCTCCCACCAGAAGACGCCCTCACAGTCTTCGGTGGCCTCCATCGAGGAGTACACGGAGATGCTGCCTTCTTACCCCTGCAGCGGCAGCCGGCTGCCGTCCTACCGGCACTCGGCCTTCGTGCCCACTCACTCCTACCCAGAGGAGTGCCTGGAGATGCACCACCTGGACAGCGGCCACCATCGGACCAACTCCGCCCCGCACACGGATGACGGCTACATGCCCATGTCACCTGGCGTAGCCCCAGTACCCAGCGGCGGGGGCCCCCCCAAGGGTGGCGACTACATGCCCATGAGTCCTAAGAGTGTGTCAGCCCCACAGCAGATCATCAACCCTGGCAGGGGGGGCCGCCACCCTCCAGCCACGGTGGACTCCAACGGCTACATGATGATGTCGCCCAGCGGCAGCTACTCGCCCGACAGCGGCTCTACGGGCTACGGCAAGATCTGGACGAACGGCGCTGGCCACCACCCGAAGCTCTCGGTGGAGAGCAACGAAGGGAAGATCCCCTGCGGCGGCAGCGACTACATCAACATGTCGCCGGCCAGCGGCTCCACCACCAGCACCCCGCCCGACTGCTACTTCGGGGGCGCGGGGCAGCCGGGCGTCGAGGAGGCCGCCGCCACCCAGCACAAACCCAGCTACTCCTACTTCTCGCTGCCGCGCTCCTTCAAGCACGTGCACCGG
>VWZK01000558.1:374338-456654 GCA_013396935.1 Baryphthengus martii
TGCAGCAGCCGCCCTCGGCGGCCAAGCCCCCGGGGCAGCCCCGCGGGAGCGGCCACGCCAGCGAGGACCTGAGCGCCTACGCCAGCATCAGCTTCCAGCAGCGGGAGGAGGCGTAGCCGCCGGGGAAGGTGAGAACCGGCACCGGGCGGGCTCGGCCAAGGGAGGAGGACCCCGGTGGGGAGGCCTCGGGAGGTGCCGCAGCCCGAACTGGGATGCCTCACGTCGGTTACATGTCGCGTTTTGGGCTTAACCTGCAGGATGTTTTAGTGGGAGAGGCGTCCCGGAGCGCTGGCAGCGTCCCCCGGGTTGTTGCCGGTTGCTGCCGGGCACGCCGGGATGCGCCTGCCCGGGTGGGGACGCGATGCTGTGCAAACCGTGTTGCCACGTTTCTTTGCTTTTCAGAGTTTGGAGTGCTTCGAAAGTGTGTGTAGGAGGGGGAAAGTGAGTGAGCTATGGCACGGGGCGGGAAATGGGAAACTCCCGTTGTAATCCTGGAGTGGCTGTGGGTGAAGCAGACAACCGTGCCAGCTCCTGCTTTCCCTTCTGCAAACCGCAGCTCAGGCCACGATTGAGCGTCAATCCAGCTCTGTTTGGAAGGTGCTTTGAATTTGAAAACAGACTTCAGAGCATTGTATGCATCGCTTGTGCTTCAGCGGGTACCAAGCGCGGCTGTCCCATGCTCACAGCCGTGTCGTTGCCTTTGACCAATGAGTTCTGTTGTTCCTTGAAGCTTTTTGTTTTTAACTTGGGAAGAGCTTCTGTCAGGCCTGTTGCACGTTGGTTACAGGGCATGTAAGATGAGCAGGGGCATTGTTGCAGACAACATGATGTTTCTGTGATGTGGGAGCTTCATGTGGCACGTAACGGATATATCTTGTTTAGAACTCACACCTCCGAAAGGTGAGGACTGTTGTGGTGCAGACTGGTGCCAGTAGATACCTACCCAGTTCATCTTGTCGTGACACTGGGTTTTAGTGGTTTTTGACATCCGTGAGCAGCAGCAGTCGCGGTAGTTTTCAGTTGATACTCTGAACATGTGCGGTACTATTAGGGGATGGATCTCACGCTGCTGTTTACACTGTAAGTGTAATAAACTTACTATTTGCAGAGCTTGGCCGCTTGGCTCAAGGGAGCGGTGAGGGCTGGTCCTGGTGCGATGCTTGGGATCCCGTGCTCACCATTTTTATCTGTTTTCCACCCTTCTAACGTGAACGAAAGCAAAACACTCTCTGCATTTGCTGCTCATCCCCTGCAATATTAGAATCTGTTGGTCTTATGTGACCTGGGGATACCAGGCTGGTGTCAAAGTTTGAGGAAAGGTTTCGGATCAGCGCAGATGTTGCTGATGGGGTTCAAATGGTAACTGGTAGGAAATGGTTATTTCTGTGGGTATCTGGCTGTCACAGCTCGTGGGCTGTCACTGCCACACCCTTTCTCTGCTCTGGGATGTGCTCGCAATAGCCTTGTCTAGACTGTCCTCGAGGTGCCTCTCGCTATCCTAGGAGTCGTATCTGGAGTTACAAACCCTTCAGGAGGACGCTTTTGCTAGCGGATGCAGCGTGTCGAGCTAGAAGTCCCATTGCTGAGAGCATCCATTCCCTCTGCCTCCCCACTCCACCTTGTGTGCTAAGATTGGGGAAGCAGGTGTGAGAGAACAAGTCTCTGTCAGTGTGTGGCTAAATAATGAACCCGTGTGGGAGTATGAGAGGGCAGGTGTGGGGAAAGCAATGGCGTAACCGTTCACTTACACAGGGTTTCTCCAAATGCACCATTCGCTTTTGCTGCAGACGACTTCTGTAACGGATTCTGGGTGTCACCTTTGAGGTGCAAGCTGTGCCAATGTTCTCCACCATGGTGGTATGTGGATACCTGCTGTGGCTATGCTCTCCGGTGGAGGGTCAGCGCCCGATAGAAGACCACATTGAACAATGTCGTGCAGATGCATCTCGGAGCAGCATTGGGAAAGGTGGTGTCTAAAAGAATAATTGCTGTGTGAAGTCAGTTCTCGCTTCCCCAAATTGAGATTGGACTGAGCGAGCACAGCTTCTGGGAGGCAGGGAAGTCAGGCTGTAATGACATGGGCAGTTTGCAGCCATGGCTCTTCCCTTTCCCTTCCCGCTCCAAAGCTCTCTCAGTTCTTGGCCTTGCTCAGACATTATTAGCCCTTTGGACTCTTGTTTCCCAGGCTGGATCTCTGGCCATCAGCTGAAGCTTTGCTTGCAAACTTCAGCCCAACTAGTTCATCTCTTATTGAGCGTGTTAAGAAAAAACCACTGGCAGTGGTTTGTCCGCGTTAAACCATTTCTACAATTGTTTTTTGACACGTCCTTGTACCTTTTTATGCTTTGGAGGTGAAACTTGGGTTTGGCAGGGGAATCGGCCCGTGGAGGTTAGACCTTGTGCCCAGCTTTAGAAAATCTGCCTGGAGGTGAGTGATTTACAGGCCTGCAAACAGTCTGTTTGCACTTACCCGAAAGAGTTGTTGGGCACCTTCAGCTAAACCATTCTCCTGAACGCTTGGTGTGCAGTGAGGGTGCCACGGTTCCTCGAAGCCGAGCGCGCCCTTTCCATCGCAAAGCCAAGCGGGCTGTGCCGTCTCGGACAGCTTCCCCTCCTGGCAGTGGGGCTTCCGGGGCTGGCTGCGAGCGAGAGGGGAGGCTGCCGTCGTCGTTTCTCCTCCTGGTGTCTGAGCAGTGTGAAGGAGGAAGTTCCAGGTATGGTGGAGAGAAGGTGTGGGCCTGGGAAGGGAGAGGTGAGGCTGCAGGTGTCAGAAGAAGGGATGGAGAAGGCTGCATTAAGGCTGCTGCTCTTTGCTCCCCCTCTCTTATGTGGGTTATCATTTACACTTCTAAGCTCGGGAGTGGCAAAGGGATTGCACGTGCTCTTGGGTTGTTATTTTTCATCTCCACAGAGTAACCTGCCACCTCAAGGGCCAGAACTATCTGGATAACTGGTTTTATCCCTTCTGAAATTTTCTGTTGTTCCAGACTGCAAGACAAGGACCCCAAATATTGGCCATTCATCTCCTAGTAGGTAAAATGATTGTTGCTGCTTTGCTGCAGGCTAGCTAACTCCTCTCTTCCCAGCTCCCCTGTCTTCCTCCCCCTGCCACTTCCAGGTTGCTCAGGCATTACTTTCTGAAATATTTTTCACCTCTTTCAAGTGTACTTGTTTCTTCTAAAGATACTGGCTGAAATAATCATGTTCTTTTCCAGATAAAAGGCATTTCTCTTGCACTCATGGCATTCCTCTGCGCTCTCCAGTCCCATTGCCTTCCCTGTTTTTTATCCTTGGCTGTTTCTAGGCCCTGCCCCAGCCTTTCTAACTCTTCTCTCCAGATACAAGCGCAGCACCTTCTCCAGCTCAAGTTGTACCATTGTTTGTTTGCTCACTTCTTAAATAAGCTATCTCAGAGGTGGTGCTACTGTCGTTGATGGGCTCGGCCTTGGCCAGCAGTGGGTCTGACAGATACTGACTCCATTGGACGTGGGGGAAGCTTCTGGCAGCTTCTCACAGAAGCCACCCCCATAGCCCCCTCGCTACCAAACTTTTGCCATGCAAACCCGGTACAACGGATGAGCAGAAGTTGTGGACGTGTTGTGGATCCTGCTTTGGGGACTGGTGTGAGAGGAGAAGGCTCCTAGAATGAGCAGGGCTTTTGAATGAACCGCTGATAGCTTGTGTTCTATGTAGTCAAAAATATTCCAGAAAGGAAACCATTAGCCCTTGGCTCCGGAGAAACAGGAAAGGCTGTAGCAGGATAGTAGCAGGAATCCAGGTATGTGGCTTTCATCTCCAGAGCTTTAAAGTGAAGCCATTATTCCCCGGCCTCATTTCAATTTGGTTGATGAATCTGAGAACTGGTGAAAGTGAACGCAGGGAACACCAACCAGAGGACCTGTGGGGTGGGCAAGTGTGAACTCGGCTCTCTTGCAGGTTTTGACGCCTGTCTTGCCCTGTCTGTGGGTGATTTGGGCTATGCTGGTGGCGTAAGAGAAGGGAATCTGGTACAGGAGGAATATGGTACAGGGGAAATACGGTACAGTGGCATCTGTCAGGTTGTTTTGCTGTTTGTCTGGTTCCAGTTGGAGCAAAGCACTGCTGAAGAGAAGAGCTGAGCTATTGTGTGGCTCTCATGAAAAGTCATGTGATAGTAAACAAAATTACTCGTGTAATTTTGTGTAATATACCTGGATATTTTTTTCTGTTGGCATATTGCTTGCTATTTTAGTTTATTTTTTTGTGTTCAAGAATTGGTTTTGTTTCCTCAAGTTAAAAACTTAAGACAGAACAACCGAAACACAGTGAATAGCAAAACAAGACATGTACAATTAACTAAGCTGTTGTTGGGAGGTTGTTTCCAGAACTGAAAGACGTTTCTGTCATTCTGTGTCAGCACCAAGGTAAACACCAGTAAGTTAGGAAAGTTTTCCACGCTTTATGGGCATTACTGTAGACAAACCAGTGCTTTTCTTGCTCTGTGCGCACACCAGTTTTTTCCCCATACCTCATTATTTACCAGAATTGGACCTCTGTCTCCACATACTTGTGTATTTGCAATTCTCCTGTTTAACAAGACCACAAGCTTATAATTAATGTTTTTAGGTGTTTTTTATGGTTTGTGGGATTTTTATTTATTTTTTTTTTTTTTTTTGTAATTTGGACAGTAGATCAGTTCCTTTAATCCACCTACATTAAACTGTAGTATTGATTATTTTCCCACCTTGGTTTTAATGACAAGTTTATTGGGATTTTTCTCTTTTGGCTTAAATTGGAACTGTGTGATTTACAAACCAATTCAGTCAATTATGGAGTACTATCAGGGCTTCTTTAGCATGTCGGCTTCGTATAGTAAGTGTTTAAACCGCTTTCTGAATGTGATTTAAATTTGAAAATGAAGAAGGACATGGCAGGGTAAGGATGATGCTCAGCTTTACCTGGCAACCCTGTGGTTCCTTGGGTACCTCTCGTAAATAGCGAGTGACAGCTCCTGCGCGGTGGGAATGGTACTGGACCAACGTCTTCGGTACATTCTGTGGTTTGGGGAATGCTTTGTAGGAGCTGAAGTTTCGATGTTTGTTAGGGCTGTACACTTTTCAGGGCTTTATAAATACACGAGTGCAAGCCCTGAAAGTAAAATGATCTTGAATATTATTCTGAACAAGCTGCAGTAACTGTGCAGTAGCTTGTCCGTGGGGAAAGCGGGGTGAAGTTTTACAATTTGAAGCTCTGAGGGTGAATCTGTTCAGTACTGGTTCATTGTATAGATTGGAGATGGTGGGATGCTGACAGAATATAATGGGGAACTGGGGGTGCAGGCTGAGGAATCACTGTAGCAACTGGGGTGGAAAATCAGGGAGGTGGAAATCGGAGGCTGGCGTCACTTAGAGGACACAGAAACTGTGGTGTGATGACGTGGGTGGAGAGAAATGCAAGATGTTCATGGTCTGAAGGGAACGGGGATGGTGGTGTGTGAAAGTTTGAGTACAGAGAGGTGTGGGGAGCCTGGGTGTACACAGAGGGCTTCTTCCAGAGATGCTCTTTTCCTGTGGTACTGCAGTTTTCTCAAGGTGGTTTTGCTTTTGTATTTTTCTTTTGATCTTTCTTACTGGGATAGGCGCCCTGTGTTCCTTACTTGGGATTAGATTTTTTTTTTTATTATTTTTTTTAATATTATTTGGATATTCTCTTGACCTTAATGGGGTGATGTGCATGGTAAGGTAAGCAGAATCTGCCTCTGGCTCTTTTTTTCTAGAATTCTTCATCTTGTAGTGTCCTTGTCACAACCATAGCAGTAAACCGCAGGTAGGAATCTGAATGAAGTTCAAGATAAGTAAGAATGAGTGAACTCTAACATTAAAACCCCTCGTTCTTATCAAATACACTTAATGACAGGAGTACTGTATTTATGCAGGTCTCTTTTAACTGCGGCATTTTGTTCTTTACTACTTGGACAGTTATAAATTTGATTAGATAGGAAGTTCATTAGTTTCATAATTTGCTTTATAGATTAGTAAGTATAGATTCCCTTAAAATTGTTTCAAGAATAGCTTGTAAAAGAGAATTCAAAATGGCAGAATTATTGTGGCTTGTTACAGCCAATCTTGCATTTTTCGTTTAGTGGTAAGAGCCGCAACAGAAATGTATTAATTTTATGAAATACATCTCCATTCCCAGTTTGTCAGAAAAGCTGGCTTTTGGGCAAATGCACGTAGTGCCATAGGTTAGAGCACGTGTACGTAAAAGTGAACGGCCTCGGTCTGTTCTTACGTCATTCTGGGCTTCTGGTACGTGGCGACTCTGGTGATTATTATTTGGAATACACGAGCTAGGGGTAGTAAAGGAGAGATGTTGGTAACTTCAAAAAAAAAAAAAAAAAAAATTCTCAAGTTCAACAGCTTTACTCTCTGCTTACAGAAATGATGGGAAATACAACAAAAGCCAAGGTGTGAACAGATAAAGGGGATTTAAATAAGCCTGGCACTCTTAACTAACTAAAAGATGACTTGATATATCTCTCTCTGATCATGTTTGACATATCTGGGTCATGTTCTCTGGAGACTATTATTAGAGATTTAACCTTGGATAATTGCAAAGTGTATTTTCTTCAGAGTCATTTTTGATCGGGTAGGTGAGACAGTGGAAGTTTGTGTGTGTTCAACTGCTTGTAATAATTTGGGAGCCTGCTTGGAAGGTCTAGTGTCAGCCACCTGAGCTGTCGGGTGAAACGTTCCATTCTCGTGGTGTGTCACAGAAAAGTCACCTGTGTACATTTTGTCAGCTGTTGTAAAAGTCCTTTTTTTTAATTTTTTTTTTTTTTTTANTTTTTTTTTTTTTTTTTTTTTTTTTTTTTGGAAGCTGGGTATGTGGGCAAAATGACCTATTAAATTTTCAAATAAGACAAGCTTCAGGAAGAATGGAATTAGGTTATACACTTTACAGCTAGTAGAGCAGCTGGAGAGTATGTACGTGTACCTTTGAGCTGTCTGACGAGACACGTGATAAAATGCAGGACGGTTGTAGTCTGGGAACACCTACAGCTTTAACTGACTGTGTTGCCTCTTCACTCCCCCCAGCCTGTGTAGGTTGGATGTTTGTAACCCACTGAGGCACCTAAGCATTGGACAAGCTTCCTCTGAAGTATAGATTCTGTGTGAACAGAAAAAAAGTGAGTTATCTGTCAGTCTTGGTTCTTGTCCGGTCTCAGCAGCCTGGCTTCCAGCATGGTGCACAAGTATTTGTTAAGACCTAACTATGGGGCAGCAACTCCACAAGCTGGCTTTGCCAGTTGGTGAAATACGTAAGCAGGCTGTGCATGGGAGCCTTCCTTCCACGGCACAGCTCCCTGAAGGAGTAAAAAGCTCAGTCGTGTGGAGTGGAGAAGACTGCGCCAGGGATTGTTTGGGTTCTCTCTGCCCCTTACTTCACTGGAGTGTAGACTTCACAAAAAACAAACTCAAACCCTCTTTCTTCTTGCAAGATACTGAATGTCACAGTGACGTCTTTGTTTAAACACTGTGCCCAGCGTTGTCTGGAAAACACGCGTCTTGGTTAAGAAGAGTAAAAGAACCTCAAAAAGCGTAGATGAGAGGAAGAAGACTGAGTTTGTTGCTCTTCTTCTGGCACATCCCAGCGGGGGTCTGGCTGTGTATCGGTTTGTGAGTGACAGCAGAGGAGTGGGAGGAAGATGGGGAGCTCAAAACGCTGTGGCTGAACCTGGGACTTGCTCCTGTTCTGCCTTGAGCTTCCCGTGCCCCTTGCTACGCACAGATACCCGGAGCGACAGGGACGGCCCATTCGTATCCATAAGGGGATCTGGTAGGTGAAAGTGCTGGATGGCTATTCTCCTTTAACAAAGCTGGCCTTGATTTTTAGGAGACAATTGCTACCTTGGGAGAGGAAATGTTAAGCCCTGGAGAGTAGGGAATGAGTGCCAGGGGACTTGGAGATGCTCTGGACTGCACACCAGGGCCGCGTGGTGCCCAGGCCTGAGTCACCTTTGGTTCCTAGACAATCACTAGAGCAAGGAGATGCTCTGGTCTCCCAGGAACCCCCAGTTTATGTTGGGTGATTCCTGTGCAAGTGATTGAAAACTACTAATTGAAATCCGTAGGAGGAGAAAATATATCCTGGACAGGTAGGAACCGCTTTGTTCAAAGTGATAAAATTTTCTCTCTTTAACCTGTTATGTTTGCCCTATTTCTGTTCTTGACTTCCTTGCTTGCGAAGCACGGACACTGGGCACATCCCTTTGTACTTTGCTCCCTTAGGGTACTTGTAGCACTTAGTCCTCTTTTGATTTTCTGTATTGCAGAACACAGTTGATTTATATATATATATATCTATCTTTTATTTTTTTTTAACTAGTGACAGCTAAACTGCAGAATGATAAATACTTGTTGCGCTTTGAAAACCAAAGGGGGAAGTGCACAAGTACTAAACAGTTAATTTCTTGATCCCATACCTAAAATGAAGTACAGGTAAGGAATCCTTGGCATTTCTAGTACTTAGGGAACCGAAAACCATCAAAAGCACAGGAAAGCTGCGGATCTGGTGTCTGTGGTTCAGGAATCTCAAAAAGCAGGCTGGCCGGCATGGCCAGGCTGTGGTCCTGCAGGATGCCTGAGCAGCTTTCAACAGCCTGCGGTGCTGGGAAGGGGTTGGTCTCACCTTCGTCTCCCATCTGCCTTCTCCCACTGCCCCGCGCCCCATGCTGGCTCCCTATGAGTAGATGGCAGCTATCCTTAGGCTGAGGTAGTATTTAGCAACAGTTTATTTTTCCTCATTTTACACATAATGGCATTCGGATTTCAGACAACCAGCAAAACAAAACGTATAAAGAGGAATTCTGTTTGTTTAGGAAGCTGTAGGTTGGAAACTGTAAATATTTTTCTCATGGAAAGTTAATATTTGTTCTAGAGTCAGTATTTTGGAAATAGTCTTGTATTTTGTTGATGTTATCATCATCTGGTGAACATGATGCAGAATGTTCTTGAATTCCTTCGATATCTCGATAAGGCTGCGATTTACATCTGTCTTCCCAGCCTGAGATGAAAACAGAGGCAGGTGAAACAAAATAGAGGAGCAGCGATGGAAACCAAACAGCCCCAAATCATCCCTCTTCCTTTTACAACTTCTGTGCGGGCTCCTGCCTCCCACGGCTGCCTCTTGGGAGCAGGCGGGAGAGAGCCGGTGTCCAGCAGCCCTCGTACACTGGTACCAACGTTGGAGTTCAAACAGAGAAACGGGGAAACTTCATCCTCAAATGGATTCACGTAGCTGATCAATTTATATACCAGACGGTCTCGAATGCTTTAAAGAATTTAGAGGCTCTTAAAAATGAAACAAAACTCTCAAATGCGTTTCGTTCTTTTCTGCATGAAACTTCTTTCCCTAGCAAGCTCTGATGGAAGGGAAAAGCCCTTCTGAAGGTGTGCGGGCATGTAGCTAGGGCATGTTTTTTCAGGCCTTTGAACTAGGTTAGGAATGTGTCTCAAGATGGAAGAATGAATAGTTACTTGGTGCTTTTAAGCCTCCGGGCTTGAAACTCGCAAGAGGAATGTTATTGTGTCTTCAAAGCCTGTTTCACACAAGCCTTTGTTGAGCAGGAACTTGGAGAGCCTTTGTGTTATCACGCACACAACAAAAACAGCCAGCCACCCAATGGGATCTAATCAGGCGGTGCTGGGGAAATGTTTCTTCAGTATCCTACTGATACTCTGGAAAAAGGGGATGCATATTTTTCATTAGGAAATACCCTTTAGAGTGAAGGGAGTGCCTACCCGGATGCTTCCCAGATCGATAAAACTCTTAAGTCTCCTGGTGTGATTTCCCCGTGTGCACATTCCCTCCTTTCACCTCCTCTGTGTGCAGTGCTTTCCCAGGAAGAAGACAAATATTTACATTTCTTTTAAATTCTGTTTTGACCCTGAGGTGGTGGTAGCACATCCCTGCAGAAGGCAGGCTGGGATTGAGAAGGTGGCCTGGTTCAGACCGAAGTAATTTTTATTACGCTTTCTTGAAAATCAACCTGCATGCAGGACTAAGTGTGCTGGAATATACTAAAAATACCTAAGTTAAGACAGACCTTTCAATCAGTATAACTATCAAGTGTTTAGAGGAAATAAACCCATTGCTCTAGTCAGCGTGATTGGTGAAGTATCCAGAGTTGGGGTTTGAAGTGCTCAAAACTTGATTTTGAGAACAGCACCTGCTTCAGTAGACACCCAGAAATACTTATTTTCCTTCTGGTAGGTGACTACCCTCATTACATGAGTAGTTTCTTCAAAGTTGAGTGAGATTAACTGAAACTGAAAAGACAGGAAAAGAGATTTCCTTTCTAAAGTTAGTTTAAAAAAAACAACCCATGAACTCAACTAAATTTGAAATTTTGACGTCCGCTCAATTTCACCTGCTAAATAAAGAGGAGGCTTTTAAAAAAAAAAAAAGAAACAACTGACTTTAAATGCAAGGTTTACTTTGTTAAGCAACTTCCTTATGTGTTCAGGATGTTTTGTTAGTTTTTAGTTAACTGATAACTAAATACAGAGCATGCTATTTTACAGTTCATCCTCATTTTCATTCAGGCACGGCTTGAAAAGTCATAAATATAGAAGTTAAGCAGCTAGTAAATAGTGACCTGTATTGGTCATTAATTTTATGTCGAGCATCTGCATAAATGTCCACGAATGGTACTGTCTAACTAGGGACCATTCCAAATGCGAAACGAAAAGGTTATATTGCCGATCAGCAATGATTTAGTGGTTATCGCTCTTTGAGAATGACCATTAAGAACATCAAAAGATAAAAGTTTCCTCATTTGCTAATCTAAATTTGATTACTTTAATCACTGTAATTTGAATTAATCCGCCATGAAGCCAAATGTCGGTATATACATGATAATTAAATATATCTGAACTGATAACAATCGTGCAAAAATAAAGCGTAAGCACAGAAAAGACCTGGTTACAGGACCTCATCTGGTCCAGGAGAGCGGGAGCAGTTGGCACCTGGACTGGTAGGAGGTTGGGAGCATGAGATGAGAGGGCAAAGCCCCGAGAGTACAGAGAAATGGTGGCGAAAGGCTTTGAAGGATGAGAGTGCCAGGCAGGCTGTGTAAATTGGCAGGCCAGGCAGCGAGTGGCTCTGGTGTCGGAGAAGGCTCACCAGGTTGGAGAAGGCAGAGTTGTGTCAGAAGGGGTCCAGGGTCTGAGTGAGCAGAAGGAGACATTGGAATAGTGCTGGGAAGCTGAGATTTCAGTTGATGTTAATTGGGCTTTAATGGCTCGAATGATTCATAATCTCTCGGCTCAATAGGCTGTTAGAAAATTTTAAAGGTAGGGATGAATGAAGTGACTTGTTCTGCTAAGGTAGTGGGATTGCAGCGGTGGAAAGCGTTGGTGTGCCAAGAATTGTTAGAAGAAAAAATTCTCTCAGGTGTCTAACATTTGTGTAAACATATTTTGGAGGAAGGTTTGAATGGTGATCCTTCTGCTCAAATGTGCTATGAAGTATTTCTGCCTTGGTGGGGAAGGGGAGGGATCGTCAGTCGACGCAGATCGCTGTGCCTACTTCAAGTCCATGGGACTAGGGCAACGTGCCTCATTTTAAAGTGTGCCCCTTTTAATTATTTTTTTTTATCTTTTTTTTTCTTCCTGAAAGCACTTCCTACACTATTCTATTTGAATTAATAGCAAGTCTCCATTAATTTTAATTAGCTATAGTAATGACTTACTTCTAAAGTGCTACAAAACGATCTGTAATTCAACGTCTAATTTATCTCCTACCTTGGGTATTTCATCTTTTCCAAGAATTCTTCTCCTGAAGGCTGGCGAGGCGTTTGATCCGCCTCAATTCAAGCTTGTTTACTTCTGTGTTCGTTAGAGTAGCTGATCACCTTTTGTTCTTTTATCTAATAACTCCTGTGATGTTAATGGAGCTCTCTGGATTTGGGTCACGTTTCAGCCTTTGCGTTCAGGTGGAAGGAAGACGCAAGAGAGGCAGAAGGTGGTACCAGGAGTGCTGTAGGATTCGGATGGTCAGGACCATGGGATGCTTAGTGACAGCTCCTGTGCTCTGGGGCTCGTGTTGCTTCTAGGGGTGTGCAGCCTCTGGTTTCCTACAGGAGATGCTTACTGAGCTGCACCGGAACTGTTGGAAGGTTTTTTGTTTGGGTTTGTGGAGTCGAGAGTGATACACATCGCTTTCTGGAACCTATTTTCACCTTTCTGGCTTTATCTGCATATCCTATAGTCATGCTTACAAATCCTACCAGCGTTGTGACTTTCTCTGTTCCGGGTCGTCAGGCTGGGTTCGTGCAGGTCCATTGTGACAGATCTGGGGCCAGATGGAGCTGTGCTAAATTGTTCCACTTACAGGGCACAGCTTTGCTGTCAGCTCTGGGCAGTTGAAATCCACTCTGTGGTTGCTGTCTGCTTGACCGTGGGTCGCTCTGGAGCGCTGGTGTTGGCATCACCCGTGGTTGCTCACTCGTGGTGGTGCAGGGGAGCCCTTGGAGCTGTATTGAGGAGGGAGCGCTGGGCACCTTCTCTGCTCACGGCTTGCTCCCAGTTGGGCTAAAACAGACTGTGAAACCTCATCTGCAATATTCTTTCAGGCAACATTGAAACTTCTTTTTTGTCCCCAGTCTTGGGACTTGGCTTATTTAAAACTTCAAGTGGAACACCTTAAGTGATCGGTGCCATACAGGCTCCTTGAAACAAGTTGTCTTGGCTCACGCCACTGCTGCTTCTGGTCTGGGTGCTCGTTTTGGCAGCTGCAGGTTGCTGTGAGACTGTGCTGCTATGAGGTGTGATCCTGGCCAAGACCAGCTCTACCACCAGTCCCTCAGCCCGGTAGCCTTCACAAGTGTGCTGGGTTAGAATTGGAGAGGGTTCTTGAAATGGGTTTGCTGCTTCACTCGCCCTGTTAAGAGTGAATGCAGCATAGGTGTATTTATGCCGTTGGAAAAAACACTTCTCCGTTATGGCCCGGTTTTTGTTCAGGTAAAATATAGCAAGGCGTATGTGAGAAAAGCCACCTTTGACTGGCAAACCTGCACCTGCTAATTTAGTATTCAGGCTGGTTTAGCTGTCTGTGTCAGTCGTCTTCTCAAACAAACATTTCCCACTGAACCCGGAATCTACACTGACAAAGGAGCCTTCCTAGTTTACATAAGGTCGCACGTATATGGAAGACATTTTCAGGTGAAAATGAAAACCCCCTGTAGTGGCTTCAGGCAGCTGTCTGTCAGACCTTCTGATCCAGTTACTCGAGATGTCATCTGAGAAACAGGCAGGGTTCCCACCTTCTGCCCCCGGTTCTCGTTCGAATGTAGTGATTATGTGAGGATGCAGTAAGTAACTGACTCCGGTAGAAGGAAACATCAGTTTCCCCGAAACCTCTCCTGCTGATCTCGTAGCAACTCTGATGGATCTGTGGAAGAACATTTTTGTTGTTTTATTAAAAAAAAAATCTTTTGCGCGTTGTCCCCTGTTGTGAGATGCAAAACCGAGTGCCCGTTGTCCAGCAGATGTGTGATTGTAAAAGCAAAACTTGCTTTTCACTATTTGTCGAACATCTAACATGATGGTCTACATTAGGAAGTAACCTCCTGAAGAAGGCTCTGCCTTTCTGCTGCTCCGTGCAACATTTCCAGATGTCTTTGGAGGATTAAAATGCTCCAAGAGCTACTGCAGTCATCTGTATCTTGGTTTGGTGGTTTTTTTCCTTGCCTTGGCTTTCTGTGGCGTTCTGTTTTAAGCCTTTTTTATTAAGAAGTGTTACTGTGTTCTATTTGTTTGGGGTTTTTTTCAAACTACCATTTATTTGACAGGAGAGGGGGAAGGTTAAAGTTCCTCCTTACCTCCTCCCCCTCTCACCAGCAACATTTTTGATTGCTCTGTTTAATGAGTCATTTTCTCTGCAGCTGAACTTAATTTAGTGGCTCATCCAAACAATGAGTATTTTCTGAGGAAGGAAGTGAGGAGACTTTAGTTCTTTCCCCATTTTTTTATTAATATAAAGGTGTGTCTTGGGTGTTTCAAAAAAAACCCAAACATGGCAGAGATCACAGACACAAGTTTCTCCTATCTTTGAAAACAGAACTTTAAATTTTGTGTTGCGTGAGCTTGACTTACTGTATTCAGGTTTTGTTCCTCCTCTTCCCAGACTCACAGAAATCCTCTGATCCAGAGGGCCGAGTAGTTTTCTTCCACCTTAAATACCTCTGGCAGCGCAAATATTTGGCATCTTCTAGTGGACGTGTTTGTCCGTCAGTGACAGGATTCCCCCCACCTCCTTTGCTTCAGCCTCTGAAGGTCACACAGTGCGCTCTTTTCAGTTTCCACCTGGCAGTTTATTTAATTAGCAGCGATATGGAAACCAGAAATAAGAAAAGCTGAACCAAAACATTCAGTGTTTTGTTTCAGGTGTTCTGTGCAAGCCCGGTTCACCTGCGCTGTGCTTGGTGGCATCTCCTTTCTGAGGGCTTCCCAGCCCTTTGGCATTGGAAGCTGCTTCACCTTCTGCTCCAGACACATCTCTCTGTGTTTCCTTTTACTTTGAATTTTTACTAGGTGTTGTTTTTTTTTTTTTCATCCGCTGCCTTGTGTCCGCAGCTGCCTTTGGTCATCTCTTTGCAGTTTGAATAGCAGTGCCTTAGAAAAATAGCCTTAAGTTTTGATTTCTCGGTACATTTTTTGCAAGCTAGGTGTCCTTTGTACCAATATCCTGAGGGCAGCAGGAAGAGGTGACTTTGCTAATTTGTTTACACACTGCTGGAGCGATTTTATCCTTTAGGAATCGGTAACAAAACGCCCATCGGCCTCTGGAGCGGAGTTTCCTCAGTAGGTGGGCAGAGCGGAAGGCAGGAGGTAGGGCATGGAAGTGCTGGGTGTTCAGAAACGCACTTTTCCAAGGATTCTGTATCAGTATGTCGAAGCTGATAGCAAATGCCAGTGAACTCTTGTGTTCTTTCGGAAGCGGGCGCGTTAGGGTGAGAGCCGTGTGCTTCGCGCTGTGCGAGCCGACCTGCCCAGGACGTTTTTTTTCCAGAGAAAAAGAGTAATTGAAGACTTGAAATTAAAGTAACTTCGGAAATATTTCTGTCATGTATGTCATAGATTTCTAAAATCTGGTTTATACTTCTGTGCATTGAACAGAGAATATTCTGATTTGACCAAGGAATCCCAGGTGTCCTCACACACAAGGCTTGGATTAAGCAAGGAGAAAAACGCTCCAGTATTAAAGGCCGGCCTTTGTACAGACTTAGACAGTGAAACACAAAGTGTGAATTGAGCAAGTTAGCTCGTTACTACAATTGTTTTAATACCTTGCATAATAGCCCGGGCAAAAGAAAGTGATGGCATAAAGTGAAAGATTAATTTAGACCTTTGGGAAAGGCACAGAGGCACTTCGTAGAAGATCGGGGTTGTTGGGGTTTTTTTTTCCACATCTGGGTGTAATTTTAACCAGGGCGAGTTCAGTGACTTTGTTTACTTAGGTGGACCTCAGGTATGAATGGCTATTCCAGGTTCAGTCATCAGCTCAAGTTCCATTTGACTAAAGCAGATTCCCCCCTCCCCGTAAGCAGTGATGGCGGCATGAGACGTGAGGATCCTGCCCTGAGTCAGGCTGCCCAGCTGAGCGCCCTCTGACTTGAGCCTCTTCTTCCCCAGGATAAGAAGGGGGTTCCTGGAGCAGATGAGGTTACAGACCCGTCTCTGAAGAGCCCCTCGGTGCAGAGCATGGATGGGACTCGTGCAGAGGAGCTGCTCGAGGCGCGGGCCGTACTGCTGCACCATCCTTCACGGCTGCGGTTTAGACTCTCCTTTTGAGACTCTCTTCCTCCTCCTGCTCCCTTGCTGCCTCCTCCTTCCTCCAAGTGTGAGCATTCCTGTAGCTGAGCAGGCAGCTCCATCAGGGACCTCCTCCAGGCTGAAAGTGACTTGGCCTGGGGAGCGGAGAAACCCGTTTTTAATTCAGATTCAGTTCATTGTGCTGCTGCACAGAGTCTGGGCTGGGCAAAGGAGGGTTGCTCTTGGTGTAAAGAGGGGGAAATACTTATGGCATCAGCAGGCCAGGCTTGTACTGGCTTCAGGTAGACATGAATCCGTGATCATCTACTCCTTGCAACGTTCTCATTCATTTTTCAGAGTGCTGATTTCACTGGGACGGGAGGAGATACCTGTGCCCTGAGGCGTTTGTACTGGCGATGTGAAGCAGAGGGGGCTTGGTCTTTGCCTGCGTTAGGATCCTTGAAACTTTTCAAGTCTAATGGCTGGAAAGGAGCCGTGTGCACAAAGATTCTTCTGGTTTGTTTTTGTATAAACCCATTTGATGTCAGGTAGCCAAACCTCATCTTTATGGTTAGTCTGATGTGCCCTTTAGAAGCTCCCAGGCTTCCTGTTCAGCTCCCAGCCCCTGCTCCAGAGGGATGTGCAGCTCCTTGCCTGGTCCTGTCTCATACTTGCCAGGTCAGGGGTAACGAAATGGCACTGGACACCTCTGGTTAGAAACCAGAATTTCTACTGGGGCGTGATAACTACTCTTGTGATTTTCTGGCTTTCAGCTATGGAGAGTTTTGTGGGTTTTTTTTATTTTATTTTTAGGAAGAATTCCAGTTATAAATGGGAGCGATTGTGCTGAGTTGTGTAGTGAGATGAGGGGTTTGTTGTGGTGCTGCTGTCCTGGTTTGTTGTCTCTTAAATAGCTGTACTGGGAATATATCTTGTACATGCGGTACAAGAAACTGGCTGGAGCCAGGGATGTGGTAAGTCCGCCATCTTCCTTTCCCCTGCGTGTAGCTGTAGAGTCGCAGGTACGGTGGCTTTCATTGCCCTGTCATCTGTCTTGCTGATTTAAGAATAACGGTGATATTTCTAAAAGGCACATCTTTCATTGTTTAATAACAATCAGATCCTTTTTGATGTCAGGCGATATTTTGCTACAAAGCAAACGACAGAGGAGCTGCCTTTTTCCCTCCCTGTTGCCGTTGCGTGGTGCGCTCCGTAGCGTTTTGAAAAGGGGGCCTCAGTTTTACGGCTGCAGTCACCTAAATCCACGTCTGCAGTGATTGCAGGGATGATGAAGCCAGACAGCTTGGGAGGTTCCTCTTTTGGGAACACTGGGGAGAGAGCAGTAACCGAGCGAGAGACATGGAGAGGTGCCGTGCGACGCTCGAGCCGAGCGGGAGGGAGAGCTGAGGTTACCAGATCTGAGAGCTAATAACGAGCCTTCAAAGCGAGCACACCCTTCCTTTCCCTAGCCCTGCTCCGCAGGGCACGCGGCGGGGACGGGGGAGCCTGCCAGTGGAAGTCTGCTTTGTGTCTTTGCCCTGGGGAAGAAGTTCAGAGAGCTCGGAAATTAGCTTAGAATTTCAGCAAGGCGAAAGGGAGAGGGAAGATCGGAGGGTAATTACGAATTTTGATGCCAAACCCATCGTTCTGAAACAGAACGGGGGTTTTTATTCCGTCTTGTACTTCAGAGGATAAAAAGGGTTTGGGGTTTTTTTCCTCCCCTCTGTGTTTCCTTTTACTTTGAATTTTTACTAGTTTTTTTCACCCACTGCCAGTAAAAGATCCCCTCTGTTTCTTGCTGAAAGCTGTTTGCTTAGCTCTGTTGAAGCACAAATAGACAGCTGGGCTATCTTTTTGGACAAAACATTCGCAGCCCTTTCATGACTGAAGTCTTTTCCATAAGGTAGGGTATAGCTTTGATTCTGTTTATTTTCGAGTGGTTTTTTCCCCTCGCATACGAAGCCATAAACTGTAAAGGGAACTTGATATACTTGTACTGTATTTGCAATTTAGATTGTAGAGAGTGTTTTGGAGTGCACATGTTTGGCTGCCAGCGAAACCACTGGCTGTGAGTCAGAAGGCATCCAACGTTGTTTTCAAACGTGTCCTTAAGGATGAGGTCACATAAATGGTAGAAAAATACTTCAGAGTGTTCTGAGAAGCAGGAGGAGCTATTTTGGATCTTGTGAGTGGGTGACCTGGGGGACTGGAGGGTACATGTCAGCTTTCCTTGCCTGGATCAGTCTGATAAACCATTTTAGAGGAACTAACAGGGAATCTGAGTGTTACATCTTGGGCTTGGGCTTGGGGCTGGCGATTAATGGAGACTGGGTTTTCTGTGCAGCTTTCCTTTTGCTTTCACTGCAGCCGTGGTCCCATTTCTTGCTTTTCCAGATTAATTTTAAAATATTTCTAGATCAACCTTTAAACTTTTTTTTTTTTTTATGGTTTAGAAATAATCGAGTATTTGTGTTTAGATATATTTTGTTGTTGTGGCATTAGACGCTTTTAAATGCCTCGGGTCAAGAGCTGCGGGGTCACAGACACCGTAGGAAGCACAGGAAAGCTGTTCAATGAGGTCTGTTTGCTTCCCAGCCTTGCTTTTCCTTCACGGATATATGGAATGAAAGGGCCCCAGTGGCTCGCTGAGAGGCAGAACAAAAATCCCCTTTTTGGTGCTACCTACTCCACTGGTTTGGATGCCAGGCTGGAAACGTGTCGCTCACGAGCGTGAAATGTGAAGATGACTCCCCGTTGCCGATGCGCGTGGGGCCGTCGTGTGGCTGCTGCTGGATGGTGGCTTCTGCTCCCAAGCTGGCTCCCCGGGGTGCGCGCCGCTCGTATTCCGGGTCACTGTTATTTTAAAAACACTATTCCACACTGGAGCTGGCTGCTGGGACAACTGACAGCTTTGGTTTTGCTGCTGCCAGAGAGGCCAGAGTGAGTTTTGCACAAGGAGGAGGAGGACTCAGCTGTTGGAAGAAAACCTGTTCCCTGGATAACCAGGAGATTGCATTCTCCTGAGTCAGCACAGGCCGGAGTGAGCACACTGCTCTTAAGCGCTAAATTAACTCGTCTTTTTAAAAGTGCATGTGCAATATTTATTCTTTTAATTATCACTGGCAGCAGCTATATATTTCTTTTGCAACTTGGCAATTTGGTTGATGTTGTAATTCTTTTTTTCTGCAGACTTTTAAATTCATGCTAGACTTCCTATCCCACGCTACAAAGCACCGCTTCCTCAGACCGTCAGGTCTTGTAGTTATGTGCAAACCACGTGGCTTCTATTTCACTGGAGGAAGTGACAGGGTTATCTGTGGTAGGACCCTGAAGTGCCCTGCCGGTGTGAGTACAGCTCCGGGCGGGATGTGTGCCCTTTCACGTGCAGTCCAAGCTCCACCTGCAACACTAAGGGCTTGCACTGTCCCGGTTGCGGAAGAGTCTCTTCAGCAACGTGTATTGGCACATCTCTTCTTGTGCCGTTTCCCTGAATGTTTTACAGGGTTCCTGAGGCTTGATAACTGGGATGTATGGATCTACCGGCAAAGCCGGTATCAAATAACGATTTGATAACTTAGGAGACACTCTTAACAGCTTGCAGAATGGTGTAGGCCCAGCTGGCTGACAGTTCTTGGATGGAAAATGTTTTAAGTTTACTCCTCTACACTGTGTCCATTGCCTTGTAGTCAAGTGCAACCAATTCATAAAAGATGTGGGGTAACAGATGATCCTCTTTGGTGCGCTAACCTGCTCATCTCCCGTAATACCTCAGTGCATTAATAGATGAAAGTTCCTGCCCAGGGAACCTCAAATCAACCATCGGCTCAAATGGAACAGAACAGACATCAGTTCAACAGGTAAAGGCTACTAGTCAGCTGAGGGTAAATACATCTTCTGTTCTGACGTCCAGGCTGGGATTCGAGACCAGATTGACCTCTGAAAAGTGGCCTCTGGGGATGGTGGGGTGGCCTCCGTTCAGCTCAGACGTTCCTGGACAGCTTCTCAGAGCCTCTGATGCGACTGTGAACGCTTCTGTGCCACTGTGGACGGAGGTGTAGAACAAGAAGTATCAAAAGTTATAGCTGCAGCTTTAAGGCACTGTCTTAATTTCATCTGTCAGCTCCTCAGTCTTCTCTTGTTGAGGACTGTTTGTTTTAAAGGGAGTTTAAATCTTATGGGTTTTAATGGCAAATGCAGATTAGAGAAACCACAAGATTTGGTCTAATGAATGGAGCAGAGAATTGGAAAGAGGAGAGAGATGACCTGCAGTGTTTGACACTTGGCCTTTGCCTGTCTTAGCTTATCGATTATGTTATTTATTGCCTCTGATTTACACGGACCAGATGACTTTTTGGGAGAGGACTAGATACACATGCCAAGGTCAGTGTGATAGTGGTGGCGGTGGTGGTCTTCTGCTGCTTTACTGAGTTAAATAAATTGGGATGTGCAGGGTGAAGAACCAAAAACCCAAATTAGCAAATATGTGTATACTGGCAACTTACTGGCTACCATGTCGTTGTTGCATATACAGGTTTCAGAATGTTTTGAAAATAGATTCTCCCTGCAAAAGTTGTAAGGAAAATAAAACTTGAGCAGCAGCAACAGAAGCTGTGTTAAGATTACTGAGTAAGTGACTTGGCTCTTAAGACTTAAACTGTTGATAAGGAAAAGGCAGCAGACGTGATACGAGTTTAGCTGGGTGATCTCGGTGTTTTCTTCAGTGTATGAAATTGCAGCTAAGGTTTTCTTGATTTCTCTCGTGTGATTGAAGGGCACAGAACATCTAGATTTGGACAAGGTAGGAAAAAATTTGTAGGATGAAAGGAACGCCATTTGAGCTGAGGAATTCCTGAAGGCCGTACGGAACTAAGTGGGCAAAAACGTGGTAGGTGCATGTCAGTGCAGGTAAACACAGATTTTTAAACCTACATTTTTTTTCCCAGTAAGGAGAAAATTGTACTAAACCATTCTTGTGCGGTGCTGGACTTGGAACTGAGGGTTGCAGCTTACAAAAGGAGCCTTCCAGTTGTCACTGAGGGTTCTCCAGAGTAGTCATTTGCGGGGTGGAGCCAGAAGAAAAGCCGGAAAACCACGGGCAGTGCCTGTTTGCACAGTCAGAAAAAGGTAGTGAGGACAAGAAAAAAGTGTAAGTTTTGTGAGTGTTTGAGACACTGGTGTCTGCCCACCACATTTTGGGCACTGGGAGCAGTTTTTGTGCCCACATCTTAAGAAGGTTCAGTTAGTACCCATTCAGAGAGGGGCGATCCTCCATCCAAGGGACGGTGTCTCTGCCTCCTGTGGAGTTGTGCCATTTAAAAGGCATGATTTAGGAGATGGGAGACTGAGGGGGGCAATGCGATCAAGATTTCTGAAGTCACAAAGTTGGTGGATAAGGTGAACTCAGAGCTGCTGACAGAAACCCTACAGGACCAGAATTACAGGACACTCGAAACTGGTTGGGAATGGGTTTAAGACAGATGAAAGTATTTATTTACATAGCAGGTAGTGAATTTATGCAACTTGCAGGCAGAGGATGTTTTGAAAACAGGCTGTGAGGCAGGTTCAAAACAGGGCTAGGAGAGTTCATGGTCAACAGGTAGAGTTTGAGGGCAGTGGACCACAGAACGTGGTTTATGGGTTCTCTCTAAAAAAGCACTTTTTCTGCCCTGTTGAGATGTGTTCTCGTCTAGATGAACCATCGGTCTGACCCAGCTGGGCATTTCTGGTAGTCCTGAGCTCCCAGGCTTAGTAGGATCCTTTAATCATTCCTCTCACAAATACGTTCTCATTCACAGCATCTCCTTCATTCATTCGCTCTCCTTCAGGTTCACTAAGCTGCGCCTTCAAGGGAGCCTCTTGATCTGTGTGCTTAAATTCACCAGTACCACAAGCTGAGATGGCTACTGCTTTATAGTAAGCTGAAAAAAACATCCTTCTTTCTAGGAAGGTTAAAAACACTGAGAAGTCCATCTGGGAATGTGATTTGTCTGAGTCGTGCTCGGAATCTTCCTTTCAGATGACAAGGAGAGGTTCAAGACAGTGCTCAGCCACTAGTGCTGAGATGTTATTCGACTTTGCTGTCCCCGGTGTGCGGTGATAAAGCAGAGACGCTGGTGGTGATGCAACAAAGCTCCAAACACACTTTTTATCACATCCTCAATGTGACACCGTCCTCAGTTCTTCATCCCCTGCCTCATCTCAACATCATCATCGCTGTGGATCGATGGAAGTCAGTGGGTGAACCGTGCTTGTCAGCCAGAGTAAAACTCACAGCTAGAAGGCATTGAGTTATAACTGAAGAATGGGAGTAGCTCTTTTGTTAGAGTCTAGCACAGTACGTTGCACTATCTTGAAGTAAATGTGGGGATTTTTTGAAATGCTCACAAAGTGAGCTTCAGTACAGCCGTGGCTTGTCGGGTGGTAGCAACTGGTAACTGGAAAGACAGTGAGCCTAGTGCTGGTAGTGGTTTTGTTATATTTTTAGAGCTAATTTGGGTGGAAATCATCTAAAAGGCAGATTTATAAAGAGAACTTGGAGCTTTTGCCTAATTTTAAGGCTGAAAAATAGCAATTTGAACAAATGCTAAAAATGGCATAGGAAGAAAAATAGAAAAAATGTTGAGGGCATTCCTTTCCAAAGTGGTGGGTTTTGGTTTATTTTTAACTTCGGCTTATTATGACAGAGAAATAAGCGTCCCATTTTGAATGTCATGTTTTACATTGTGTTTTGTCCTGCAGGAAAAGCTCATTAATGAAAAGAGCTGTGTTCTATCTAAATCTGGACACTGCTGAGCTTGATCTTAGTCTGGTGCCGAGCTGCTCTGGAATCGGTGGCTAAGAGGGCTCTGCTGGCCATGATTGTGGGTCATCTGGATGTAGCCTCTGGATTTCTCTTGCTGGGCTGTAGCTGTCCTGGAAGAACACCGAATATGAGCCCTGTGAGGGCCTGTCCTGGAAGAACACCGAATATGAGCCCTGTGAGGGCCTGTTCTGCTTTCTTCCTGCCTTCCATATCCCCTCTTTCTCTTTCCATAACTCTGCAGTAAAATTTGATAACTCAGAGTGGAAATTAATCAGAAATTACGTGAAAGTCTTTCCTCGAGAGAGACTATAAATCTCAGCAATCCACTTCTGCTCCTTAAAGTTGAGAAAAAAGAGCCTCTGTTTTGGGGAAGGAAGGGGGGCATTTTAATTTTAAATACTGAGTAGAAGTGTATAAAGTAAAGCTTGCCCAATAACTTCAGGACCAACCAACCAAAAAAAAAAAAAAAAGACCCCAAACCTGCTTTTCTTCTTTTGGCAGAGAGAATATTTTCTTACTAAATGATGAAATACTTAATCCAAAATGTCAATATTTCCTATTCTGTGCAGTCTTTAACATTTACTGTTTGAGTCAGGTCTCTACCTCTTTTTGCTAATTTTTGAGCGTGTCTAGTGTTTCCACCCAATGCACTGACAATAATACTGTATTTAGCAATCAAAATGATCTGAGAGAGGAGAGTTTAGCAAATGCAGAGGAGGGGCAGGATGCTGAGGTTCTCTCCGTGACCGTGTAAAGCTGTGAGGCAATTCAGTGCTCTCTGTAGCTGTTTGGGTGGCCTTGCTGCTGAGGGCACAGGTAACAGGATGGCCTGGTTGCTCCTGGAGGCAGAGAGCTTGATTGAGCTCACAGCCTAGAAAACCGCAGCAACTTTGTTCAGTTTCTCTGGAAGTTGTTTGTTTGGTTTTGTTTTGGTTTTTTTTCAACTGTATTCCTAGAGCAGAAACTGAAATCCAATGGTGTATTCCTGTTGGCAGCTGGATTGGAAGCTTTGCTTGGCTCTTTAGCTTTGAGAGGTTGGCAAAGGCCATCTGAAATCCTCTTCTCTAATCATGAGGTAACGGACCGTCACGTAGCGTGTCGGGCAGGCTGCTGGGGCAGCTGCACCCTCCGAGCAGCCAGAGGCATGGGAGAGGCAGTGGAAAACACACAGCTCCAAACCAGCCAGAGAGCAAAGGCGGACAGACTGGCTGACTGACCGTCCCCAGCTGCTGCAAGACGGTACCACGGGCAGGAAGGGGGCAGTTTGGTTGTATCAGTTGGGCAAGGAGCCTGTTAGAAAGGGAGAAATCCACCAACGAGCTGTCAAATCGGCCGTGTTCTGAGATCTGGCTGGTGCAGGGATGGCAGCTTCTCTGTGGGGTTTGAAGGTAGAATGGGGAATTCTTGTAACAAAAAGACAAAGTGGTGAAGAGTGCAAGATTCTGGATCCCCATCCTCTCCGTGTTGCAGGTTACTGCTGCTGCAGTCAGGCATCGTGGCATTCCCACGGCGGCCTGGCTAATCCAGCTGCCGCGGCCCGCTCACGCGCAGAGATTACCAAAGCTACCAGCTAGAATCTGGCCACTGATAGTTTGCCCGGTCGAGTTCTCATCCCTCAAGTTCTGTGAGCAGAAAATTCCTCCTGTTACTCTTAGAGAAATATGTGAAGTACCCATATAACCTCTCCAGCCTCTCTGTTCCCACAAACGCCGGGGTGCTTTGACGGACACAGTTGTACTTCCAAGTACAAGCCGAACACCCAAGTACAGTGAAAGTCAGAAGTTTCTGTCTTCGTTGGTTGGTTGGTTTTTTTTATTACTTTGCAGCTTGGTTGCACTATCTCAGTTAGTTGTAGTCTGGGAAGACTTGGTGCTGGGAAGAAGCACTATCCAGGGAAGTTAAGATACATGGGTTTCAGCTACTTAACAGGATGCTTTGTTTTGTGGTGGTGTGAACTCCTGTCTTCTTAGCGTACCTTAGAGCTCTTACTTCACTTCATGCAAATGTTTGCATGGTTTCAGTACCAATGGCAGCATAATGGTCATATTAGTGACATGTATGATACTCTTGCTTGTTCTCTGTTAGATGTGGTTGCTATAAATGTCCATAAACCAGAACTAACACTAACTTCTCACCTTTTTTAAAAAAAAAATCTCCCTCATTTGATGATTATGCGCTGTGTTAGGAAACCAATGCCAGGGATTCCTCATATGAATGTAATTCTTCCTCTGGAAGTGCTGTCTGGCTTAGTTCCTCACTCTTTCCTCAGTCATAGCACAGAAATAATTGTCAATACCCAGCAGAACGTGCTGGAGCACGGCGAGGTTCTGGATGGGCTCTGCGGCAGCCACCGTGCCACGGTTGACGTGTCTGGGTGTTGTCCAGCTGTCCAGGGTGCAGAGCAGCACATGGCACAGGCATCCCGCGGTCGCTCGGTGTGGTAGCCCAGGGTCGAGTGCCTGTGCTGTGCTCTGAACCCAGGAATTCGCTTTGTCCTCGAGAAAGGTGTACGTGGAAGAACGGAAGGAGAATGAGGGGCAGAGGACTTGGTAGAGCGGTTGTTCTGCGCTCTGAATAGAACGTGTTAAGTGATGGCCTTTCCAAATTAGAACCAGTATTTTTCACAAAATACAAATTGAAGTAATCCGCCCCAATAGGTTTGGCTTCCCAGCACACAACTGGGAAGTTTAAAGATAAAGTAGGTGCTGCAGAGGGAGCTGCTGGTGGTGGAGCAGGGAGTGCAGTCAGCTTCCCGGGCTGGAACGGGGCCAAATCCACAGAAGGTGCGGAGGGGCCGCTGGGGCCTCGCTGCTGTAACTTAATCCGGAGAGCAGATAAATTTTTTTCAAAGTCAGAGCAAGTAATGAGTTCCCTCCTGGTATACCAGTGTTACACCAATTTATAAATGGCTGCTGTTTGCCTGTCATCTTTACAGCCTCTAAGATGGAGGGGCTTGAATTTTTTTAGGGTTTTTTTTACGTTATTTTCTCCCAAGAAACAAGAGCCTCTGTAGAAGCTCTCCTTTTGCAAAGAAGATTTTCGCTGAAAAAGTCCTATGAATGTCTGTATTGTCTCTATTTTGGATGGTAAAATAGCAGAACATCTAATTTGCTCATATTTTCAATGATTTTTCAGTGCTTAAGGCAGAAATTTCCCATGCTTGTTACCAGTCCCCTCCAGTTGAAATTCATTGGAAAGCTTTAGATAAAAGCTTAAGCAGCCTTGGTGAGATGGGCACACTGTTCCTTTGTCGTCCCTTCCAACCAATACTTGGGACAGCTCTGATGTTTTGCAGCTTTTGAAGTGACCTTGAAGTTTGGAAGGCAGCGATCGCTACGTTTCAGGTGCTGTGTTTGTCTGCAAGCCGGGCGTTGTTGTGTCAATACTCTGAGGAACCGAAAAACACCGAGTTGCGTTTACAGTAGAACCTGGGACACCTTTCTGTTGTTATTTTTCCGAGCTGCGGCTCCCACTGGCTGTGATTCCATGGAGCCTGATGCATCTTCTCCTAAAAAGCGGGGCTTCCAGCTAGAAGAGAATCACAATCAGAAAGTGTGAAAGGTTGTTTTAGAAGAGAATCACAATCAGAAAGTGTGAAAGGTTGTTTTACCTGCCTGAAATATCAGAAATTCAGAAAGCAAAGGTCCCTGTGTCTGCACGCCCCTCGTAGTGTCTCTGGAGGTGCCTACAGATGCTGCGGAAACTCTGACTTCTAATTGTCGTGATTCTTAATTAAAACTCAGCACTGCATGAAGCATTTTGCATCGTGGTGACTAGAAATTAAGTAAGGTTGAAAAGTTGAAAGGAATGTTTTTAAAGAGAGGTGAATGTGCTGCTCTTGAGACTGGAGGGGAAAAAAAATTCATTAACCATATAGGGTGTATTTATCTGTAGAAAATAAGCATTGTTTTCCCTTCTTCTCCTTCCAAGATGGTTATTTCTGGGAGTCCTCGGAGTTTGCACTGGAAATCCTAAATCGTGTCTGACAATAGGGAGGTTTGGGTGTGGGGCTACTCTGGTCTATTTGAGCTCCTTTTTGGATATATGTTTGCATAGGGACAGGTGTTGTACACTTACATTTTGTACAGGGCATGTGATAAGAAGGAAACTTAAGTGCAGAAAAGCGTGATAAGCAGTAGACCTTCTGATAAAGTTCTAAAGGGCAAGATATAGCTCATTTCAACATGACAACAGAGTCGCAGATTTTTCTTGTTGTTTTCTTTTGTTCCTTACCTGATCTAAAATGATGAAATGTACCTTCAAAAGAACTTTTAAAGAACGTGAAAAATCTGCTGTTCTTGAAAAACAGGTGGACGACATAACATAGACTGAGATCTCTTTGGCTGCCGGGCTTGTGTATGGGTATTTTTTTCCCAAAAGGCCATGAAAATGGAAGTTTTATAGCAAAAATACTAGCTTTATCTTAATTAAACCCTTCATATAAGAGAACTGGATCTAAAATTAGACTTGGAGTATTTGGGGCTCTGGCATGAAGACACAGATAGAAAGTAGAAGCCAAGATGTGTTCTCCTTACAGTAGCAAGGACGTTTGGAGTCCCTGCCCCTGGAGCTGCAGGGAGCTTCCAAACATAGGCAGGAACGTCAAAAACAGATGCAATATTCTGTTGGATAAGGGGAGGGATGGGGGGGGGAATATTCCAGAGGTCGCTTCTGAAAGAAGAGGAGGTTTTAAAAAGCACCGTGCTGTAGAACTTCGTTCCCGTGGAGCGCCAGCATTGGAAGTGACTTCGAGCCAGGTACCGTCCCTGGGATCGCCGCTCGCTTGCGGTCGTACCATGCTTTGCGTTGCCTCTGTAACGAGGCTCAGAGTGATGAGAACCGTCTTGAAAATTCCATTGTTGCTCGTTACAACCACCGATTTGTTAAAATTTATTAATTTTTTTTTAATTTTTTTTTTGAAGTTCTATCTATAAGGCTGAATGGAACATTACCCTCCTTGCTTGACCTCCCCCATGTGATACACAATCCATTAAATCTCATGTAATATTTAAGAATTTAATACATTCTTTGCATAACATAACAGGAAGAGATGGACAAAACACCGCTCCGAGCAGAGCTGCTTTCGCAGGCAGGTGATCTGTGAGCGGTGGTGCTAACCAAGCCCTGTTGCCTATAGGTTTGTGTTACCTATAGAAACTGTCCCTTCTGCACCCACTGCAGGATCTGGGGCTGGTGAGGAGGTGGCTGCAGGGGCTGGTGTGGGAGGTGCCCAGCCTGCTCTCCGCTCTTCATGGAACACGCAGGTTAAAGCTGTGTCTCTGGAAAGAATCCTTCCCTCAGTCGTGGGTCTTTACAAAAGGCCCAGCAGCGCAGCGTATCAGAAACGTTATGTCTTTGCCAAAGTTAAAACTGGATTTTACATCATGTTTTGAAGGTCTTCTCTGTCTTCGACCAATTACTTCAGCTCCAATTCTTCAGGAGGGCAGACCCAAGGAACCGGTGCAAGCTGAGCTCTCTGGAGCGCGTGGCACGACGTGTTTTGTCTTCTTGGTGACTGACAGTGTGACTTCTGCTGCCCCTCCTTCCCTCTCCCGTCACTTCACTGGTGCTGACGGAGTTTCTGCCCCCCAGCAGATTTGCCCCTTGGCTGGCCTGTGTTCGGCTGCCAGTTGGGCCATCCACCGAGCAGTCACTCCCAAGGAAAAGAAAATATTTGCATGCTTGGAAGAGTGATTTTTCAGGGCTTTGTTGTCAGCGGCGTTTCTGTGGTGTGGCTGAACTATAAGGCAGACTTCAGTAGTTGGACACGTGGTTGTTAGAAGACCCAGTGGTGAGAGGAAGCACGAGACGGTGGCTGACTCGGCCGTTTCCCTTGAGGACCTTCACTTCTGCGTGCCAAAGTTCAGCCTTTTTCCTAATCCTGCTTGTGTCTCCTCTGAGCAGGTTGTGGTTTTTGAACTGCTGAAGAGCAGAAGCGTGCCTGGTTTGAGACGGGAAGGGAGCTCTGCTCCGTCACCAGCACTCATTTCAGCAGCACTGCAGTCGGCAGGACTGGCAGCTTCAATGACTACCTGTCAGATGAGGTTTTGTCAAACCAGTGCTAAAACCGTCACCGGCGCATCGCTGGTACTATAGTAAATGTCATTGTGTTTCAGGAAGAGACCATGTTCTGTGTAACCTGTGATTGGAGTAAACTCTTTGAATTAAGTTGGTATTAAAAGAGGATTAATATACTTTATTTTGGGGAAAGGTGTAAATGTGTCATCAATTACTTTTGTAATTGCTGAGACTATCAGCAGTCCGAGACAGTTACCGCTAACCCCCCGGCCAAGGATAGGTGTTTGTGTCGTAGGTTATGAGGACGTGGAGAACTTTCCGTTGTATGAGATTATACGCTGTGGTCGTTCAGTGGAATAAAGCAGAATTCTATCCTTTGTCAAGGTTAATGTTTGGCAGATGTTTTCAGTCACCGAGTAACCAAGACGTCTTAACGAGATGTGCTATCATGTGCCGATCCTTTTGTGTGCCTGCTAAGCCTTTAATCAGTATTACTATATGCTTTTAATTTTCAATTGACTAATAGCTTCTGAAGGGTTATCCTTAGTACCGGGTGTGACGGCCGCTGGAAGGTTTACGTGTCACAATACTACAGTATCTACCATCTAGCGAGGCTCTCACTGATACTGTTGTGAACAACTTTCATTATAGGGGAAGAAATAGCTACTTGGTGTGGGTTTTTTAAAAAGAGTTTAAGTAAGAATTATTGAATTAAAATGTCTCACTGCAAATTCTGAGATGAGAAGAAGATTTACCTGCTTTGACTTTTGCTTGCATTAATTATACAGTTTCATAATGCTAGGTTGGTGTTAAAATTATATCAGATAATTAGCAAGACTGTTGATTAGTTTCCCATCTGAAATCGTGGCAACTGAACAAGTGAAGATTAGTCCATTTAAGCCATTAGGAGCTTTAAAATTATTATATTGGCAGTCGCTCAGGGTTTGGGGAGTTCGCTGAACGAAACTCTGAAGAAATAGCAGTAGAAGACTTGTTTTGTCTGAGTGGCCTTTGCAATTTGGATTTAATTCACGGCCTTATCCAAAGAGGGTCTCCCCTCCCCAGGAGCCTGCCAAGCGCTGCCTCCTCTGCCCACACACTGGAGAGAGCTCCGAGGTTTTGAATCGGAATCGTGTTTCCTTTGTGCCCTTTCGTCAGCCTGTATTTACTACTTTCTTGTGACGATGGTTCTTGGAAAGAGATTGGATGACAGTTGTTTTGAAAACGTAGTCTATATACAAAGAAGTAGTTTGGTGTTTAAATGAATAGTTTAGCCCTGAACCACCTCAGAGCTCATTAAAGTGCTCAGCATTGGTTTTGAGGTTAATTCTGTCGCAGTCCAGGGCTATCTTGATTGCTAAACCAGCAGGAGTGGAAGGGTAGAGCTCGCGCTCTACCGGTAAAGGGCTGTGTTCTGATGTTGGAGGCTTTTTCCAGCTAAGAATTCTATTTGCATGTAGAGTTGACTTAATTTTGTAAATCTGCTTTCGCGTGGAATAATGCTTGGCAACACACACAGCCACAAAATTCTCAAGTGTTATTCATTTTCTTAAGCAGTGATACTTTTGGCCCCACCCTTGTGCATATGCTTTCTCCTAGTTTAAGACCATGTGGGAAGAAACTACTATTTCCCACATAGAACGTATTCTTCCTCAGTTTGTAGGCAGTGTGCAGGGAGGGAAGTTTTTGGGGTGGTTTTTTCTCAGTTCTTTTTATTCTCCCCAGTGTCTGACTGGCTCAATGGTTTATTTGTAACACCATGTCCATATGCTGCCCAGCATCTGTCGGCACGTGGGCACCGGCAGGACTTGTGCCGTGGCAGGGCCTGAGCTCTCGGGCAGGTAGCAGCTCTCAGCTCACAGTCAGGACGCTGAGACACGGCAGGATTGTGGCACAAACCTAACGCCACGGGTGTTACGGTGACTGTGCGTGTGTGTTTGAGCCCTCATGGCTTCCTCCTCCTCACAGGAAAATAGCACGTGGAAGGTAACACGGGGTAGCCGTTTTGTCTGGTTTACCTGAGACCAAGACAGAGCAACTCGACTAAAACTCTATAGCAAAGCAAAGCAAGAGGCAGGACTGGATTTGGGGTCTTCCTGCATCCAGCTGTGTGCTTGTCCAGCTGTGTGCCCCAACCACTGCGCTCGATCATTGCAAAACAACTTTAGAGCAGGGCTGACGCTTGGGATTTCGCTTCTCAGCTGAAGGGTCGCAGGACTCTGAACAACAGCTCTGAAGTGCTGGCGGGAGGAAATGTCACAGGACTCCGCCCAGAGAAGTTCTGCAGTTTATGGCAGAAAGACGGTAAGAAAGTCGGGTCAGATAACTGCAAATTACTAGAAACAATTTGTGAGTATATGTGGATGTACATGAAAATACATTCTTACTGAAATAAATTATGGCAGATGTCGGAGACTTGTAAGATTTGTTACCTTCTTGGTCTACAAAGGAGAAACGGTTGGGTCAGATCAGTTAATGCAATTTATTTGATGCCAGACTGAAGGGGCTATCTGGGTGAAAAGCTAAATCTGTAGTTCAGTAATTGCTTTGCAGTCCAGCTCCAAGTTGTACCAAACTTTGCTGTTGCTTTTTGCCTTTTACCAAAGACCTGCTCCTTTTCACTTTATTAAAGCACCACCTCTGGTTTGTTCTCAGCTCTTCTTTCTGCTGCGGTACAGTTTTTGTATTAAGGTGCAGCAAACGGTGTCGCTGCAGCGGATGCTTTGCTTCTACCTTGGCTCTGCAAACTTCTTACACTTCTGTCAGCTTCAGGACATTTCATTTGTTCTTATCCCCTCCTCTGTTTTCCTGGCCTGCTTGTCAGAATGTGTTTTCCAGCACTTCCTTATTACCCTTTTTTTGATATTTAATGCGCTGTTGTTGGGAATTGAGGAAGTGTTTCATCCCGAATCACTGCGGAACTTCCTTCCCGGGCCGCTGCCAGAAGTGCTGCAGACGAGCTAATTAATTTGCGCTGGCAGGATTTCAAAGGCAAGGTCAGCTGGCCAGGTTATCCCCCTGCGGGGCTTCTGTACCTCTTCCTTTGAAATGCCATTTTTCTTCTTTTCTTCTGTCTCTTCTGCTCTTTTCCCTTTACTCGTCCATTGGGAGGTGGATGGCTCCGGCCGAGCTAAACGGCGTGACTCTTTTGCTTTAAGGTGGAACTCTCTCAGTTTAGCCCGTATCACGAGAACGGTCTCAAGGTAGTGGAAGCTGTTTCTGTAGGGTTTTTTAACGTGTTGTTGGAGAAAATGAAATCCGGCAGCAAACGAGCGTTATGGAGTCGGGTCAGAAAAGCCGGGGAGAAAGCGGCAGCTCTCAGCGGCAGGACTGGGGAAGCCAGAGCGCAGTGCCAGGAAGGGCCGTGCCGGGAAGGGCAATGGAAATGGAAGTTCAGCTGCTGAGCTGAACTGGGTGGGTGGTGTCTGCGCGGGGTGTCGCTGAGCTCTGCTGCTGATGTAACGTAGTTGATATGATATGAGCTCAGCTTCGCCACACTTGAGTTTGATCCCATTTAATTGTGTATGTTTAAATGGCTAACAAGCCGAGGGGGTGTGAGCGCATCTCAAGGCACACGGGTCAGCTGCTTCCCTGTAGGGAGAGCAGTTGTTGTGATTCTCAGCTTTTATTAAAAATAAATAAATAATTGTGCTGAGAAAAGCCCTTGGAGAAACAAACTGCATAACGAGGTTATGTTTCTAGATTCCTCGTGTCGTGTTGGGTTGATTGTGGTTCTGTGTCTGATGAAGACAAGTACTGGGCAGTGGTTTCCTCTCTCAAGGATACAACCACACCAAGTGTCCTTCACCGCTGCTTTCTTGAGCTGGAAGCAGGTTATTGAGTTGTCAAGGAAAGCGTGAACGCCCCAGACTCTTCAGAGTCAGACTCCGAAAACTCAATGAACCGAGCCGTACAAATTCCAAAATAATGAATGAGTCTGGTCATTGAATTCGCAAGTATCTTTGAATCTTAAAACCAGCAGCAGTGCTGTCTTGTGAAGGCTGAAGCTCTTAACTAGGTGATCCATGTTTGGGTTCTGATATCTGGTCTTATTAGGGCAGGCTGGGGAGAAGGGAAGAACCCAGGCCAGCAACAGGTTTATCTGAGAGACATCGAAAACAAACAACACTGCCGAGAGCATCAGAGAGGCATTATGAGGTGATATGGGATGAGCTTGGAGCATGGACCTCATGAGATCCTACATTCCCTGGCTTCAGAGTAACATCATCATCGTCAGCCCTGAAGCAAAGGGCATTTCTCTCTGGGTGAGCTGGTCTCAGCCTCTAGCGGGTTCTCGAGTGGGCTGGGAGTACAGGAAGGGGAAAGATCGAGCCCTTCAGTCCTTACAAAAAGGGATGACACAGTCATGAGAATCCCCCTTATAATGTAGCACTTTTTAATGAGGGAGATTTTTCCCATATTTACATTTCATAAACAAACAAACAAGGAAAAACCTCTGGGCTGCGTCTTGGTTTTTTGTAACTTGCAGCTGTTGGACAGTTGTTCTGGTTTATCACTTGGCTCCGTCACTGCAAGAAACGTAGAATTTCTTTACGAAACAAACTATTGAATTTAAGCTCTTTCTTTCTAGACTTAGTCACATCTTGTTTCTTTTAGTCTGCAGGAAAAGCAGAAACTCAGTAATTTTTTTTCCAAAGCTGAAAAGATTAAATGTTTAATCAGAAATTCAGTGCTTGGATCAAGCCAGTTTTGTTCAAACCCCAAACATCTCCTGATTTTGTGTAGAAAGAGCAGGAGATCCCTTAAATATTTTTTTTTTCCCACATGCAGCTGTGATGAATTCCTTTTTCCAGTATCTTTCTATACCTTGCCGCCCTGGCTCCCGCTTCCTCCCTGACCTCAGCCACGGGCTTGGTTTTGTCTCGAGGGAGTTGGAATCAGGTTGATGCGCTGTGAAGCTGAAGTCAAACTGGAATTATTCCCTGGGCAGAAGCTCATACAAAGAATGTGGGGGGTATAGTTGGTGTTTCGCCACTGTGCTTACACCCCAGGAAATGGTTCTTAAATGTAAGACCTTGGTTCTGCTCATCCTCTTATTTTTAAAAGTCTCTTAGTTTGGGGATTTTTCTCACCTTCTCTTTCCGGGGAAAAGAGGAATATCTTCCTCTGTGGGGAGGAGGACTTTTTGTCAGTGCTGTGCGTAAAGGGAGTGAATTTTGTCTGAACTCCTAGCAGAGAGACTGTGCCATCTATCACTGGTCCATAGGATTCTCCATCGGGGAACGATTACCTACGTGACGAAGAAAAAAGGGGATGAAAACGCCGAATCTAGTGACTTGCCTGACAGGAAGGGACTTGGTGAAACCGAATCCTCAGGAATTCCCCACTAATTTCACCAGAAAGACAGTCACAAGAAAGCTGAAATAGGCATTTTAGGGTACAAGGAAGAAAAGCTCCTCTAGGCTTATTAAATGTAGATTATAGCCTGTCAAGTTAAATGACAATGTTGTAATTACTTTATTTAGTTCTATTTTGAATTCCTTTTGTTGGTCCTCAGGCTGCAATTAACATACTGGAGCAACCATTGTTTCTTCCTGCATTCCTTCACTCTTCCAGGGGTCCGGGTGAGACTGGGGAAACCCTCCAACCTATTTGCATCTCTTTGAAAAGAAGGTATTAAATTTTAGTTGATGTTTTTAATTTATCCGAATGGGATGCTTCCCTCCTCTGGGCTCCCATTTAGTGATGCCAAGGAAAATGTAAACAGAGGCTGCTTGTGATAGTCATACGGAGAACACCGGAGCGTGTGGATGGGTTCAGCTTTGGAGTAGGTGTTTCATGAAAATTAGGTAGTGGCTTGTGCAAATGTCTCCAGGACAAGAGCTGTAAATGAGCTGTTCAGGACTACTTTAAAATGTTTGCTTTGTGTGGGATTGATTTCTAAAGACCCTGGGTTATACTTGCCCAGGCTGCCCAGACCTCGGCCCAGGGAGTTCTGCACAGTCCCTGGTGCGTTCTCCTAACGGCCGCCTCGTAGTTTTTCACTGCTGCTCCTCAGCTTTTTATTTTTCACTAGGTAGATGTGTTTATTATACAGTACATCACTTGTCTGACCTACAGAGAATAAGATATTCTGTACAATCCTACAGTAAACAACAAGCACATTTACTTCTGAAATCCTTTCTTTAATAGCTTGGGGAGTCTTCGTGCAGTCCATGGAGTATCGGATGAAATACTGGTGGGATAGGTACCGTTCTGGAGAATACATTTGGTTTAGCAAGGTTGATGGGAAAAGATCCTCCTTTGGTAGATCTGGGAAAACCTGCGTTTTCTTCAGTCAGGAGTTAGCTTTTCCTTGGCCCGGCTCTGTTCCCTGTGGAATCATTTCCTAACCAGATGTCCAGTTACTGCTGGAGAGGTGTCACCGTGTGCTAAGCAGCTCTGGTGGTCACAAACCGTGTTTTGCCCCGGCATCGATTAGTAAATCGATGACAAAGTAGTTGCATTTATTTGCTGAAATTACCACAGAGCTTCGGCAGCAGCTCTGCGTTATTTCACTTGTTTTGAAATGAAACGACCTCTTGGAAGGGCATTTCTACTGGTGTTTTCGGGACAAGACACACTGTTGGCCCTTAATAGCAAAGAGGAGTTTAAATTGCCTACTGCAAATGCTTTTATTTGAAGATCACTTGAGTTTTCACTTTCGTTTCTTTTGATGTATTTGTTCCTCTGTCGAAGAGAATGGCTCGTAAGGAAGGAGTGACAATTACTAAGTGTATTTTAACAACACATCTATTTGACGCATGAAAATTCTGTTAACTTCAGGAAAGATAGATTATTAAATTGTCTAGACGCTCTGCTCTTGGAAAGTTCACGTTTTAAGTACTCCTCTCCTTCTCCAGCTCCCTGAAAATGGAAATAAAATGAAGTATCAACTTATTTTTAGTGACTGGATTTAAGAATGGGGCTTCAGCTGTAATTGGAACTGCAGTTCGCTGTGGCGCATCCAGCCCGGGCTGATGGATTTGCAAGGCGAGCTTTGCCAGCTGGCACGGGCGGGAGCGTTATCTGCCCGTGTGCTGGAACAGATGTTGAGCAGACACTACTCGTCAGAGGTACCTCGTAGTAACTTTTCAAGATGCTTGTTTGTTTCGGTACATTTTTCTTGCATCACTGATTTTTTCCATAAAGTCAACCACAAGCTGCATTATTGGGGACTCCGGCTGAAACTTGCGGTGAATAGGAAATAGATTAAACACAGGTTTTCCCTTTTCTCGGGCTGTAGCAGTGATGTCAGTCAGTTTAATGATCCTTACCTCAGCTTGCTGCAGTCCTCCCTCTCTCTCGTCTCCTGTGCCTGTGCTCTCTGTTATTAAGGAAATGCTGATGGCTGTTGATAAGAAACAGTGAGGGATCCAGCCCATGACCTCAGTTCCAAACAAGATACTTCTGCCTTGAGACATCCTGTAATAGTTCACTGGAGGGAGGGGGGAGATACAGCCTTTGTCAAAAAGTTAAGGAATATTCTTCCAAGTACAGCCAAGAGCATTTGTGCGCTGCACTGGGGTGATTGTTCTCGGCGACACAGTTCTTGTTTTGTGGAAAGAGATTTGTCAGAGGAACTGGGGATGTGAACACGAGTCATTGCAATCGAGGGAAGTCATTCTCCCCCTCCACTCACGGCCTCACCAGGGCAATCTGGAATACTGCGTCCGGTTCTGGGCTCCCCAGTTCAAGGGAGACAGGGAACTACTGGAGAGAGTCCAGTGGAGGGCAACAAAGATGGCTGGGGGATTGGAGCATCTCTCCTGTGAGGAAAGGCTGAGCGAGCTGGGACTCTTTAGCCTGGAGAAGAGAAGAGGGGAGACCTTATTAATGCTTACAAGTATCTTAAGGGTGGGTGCAAGGAGGATGGGGCCAGACTCTTTTCAGTGGTTCCTAGTGAGAGAAAAAGGGGCAACGGGCACAAGCTGGAACAGAGGAAGTTCTGTTTAACGAGGAGGAAAAGCTTCTTTGCTGTGAGGGTGACAAAGCCCTGGAACAGGCTGCCCAGGGAGGCTGTGGATTCCCCTTCTCTGGAAGTATTCCAAACCCACCTGGATGCCGTCCTGTGTCATGTGCTCTAGGCCATCCTGGTTTAGTGGGGGAGTTGGACTAGATGATCTCTCGAGATCCTTTCCAACTCTTGACAATTCTGTGATTCTGTGATAACTTCAGACAGTCCGTAGCAAGGAGGCCAAATCTTGTTTTCCTTCACGAAGTTAGAAGAAAACAAAAGCTACCGGTAACATTTTTATCAAAGGGTGACAGTCAGGTTTCCATGTTGTCCTGCTGAAGATGCTGGAGGTGTAATTAATTACAAGCTTGAAACCTCTCCGTGCCCCTGCGTCCTGTCGTCCTGCGGCTGAAGCGCGTGTGAAATGGAGCCTATATCAGCTAGTGTACTGCATCATTCTGGCTCTTCATCCCAGGTCTCAAACTCATGGATGTTTCAGCCTGCTGTGTTTTTTCACTCTTTTAACACGTGCTGGAGGACTTTAATATGCGAGCGTCTGGGTTTCTGTAACTGTGGGTTTCCTCGGGATTATTTTCTTAGTGAATTCCTCTAGGAAGTGTTTTGTTTTTCAATCAGGCTTGTTACTCTTTCTTCCTTTGCTCTTCTGACTTCTAAATCCAGGAACGAATGCCCACCAGTAGTGGTCGCCATGACTGCCTGGCCCTTACTGGTTGAATTGGTGAGGAACTGGCTTGGACAGGCCGTTTTGTTAAAGTTCAGGATGTATTTGAGTTTTGGTGACCTGAATACTGATGAAGAGATGTAATACTTGACCCCAGTACTGCAAATTGTTATTTATACACTTAAAATCTCAGAGCAGGAGAAGGTCTAGCAATGCAGAAAAGCTGTTTCTTGCTTTCCCTACCCTTGCCCCGTACGTGCTGGGCAGGCCGGGCTGGGGGGCCAGGCTGGTGGGCACCCAACTGTTCCTCCGGCCGTGTTGGTGCGAAACACCCGCCTCAGGTATGCGGCACGCACGGGACGTGCGCTTCGCCCCGCCGTCTAAATGAAGCCGTTTCTCCTTTGTCCCTCATCTTTATTAATAAAGTACGGCCTTCCTGGCTAATTTTAGGCCCAACATAGTTGTGAGCTGCAAAGCTATGCCACGCCGTATATAGATATTGGGGTAGGAACATTCCAGTAGATCGCAATGCGAGTGCAGAAGAAAGTTGAAAGTAAATAAGAGATCTGTGAGATAATTCTCGAGGGAGTTTTCGCAGCATACCACACATCATTCACAGGGATAGGCTTTCCTTTCACTTGAAGGACCACACAAAGTAAATTCTGTTTCTTGGGCAATTAAAGAATACAGGACAGGGAGCTCTTTTCAGTTTTTTTACTTCAGCGTGTCTATGGAAAGCCTTTATTTGTACTGAGGAAAACGCGCTGTTTATCTTTTCAGGAGCATAGTTAATATCAACTATAGAAATAGACACACTTTTATGTAGAGTCTCAGTCTTGCTTCATCAGGGTTTAGGCAAAACTCCCGCAATGTAAATGACGGCAGTCCTCTAAACCCAGTTGAAACAAAAGCAGTATTCATTTCACTGGTTCGTCGTTCGGTCGCCGGTGGGTCTGGCTGCGTGTGACGAAGGGAGGCCGGGCTGTGGTCAGCAGTGGCTCAGGGGTCTGCAGGGATGGTTGTACCGTGGGCTGGAGCTGGGAGGTGAGGAGAGCCTGCTGGGGCAGGGTCGAAGGCAGTTCCTGACATGCATCCTCGCGCAGACCTGTGCCGTGCACCTCTGGGCCTGCTGGACCTTCCCATTCACCCTGTTCTCTCAGAGAGAGAAGCAGAGTCGTCCCCGGAGGGGCTTCAAAGCCGTGGAGATGTGATGCTGAGGGACAGGGGTTAGCGGTGCCCTGGCAGGGATGGGGGAGCGGTTGGACTCCATGATCTGAAAGGTCTTTTCCAACCCGAACGATTCTGTGATTCGGTGACTTGAGCAGGATTGTCTGGATCCAATCCTTGTGCCAGGAGGGAATGGTGATGCTGCACCCCTATTGCCCCAGACCTTGGTCATTCCTCATGCAAGCCGTGGCCAGAAAGCCCTCTAAGAAGGCCCAGTAGGTGATGAATCTTCCTCACAGTGGGTAAAAACACCAACAGCAGGCATGGGGCGGGAGCTTTTCCAGCTCTCGTCGCTGGAGCTTGTCAGAGCTAATCAGTATGGACACCTAAATTGTTTCTGCTTAGGTGAATCTCTTGCAAGTTTTAGATGTATTTCTGCCTGCTTTGAATTTTATTGCCAACATCTGTTTTAAATGCTTTTGGGATTCGGATGCTTGAGTACAGTTCAACTGTGTGCATGCCATAATTTTCTGAGGTGCTAACATTTCCAGTTTGGATGATAACTCTTTCAAAGGAGAAAGAAAAAAGGAAGGAGTTGGAAACGATGGCAGAAAAGCTTCTAGAGGGCCCATGGTGCTGATTTTCTTTCTCTTTGAATTTCAGAATGATGACCTACACAACCTCAGCAAATCCTTCTAACTCATGGGTATCAAGAGCATAAATGTTTCTGCTATCACAACTAGGACCTCACCTCCTCCTCCTCTTCTTCCTCTTCCTCCGTGAATGGGTACGAAGCATCCAGTTCAGTTTGTTTACTTTCCACAAACCTCAGGAGTTAGTTGACTGAGCTGCACATGCCGTGTTGTGCCAAGCGGAAGCACTGTGACACGTGGACGATGCGTCTCTCTGACTTCAGCCTCCACCCCAAGGACTTGCCTGGCCACCGGGAGCTGCCGTGCCCACCACTATGTCATGGTGAGAATGGGTCTCTTAACGAGCACATTTACACAACTTCATTTGCTGCTGAAAACCTGTACAACGAATCATCATTGTAAATTATTGTATACAAAACTTAATGTGGGTTGAAGAGTATTAAATATTTAACATAGGTTTTGATTTATACATGTACTTTTTTAATTAAAATGTAACTTTTTTTCCTACAGCACATCTTTTTTCGATGTGGAACTGAGGTATACTATATTCTGTTGTAAACAGAGTGGGAAACCTGCTTAAAACAAGGCTTCTAAGAATAGAGTAGGGTACTATTCTTGTTTTAAGATTGTAATTCAGAAAATAATATAATACGAGTCATTGGTCCCTGGGCCTTGATTGTACAGTCATATTTACTGATACTATCAGTTGTAAGATAACCCCGATGTTGAGTTGAGTACTTTCCAAAAGAAAAATAATTTTGTACTCCTTGTAAAATAATAATCTGAATTAACTACAATGAAGAGAACTGTTACTGTACACGGTATTTACAAGTGTCAACTTGAATTCATCAATTGCACAGGAACTGACAGAAAAAAAAAAACAGGAAAAAAAAAAAAAAGAAATCAAAGTCTTCCAATGTATATATTGTAAAGAAAAACAACAACCGACAGAAAACCGTGAAACAAAATGAAAAGGAAAAAAAAAGGGTGAACTTTTCAAACTGACTTTTTCCCTGGAATGAAAATGTGGGTGTTTGTAAATTCTGGAAATCTCTTTCTATATGTAATAAACTAGATACTGTTTTATCTGCTGTAGTGTTTTGTGGGGTTTTTTGTTTTCTCGGTCAACTCTCTGAAACATCTCCAACTGGCCCACCAGGTTTGTTTGATGTTTCCATCATGTGTAATTGAGAATGGCTATGGATCACCAGGGCTTGAGAATAAAATCCAGTGTTACTGGGTGTAGTATGGAATATGATTCCTTGAATTATTTCCCTAAAACCTCTTGTTAACAGCTTGTGGAGAATCTTCGTGTCTAACCGTTGATGTCTAAGAAGGCAGCACTTGCTGTAAACAGAAAGCCACCTGCATCAGACCGCTATTTAAGTTCGAATTTGTAAGCTACACGTTGTCATTTTTATCTTAAGGTCCTTGTTTTGCGTGTTTATTGGGGGGTATTTGGTTGCTCTTTACTTCCCAGAACGTTCAAGTGTTCAGTGTAAAAGCAGAAGAGCAGCTCAGCCCCAAGCCCTGGGCCCGCCGCCTTCTCCAGCTTTAATGAATGAACAGGTATGTTCACTGGGTGCTTGGGTTGCTAAACATCAGCTCGTGTTGCTGTTCCGCTGCCTGCGCCAGGAGAGCGTTTTCCAGCCGTGCTTCGCGTTGTTTCGGCCGCTTTGTGTGCTCCAGCAATTCCTGCACCGGCCGGTCCGTGCCTGATGGAAGTTACCGGGAAGTTTTAAAAGGTATTACTGAATACATTTCATCCTGGGAGAAGGATTTCACAGGGATATAGCTATGAGCAAATTTTGTTTGTAAAATAATGAATTTTTTAACATCGTAGAAATCAGCAGCGGTTATTACAGAAGGGACTGGTGCCGGGAGGATGGTGCTGGTCTGGTGGGTCTCCATTCGTGTCAATAAATGAGAAACGGCTCCTTAATGGTGTTAACGGGCACCAGTTTTATGTTAACCATTATTCTTTTTTCCTAGTAAAATCAAACATGCCCGTTGAGCAAATGTTTGGAAAAGGCGCTTGAAGCAAAACGCGTACGTAACAAAACCCAAAACTCTTGATTTTATTTTTTTTTTTGTTTGATTTCTTGCATAGAGCTTCATTCTTAGAAATTACAAACTGTAATAAATAGACCATTATAAACAAACCCCTTGTAAATTAGATGCCTCAAAAATACAGTGCTGCACTATCTTATGTGAATTCTTCTCTTCTGTCAGCCGCAGAACAGATGACCAACCCCATAAGTTTGAAAATGAGCAAATGGGATCAGTCCTGTATCAGCTGGTAAAACTCAGATCCTCAGGAGTTTATTTTGCTTTGACTTTTTTCCCAGGTGGAAGTTTCTGGTTATTATTTGAGTTCTTCTCCGGCTCCACTACTGGGACGGCTTCAGTTTTCAAGAACTTTGTACTGAACAAACTGGTTATTATTACGATTTATTTGTTTACTTAGTATTACTATTCATTAATATTACTATTTATTTATTGTTACTATTTATTATTCTTCTATTGGCTGAAAATAAGTGGAGTTGGAACCCCCCCCATGAAACCATCTCCAGGAGCACAAGCACCAGCTCTCACACACCTGGGGTTTTTTGCAGGGATTGCTGTGTTCACGCTCAAGGTGATGCTGAGTAGATGTCTATGTTGTGGAACTCTCAATATATTTTCATCCTTCTAGTCTTTGATATTAGCCTCTTTAATTAGTGTTTAAAATGTCATATGTCTCCTGTGGTGTTTATTAATTTTTTTTTCCCAGCAAAAGTACACATGCAGAGAGCAAAGAGTGATTTTTGTTCCTGACGAGTGGTCGCCAGAAGTTATTCTGGGAAGTTTCTGTAAGTATACGCTGAGGCTGAAAATAGTAAAGGCCAATTTTTTGAAAGAGGGGTTAAGCCGTGAGTGACTTACAATTCACATGGATAACTGTCATTATGTTATAATACTTCCCTAAAAAATATTTCAGTGGCTATAACGAGAAGGAAACAACGAAGGAAACTCAAGGGAGATAAATTACAAGCCCAGCGTTCTTAAAATCTCCCTTTGTCATCTTTGCGCCTTTTTTTTTTTTTTCCCCCCCCACCTCGGTATTTCTGCATATTCTCTCTCAAAGCAAACTTGGCTGGACCAAGAGTCGGATTTCTCATGCCTAACACTTGCGTTCCTTGGTGTCTTCTCTGTTGTTTCCTATGGTTGACAAAGATAAATTTAGATTGACGTTTTTTGATTTAACAGCCTTAGTGTTCTTCTGGAATTCCACCTTTGATGCTACCCCTGTTTGATGCTGCTGCAGTACTGCAGTCTCTCCAACGCAGCAGCGTTTGCATTTATTATGCCGGAAAATAACTCAAAACTATCAGAACTCTTAAGGCCGTGCCTTCAGAAGCAGGTTTCATCTCCTGTTCTCCTTCACAGGAGAGGGAAGGGCAGGGGGAGTTAAAACGGGAGCGCTGATTTTGCCGCTTCCGTAGGATGATAATTTGAAATTACTTCTCCAACTTTGTCGCTGCCAGAATTAATCAGGGTAACGTGTGGCGGGGTGAACTGGATACCTGTGCACAGTAAGGTGTCCTGACTGCCTCAGAGAGGGGAAGAAAGTGTTGGTTTCTGAGAGGGAGCTGGATTTAACGACAGGCGATTCTCTGCTGTGCACAGTAGTCCGTAAAATATTCCTGTGTTGGTTTGTGTGGTGTTTTGTTTAAACAGTGAGGCTTAAATGAGGCTGACTCAAGGAAGAGGGAGCTCAGTGTCATAAGGATTCTTTGAGGGCAAGGGGATCGTGATTCCTTGCCATTTTTTTCGTATGATACTGGAAACTGTGGAACAGAGGCTGGTGTGGGAGCGTGCTCTGCACCGGCTTCCATAAAGCAGCTCCAGGAGGCACGCAGCGAATAGAGACGTTCCAGATGATAATTACGGTTTAGTCAATCCCCTGGTTTAGAGCCAGTTTAGAGAGCAGAGAACAGAAGTGACCCTTCCTTGCACTAGCAAAAGCTGAAGGAGTTGGAAAGCTGAGCAATGGGCTCCAGCTTGGACACGCATTTATGTGGGGAAGCGCTGGGTTAAAAACCGCAGCTGGAAAAGATTGGGAAAAGCCTGACAAAATCCACAGTTGTGATCTTTGCTCTTGGAAACAGGTGATCAAAGGAGAGCTTGGATGCCGAACTTAACGCCGCTCACACCAGAGGGATGATCCTCTCCTGACCGGTCTTATCTGATCCGATCACCTCAGCGGAGATGACCCCCGGAGTGCGCTGCTCCGTGTCCTGACGGGCTCTGCTGCCTGTGACCACGCCGCTGGCCTTCCGTGGAGCACGTTGAGTTCCAAGGGTGGTGTGACCGGGTCCAGGCCCGGGCTGCGGCTACACCTAACCCCACTCTGCTGGGAAACCGTCTGAGTGCTCATCCCTGACACGTGGAGGTAAGAGCCACCCTTCAGGTGATGTACCTGAGGGAAACAGATGGAAATTGGGCTGCAAAGTTCTGGCTGCCTGCCTTGGTCACAGCAGCGGGCAGAGCCTGTCATGACGTCAGGAAATTCCTGCAGCCCACACGGTCGAAGTGGTCCTCACTCAGGTTTATAATCTATGAATATGTTGTTGGGAATAAACAGAGGGCTGGTGTGCTCCAGGCGGCATTTAAGGCTCTATCTTGCTCTTATTTCGCTGCGGATGGCAGCCAGGCCGGAGACAGAGCTTGTAAGGAATTGATGTTCGCGGTTTTTTAACATGTAGAGTTAGTTTTTTGTCAACGCCTCTGTACCTTCTTGTGTATAGAGTATCCCCACGTCCTCTGCACCTGCGTGGGACGTGCCGCCGCTCCTAGCGCGACGTGACCTAGATTTGAAACAAAAACTCGACCGAGAGAGGTTCTCAGCTGCAGGCTTAACGTTTCCACTGGAACTGAACTTTCCCAAAAGTACATTGGCCTTGATCAAGGTCTGGAACGGGTGAGCTGAGGAGGGAATTCTTGCAGCTCAACGCCGACTTTGAGCTCCAGAGAGCATAATTATAGTTCAGCTCCTGGCCAGTAGTGCTGCTCTGGAGAGCATCAAAGCGTTCCTGTCAAACGTTCAGAGCTACTCCCAGTGACCGCTTCTGTGGTCGCTATATGAGCAGCGTGCTCCTCTGCACTTCGTCCAGGAGCTGCGCGGCTTCTGTGCGCAGACACCGGTGTGGGGCCGCCAGGATCACCTTTCTGCCAAAAAAGTTCTGCTGTAAGGACTGGGCGATTTGCTTGCCTGGGTGTTGTGGCATCCGCTGTGTTAACGGCGCTTCCGACACTGCCCGTGGCAGCTTCCTGGGTGGGATCTGTCCCATCGGCAGCGCATCCGGAACCGGCTGTAGCAAAAGCTTGAGCAAATCGATGCCTACAAAAGTGCAATTGGACGTTAATCAATTTTATTGTTGAAGAGGAAACCGGAGAGAAGAGCTTTAAGAGTGCAGAAAAGAAAAAAATCCTTCGTAGGAAGGAAAAAATTAATTTGTAGGAAGCGAATTGGTTTTTCAGATGCATTTTCTCAGTCCTTCAGTGGAGCACAGCTTGGCTAAAGACACGGACTTGCTGGGAGAAGGCAGCACTCACAGCAGTGTTGTCTCCCTGTGTGGAGTTAGTGGAAATTGTTTGTGTTTCTTTTCTTCTTTCTCTAAGCACCTAAAATATACCACAATTATTCAAAAGAAAATAGAAAAAAAATAGGGAAAAGGGAATGAGGTGGAACTGTAGAACATACTCTCTAATCACTCCGGAAAACTCAGTTCTGTTTTTATCCCGCGGCTGCCTTAGCATCTGTATTTAGGAGATGTTTCTTTGTTAGTGAATGACAGGAAATGTTTCTGTCTCTGAACATCTCTGAGGAAAACGACGTGACTACAAGGCAGGACTAAGCACTACTGAGTTTTCTGTTTATTGTTTTTAAAACAGGTGAGATTTTCATAACGTCATTAGGAATTATTTTAATGCAACAGACACAGAAAGTATCTTTATTTTGCATTTCCAGTGTTCGGCATTGCTCCGGTTCCCACAAGTGCAAGGCGGTGCCGGATGCTCTCTGTTGCGCTGGGCTCCGAGGCGATGGCGCCTTTCGGAGAACCAAGCCGTTCGCTGCTGCTTCTGCATTTCTGACACTGACTTCTTAAGGTATTCGGGACTTTAAAAAGTGATTTATATCATTCCTGGGTGTCGTGAGTTATTTCAAAAAAAAAAAATTTGTATTTTCAGGGAAAATACTGCGGTTCGTACAGCACCGTTAAAGAGCAGCAGACCTGGGGGGAAAAATAAAAAATCATATTTGTGTGATCAATCTCACATCGTTTGGGGATTTAAATCTTTTATTTTATCACAACTTGCAGTGCTTTTTCTGTTCTGTGCTGTTGAAAGGAGGCAGCAGTGGTGGCAGAGGACGGAGCTGCTTCTCCTCCTCTTGCTTGGTGTGAGCTCTTGCATTTCAGTTAATAATCGGTGTAGTTCAAAGCGTGTGCCTGTGCACGTAGATGTGCGCGCACGTGAAGAACAATTTTTAAAAGGGAGCCAGGGGAACGCTGTGAGAACTGCCTCCATAACAACCCGAGCTGCAGTGCTGACTGCTCCGGAGAGTTCTGATCCGGCTGTTCTCTGGGTTTCCTTGGCTTCTTGCAATAAAAAGAACTCCTGCTTTTCTGGTCAGCATTTCCAGTGTGTAACAGACCAGCAAAACAGTCTTCTTTCTTTGGCAGGGAGAGGCCATCAAGACCTACCCGTTATGGGACTTCCCAGGTGATTTACTACTTATGACTTTCCCTTCATATCCCACTGGAAATTTCATCAAAATAATCCGGGATGTACTGGGAGTGAATAAATAGCGTAGACTAAAATATCTGTTTGCCAGGATAACCACACTAAAACCTGGCAAAGCAAGCATTATTGTTCGGAACATGGCTTGACCATAATACCTGTCTCTGAACTGGAGCGGGAATGGTTTCATGGGAAGAAGTTTGTTCAACAATAGACAGGCTCGTGGACCCTCCATTTGGAGAAGAGGCCACATACCTGAATTAAATAAGCTTAAACTGCAGCCAGTACTCTGGTTTGTGGCTGATCTTTATTACCTGCCATCTTTTCAGAGTCTACCTTTTTTTTATTTTTAAATGTTACCTCAAGATAATTCCTTTTTTTTTTTTTTTTTTTTCTTTTTTTAAACTTGTTTCCCCCACTGTAGTTTTTTAGGACTTGTTAGAGAAAGCGAGCAAACTTTATTTCCGTCCAAGATTCTTCTTCCGTTTTGCCTTTGAATTTTGTGACTGGAGAATGCCTCGCAGAACATGCAGCTGATTCTTGACCTTGCGGTGTTTGCGCAGTTTAGCCTGAAGCATGGTTGCAGAATTTGAAGTTAGGAAAGAAAGAAAGGCTACATGATGAGATTATAGGAGAGGAAGAGGGAAGAGGAGGACTGGATATTGGGCTTATCAGCTTTGCCTTCACTACTGGAGTCAGATTCCCAAATTTAACAGCATCATCTAAGAACAGTTTACACCTTCTAAGTGGCTTTAAAGGCTGAGGCTCTGAGAGGTGGTTTCCACACTTTTCCTGATCTACCTGAAGTTTGTTACTAGAGTTACTTTGGTCGTGGGTGGGAGCAACAGGGCAGGGGAGATTCCTCAGCGCCCAAACCTTGCCCAGCCCCGTGGAAGGATTCCAGCAGAAGCTGGTAGAGCAGCTGATAATTTAGCTGAAAAGTCTTTTCCCTTTGTTTCCGAGCGGAGTGCCGGGGCGAGGCGGGTGCCGTGCGGAGGAGGTGGTGGCAGGAGAGCCACTGTGCACTCTTTGTCACCTGGGGCCTGGGCTGCGAGAGTCCAGGCGTGAAGCACCGGATCAACAGGATAAACGGGGCTTAAGGCATCAGGGTAAGTAAGTTCCTTTTTCTGATAAACTCCTGGAAACTTTGCTGCTCTTCAGGGAGCGAGTGGTGTGTTTGTCCCAGCGGGCTCTGCAGAGGGAGAGGGGCTGGTGAAGCAGCCGGGCTTCAGCTGGCCTTGCCTTTCCCTTTCCCTTAAGCTTTTTGATCAAGGATCATCCAAATATACGCCACCTTGCCTCGTGAACGTGTCTAGGGTTTCATTTTGTCCTTGGTTCAAATCCTCAAGTGGTTTCTGGGGTGGTTTTTTTTCCAAGCACCAGCGCAGCTCATGTTTTGTTCCTGCCATAGTTTCCATCACACTTTGACAAATTTTGACTGTCCTTTCAGCAGCTTTATTGTCGCTCGTCTCCATGTTACTGCTTCTCGGCTTGTCATTCAATAACTGAAATCCTAGGACATATAAGAACATGGGAAATGACATATATCACCCAGTTGTCATGTTTGGAATTGTAGTGCCTCTGTTGCACATGATACAGCTGTAAATTAAAATTTTCCATTGACCTGGAGCTGAGCAGGGTATTCTCGGCACGGTATCTGCTTAGTCAGTTGTGCTGCTCTTGATACATTTCTATCTGAGGCTTTTTTATATTCCTATTTCTTATTCTATTTTGCTATTCCTAGTAAAATATCCATTTCTCTGGCATGTCCTTGCCTTTATGGAAGGTGATGGTTGCAACTGTTCTTGAGCTGGGGCGAAAGGTTTGGATTGTAAACTGATTGGCACAAAGTACACAAAAAAATCCTGCGTGGTTTATCTGAGCAGGGAGCTGTGAAAGGTGACTTTTCTTACTATCAAAGGAGAAAGGAAGAAAAATGTGTCTTAAAAATGGCTGGATCTGAAATAATTCAGGATAGGAAGGTTTTAGGAGACCTGTCTTTATAAATTCTGGGCTTGATGTATTTGTCTCTAAAATTTAACTACAGTCAAGGGAAAAATTAAAGATGATGTAGTTTTGCTAATGTAACACGGAGTTATTTTTAGTAACTAGAAAAGCTTGTCAAAAGCACCTGCTTTCCAACAGGGCAAGCACATGGAAACTGATGTGGGATTTGAATCCAACTCCCTTTTTTTTTTTTTTTTTTTTTTTTGAGTTGTGACGGGCCCAAGATTTCCCTAAAAATTCTGAGATCTCAAACATTTTCTGGTTTGCTTCAGACTTTACAGGTAAGTTCTGCCTTGTCGTGAGGCCTCAAGGTTTCAGCCGCGTTGGCGTTATGCTGCTTGAAGCTGGGAGCCTGTGTGTCAGAACCGGCTTCGGAGGGAAGGGCTGGCTCAGCCCTGGCAGGGAGAGGCCATTGTCTCTGCAGAATAAAAGTAAGAGAGATTTCTGAAACGCTTTGAAGCCGTGCCAACCTCCTGGCAGAGCTGTGAAATCTGAGAGCTCTGCCTTTAAGCTGTTGGTGAAAGTACAAACTGTAGTACTTGTGGAATTCATTCACCGACTTCCAAACTTGAGTCTGGCCTGGGAACGGGAAGAAAGAGTTGAAGAAAAAGGGAGGAGGGGAAAAAAAAAAAAAAAAAAAAAAGAAAAAAAAGAAAGACTTCAGTAGTATGTGGCAGTTAACTGTCAACTTTGGCATCTTTTCAGTTTTGCGGCTTCATGCTTTCTAGAGATAAACTGTGACTTTTTCCCTCAGGATTGGAGGATTTTGGTTTGTTTTCCAGTGAAGCTCTTAGGATTGTGTGACTGCAGGAGCTGGGTGAAGTGCAGAGCTACCAGCAAGTGCTGCCCTGCTCTCAGGTGGTTAATTTAAGGTTGCAGAAGGTTTCTTGCAGCTTGTTCCTATTTACATCGGTTTCTCAGTGTTTGTAACGCAGACGGAGGGGACCCCTCTGTCCCTGTTACGATGCTTGGTCCTGTTTCTTTGGGTTTGCCTGAAACCTTTTGTCTCCTGGGCAGGTTTGCTGAAGGTGTTCTGTGGGCTCGGGGCATTGCTGTGCACCCTCCAAGACAGAGGGTAGGCAGGGAGAGGTGAGCGTGGCTTTACTGCACTGGGGGGAAAAAAACACAGAAAAGGTGCATTTCTACTTGCTGGGGACAGCCATGACAGATTTCATAGGGGTGTAGGGAAAAGTCAGAAAACTCAGGCTAAAACTGAATTGCAGCTGCCAAGGAAGGAAGAAGAGCAAGGAAATATTGGAGTAATCAAGGTGGAGGAAAGTAAAAGTTTATTCTTTAGTATGAAAGTGAGCAACTAATAGGTCATCTGTTTGATGTCTTTCTCCTGTCAGCCACCACAGGAAAAGTGAATTATGACCAGATGCTTAAAATAGTTAATTTTCATAAAAATAGGACTGAAAAGGAACAGGTCTGGTATACCTGATAGATAAGAGAGATTATGCAAGTCGGCAGAACTTGATACAATATCCTGTAATGTGAACAAATAAGCAAATGCTCAGCAATCTGCCATGCTCTGTAAGAAACGTGGGGTCTCCCGATGACATCAAGAAGGCAAAGGCGTTACCGGTGTTTGGAAGTGCAAGGGCAGCTGAGGGGAAGGGAGCTGTGCAGAACTGAGAGCGAGCTCGTGCTCATCCACTATTGGAAATGGATAGTGGCAGAAATCATTAGATGATGCTAAAAATCTTTCTTGTCCTTTTAAATGCGATCAATAATGGTGATGGTGGGCTGGGCACCAATGCTACCGCCCCAGTAGATTTGCTGAAACCTTTTTCCACAGACAGGCCAGGCCATGGTCCCACACAGCATCCCCGTGAGCCAAGGAGATTGGTTTGGTCTGTCGCGCAAACAGAGTGAGGTGGGCACGGCGCTGACTGAGGCAGCAAACGGGGATTTGGAATTTCCATTCTGAAGGCTGCCCAAGGAGGTCATGATGAGTTTGCTGCTGGAGTCTTTTAAAAACAGTGTAGATACATGACACTCAGCTGTGCCTCAGAAGTAGGCTCTAGGCTACGTGATTTCCTGCGATTCCTGCCCCCTCCCTGTCCCTGTGGCTCTGTGACGTGTCGCTAACTGGGGAGATGTTCGCTCGAGCGCAAATAACTCAAGTTAACGGCGCGCTGGAGACAAAACCCTCAACTTAATAGATGTCATTTTAAAACCTGGCTGGAAAAACATGGTTTCATATGTGATAATAATGCCCCAAGAGGACATCCCAAGATGGATGGTAGATTCGAGAATGATGTGGACTGGTTGGAGAGGCTCCAAAGCGTGACTGATCACACGGCTAGGAAACAAATCTGGAAGGCGGACTGAGATGATATGGGTTGTGTAGAGAATAAAAGACCAGAGGAAACATTACAAGAGCCTTCAAATACACAAAAGGCTGCTGCGAAGAGCAGCAGTGTGGTGTTTGCAGAGAGTGAAAGCTCTGCAGTGGATGGAATGGGAATTAATAGAACTAAATTGCAGCAGAAAAGATTCCAAGAAGGCATTAAAAAAAAAAAAGAAAGGAGGGGGAGAGAGGAGGAACCGACCCAACCAACTATCCAAAGCAGGGATCGCAATGCATTTGGGTGGCTGTGGAATCTGTGGTCATCTTAAAGAGCAGGCTAGAGAAATACCTCTTGGAAAGGACATGGAGCTAGTTGTTCCCACTTTGGGACCCAAGATGGACTGGATGTCCTTTCAATGCCCCTGTCTGATTTCTTTTTCAACAACCTTTTTTCCTCCTAAGCAGGAACGCTTCGCTTTCATGTGTGAGGCATGCAGGGGTTCGATTTGTTTGTTTACTTTTCAAAATAGAATTGTTACCCCCTGTTCCTACCAAAATTGTCTGCCCGGCAAGTAAGGAGGTGAAAGAGACGCCGTTTCTTCACCTGAGGTACCGGGGCTGTGAACAGGTGGGTGGCGTTGAATATCCAGACGTTGCAAATGGAGCTGCTCTGTGCGGTTGTTTTCTGTGTGGTTTCCTAGTTAGCGTTTGCAATGGTTCTTCAAATAACACGGAGACCTACGTTAGTTGCACGTAGTCAGATTTTGTGGCAGGTAAAATCCTCCTGTCGCGGCAATGGCAGGTAAGTTTGCTGAGGCTGAATCTCTTAAAAACTCCAAAATGATCTGTTTCGAAGCTGAGAAGGAAGCAGACAGTTTGGATCAGGCAGCAGTCTGCAGCCATGTGTCCAAAACAAGAGCTTTTGTTCCCAAGTGAGCTGATGCAGGCCACCAAATATGCAAGGAATGTGGGGCCGTTAGTGGTGCTCCTACAGATACCATCACCGGAAAGCTAAGCACCGAAATTCCTGTGGAAATACCATCGCAGCCGAGATGAAGGCAACCAAAACAAGGTAAATCCATAGCAGAAGGATGCGATTGCCAGCAAGTGCCCTAATGTTTGATAGAAAATAGTCTCTGTTTTTCTTTGAAATCCATCACTTGCAGCCCTCTTCCTCCAGCAAGGGCATTGGCTCAGGCAGGGAGCTGTGAAACCTGTCCTGAGGGTTGAGGGTAGTTACAAGAAGGAGGGAGGAATGAAGAGATTTTGAATCAGCTACTACGATTTCAGTGAAAAATCTCTGAAGGCTGCATCCCTTACATCAGGAAATGATGTTTCTCCAGCTGGCATCATTTCCACACTCAAACGTAGCCAGGCGTCTGGCAACGCTGCGTGTAAACGTCTGTGAACTGGAGGAGCAGTGGCACCGGTGCCTGAAAAGGCTCTGCCGAGTCCTCTGAGCAATTCTCATACCTGTGTCCGTGGTATTTCTGTAACACCACAACAATTAAGATTGTTCTTAAACTGTCAAGTCGAGTGGGGTTTATTTCTTCTTGTTAGGTGTGAAAGTAGGGGTCGAACATAACCAAAATACGTTCTTGGGAAAAAAGTTTATCTTTCTGGAAAAATGTGTGGAAATGTATTCATTCCTCTGGGAATTATAAGAAGTTAAGGGTAACCTTCTTTAAATTGTGTAACTTTTGTGTAACACTTGAACTGTCAGGAGAGTTTAGTGCTTGAAGCTTTCGAGGGGGCGTGGATTGGAATCCACCCCAATAGGCTGACTACCTTGAAAACTATTGAAATGAGCAAAATTTCTAACATGGCACTTCATTAGTAGTAGCTGAAGAATGAAGAAAAGCCCAATCCCCCAGAGCACCAACTCCAGCACGTCTGAACTGTGACACTTGGTGGTTTTGGCATTGGCTCCTTTCAGCAGCTCATAGGGTTCCCCTTCAGTCAAGCACATCGTTTGCAGCAGCAGGTTTGTCTTTTACCCCAGGATTTGGGGCACGAAAAGGAGCTGCGCTTGGCAGGACTCGGACTCGAGAGACTGCTCTGCGTCAGGATCACCATCTGCTGATGTTTGTCAGGCTGCCCTAGGGGAGAGTGAGCTGAAGTCAGCCTCTTCTGCTTGCTGTGGGTAACTTTGAAGAGCCAACAAGCCCAGCCGAGCACATCTGGGCTGTTACGCACTGTGGGCTTGGCCGGCTACAAGCTCTCGTCCTGCTGGAGTGGGGCTGACGACCCTTAGCTTGACCCAGGCTGGCACTGCTGATGCTGGAAACCAGAGCGTTCCAAATCTGGGGGTCTGCAGGTTTCCTGAAGGGGTGTCACAGAAAAACCAGCCTGGAAAATGCTGATTAGTATGGAAAATCAGGCAGCTACCGCAGCAGTGGGGGCTGGCATCACTGTGAAAAGGGAAGCAAAGCAGATTAAACTCCCTCTGGAGCGATCAGCTGGTAAAGGTAATGATTTGGATCCCAACCTGCCTATTAACCCATCTAGAGGAGTCGCTGTGGAGGATTCCCCCTGCCTCTGTTTTGACGAGGTAGTGAAGTGGTATGAAAAATCACATATCCAATACAACTGATATTTTACTGTTTTTTCATTCAAACCATTTTTCAGGTATAGTGCTTTTCCTTAAGCTCTTAATACCTATATCAGATTAACAGATTTTCCTGCCTTTTTCAAAGGAAACTGAGTGCTGATACTGAGCAAAAAATTAAGGAAGAGGGACAATTTGTTTCCAGTGTCTTGATCTTCCCTCAATGGCAAGATGGATGGTAAAAATCTTTTCTGTCTTTGCAGAACTGAGTTTGTGTTTTAATGGATGGATCTAGTCAGCGCTGAAAGGAAATTTCACAATTTATTTTTTGTTGCAGAGAAGACTCCCAATGCTAATGAGCAGCCGAATCTGTCTCGGGGAAACAGTTTGTTACTAAAAATAAACTGCAGGCTAACTGTAACTAAAATCAGATTGCAGAAACCAAGCTACTCTGATTCCCAATTTCCACTGCAGCAGGAGATGAATTTATCGCAAACAGCTCTGATTATTACATATTTTTTAAATGTGCCAACCGAGCCCTGTTTGGAAATTAATCCACTTGTGAGCTTCTTTCAAATACGCTTACAACATTCTCCAGAGATTTTCTTCAGACTCCACAAAGCCGGCGAGGAACGAGTTCATGGTTACGAGGCCAAAAGGAAAAGCAGCGCACACGAGCTATTTATAGAATACGAGGGAAACCAGTGTGATAAAGGGCAAATGAGAGCTTTCAACGGGAGGCTTCTTTTCCTTCCCAGTCACGTGGGCTTTACACGCAATTTAATTTTTTACTATGCGATTTAGCAGCAAAATTAAATCACTTGGCAACAGCCTTTTTCTGGTTAGGAGAGAACCTTTTGGTGTTTCTAACGCGCTCACTTTGTGGCTTGGGAGGTTTTGTTTGCAGAAGTGTCTGCAGGGGTTGGTACTTTTCTGGCCGGTGCCAGCAGAAGCGGTGACCAGCAGTTGTCCCCGGGGACCACTCAGTGTTTGGCGTCCTGCTGCCCAGGACAAAATACAGAGCTCTTACCCCAGGTGTTTGGGACAACAGGACAGTGACAAGGATCTGTCTCCTCTGAAACGCTGACGTTTAAAGGCGGTAGCAGAAGTAGGTAAAGAGGAAGCCGATCTTTCTAATTCTTTTGTGTCCCATCACCCACTGAATGTAAATGTCCTTGTTCCTTATTCCTGCCCTTTTGTTCTCAATGCAAAGGGCAAAGGACATTTCTGCCCTGGGAGTTTATCAACCAAGCCAAGTTTATCAACCAATATCCAGCTATAATTTGACTATATTGCTTTCAGTCCTAGTTGATTTGAGTCAAGTATCTGTGCTCCATCTCCAGGTGCTCCCTTGAAGCAATGCTGACCTTGAAAGAAAAAAACAAACCAGACTTGACCTGGGTGGTGCCAGTTTGTAGCTTAGCCCCAACACCATATTCGACTCTTTCTGAAATGTAGGAGTTGCCCATTTTTTGATGCTGAGTGCCTGAGGTTGGTGGCTCCAACGAGGGGAAAAGTGCCGAGGAGAAATTGCATGAACTGTGTCCTAGAAGTCCGGGCAGATAAAAATAAGTGGTTTCTCAGACAGATTTCTTTTTGTTATCTTTCCTTTTTCTTCATGTCTGTGATAAAGTTTGAGGAAGACTGAAGAAACAGGACAGTTTATCTCCCAGATATAGACAACGATGATGTCACTCCACAATACTTCCACAGACAAGGTGATTTATGGCAGCAGCCTTTTTTTTTTTTTCCCTTGGACATTATCAACACTTTTGCGAGTGCGCAGCGTGTGTACGACCCCGGCTCCTCCTCGCTCGGGTAAATCAGGCCATCACCCAAACTGCCCTGTCTCACCTTTGGCAGCTTCCTCTTCTGACCTCATGTGTTTGCTTAAAAATATGAATACTTCAGTAGGTTTAACATCTCGTGCTGCTGAACGAGCTACACACTGCAGCGCGGGAGCTGGGCAGCCAGGATCGGTGAGCACGCTGCGTCTCTCGGCATTCCCATATGTCAGTCTCTCAGGCGATTTCACAGATTTGCTAATGGGAACAAGGCTTTTCAGGAAAGCTTCTGCAGGGCCCTTACAGAGATGTGAACATACTCCAGAACCTCGATGAGTGATAACAGGAAACACTGAAAGGCAGATTTCCACTGCTGCTTCTCAGACACAGGAACTCCTTCATAAGGCAGGAGTCACTCTACGTTTAGAGAAATCGATGCCGCCTTCCGCCTGGGGTGAGAACGTGCTTAGGAACTCTGGTGTATGTGTGTGTATATATATATATATATATACACATAAAAAATGGTATTTTGAGTGGAAGTTTAATGGAGTTGCAGGAAGAGAAGAATGGAGGAGAACCAGTTCTACATCCAGCACCTACCCTCAACCCTGGGTCGCTCCGCTTGAGGAAGGCAGGGCAGGAATGCAGAGCTGGGGTGGAGAGGTGGGAGCTGCCCTGCAGAGCTTGTTCCAGTTTAACCACTAGAAAACCCCCCACCTTCTCCACTCCTCTTCTCCACTCCTCTAGTGTTCTTGCCAGACACTAAAACTGATCTAAAAAACCCCACCAAGCGAAATGGAAAGACAAAAGAAAATGGGAAGCGTGGAGGAAACAGAGAAAGAGTTATTTTCAGCAACGTGAAGCAGAGGAGCGAGTAGCTGCTTTGGTGGTTGCGGAGCATGTCCAGCCCTGGCGTGCGAGGCGGGAAGATGTTCCCACTCTGTCCTGTCCTGTCCAAAAGCAGCAGGGCCTGGGCACCCCAGTCCCATGAGGTGGTTGGTGACAGACGTCCGGAGCGTGGGATCTGCCTGTGCTTGGCTTTGCTTCCCTCAGAGAGGTGCTTCTGAGCACGTTAGGAAGTCTCAGCTCAGCTGTTCCTGTCTGCTGTGGCATCGCTGGTATTTTGTCACTTGTAGTTATCTGTGTGTGAAGCCAGGAGAGTTCTCCTCCTCGCTTAGGCTGTGACCAGAGCTGCAGTCCGCAGGTTATCCATGGCAAATAAACACCACCCCAACTGCTCCTTCCCTTAGCAGTGACCTGCAGCGAGGGTGCCTCCAAGAGAAAGGCTTTAAAGCTGAGCTGTTGGAACACAAGTGGACACACACCTGCCTCGCTGTGCCGCCTGCCTCAGCCTGAGACCTGCCGCTCGCTGGCGTGGAACAGCCCAATCCCATTCATTAATGTCACCTTCAAATAGAAACCTGCTGGAATAGATAGCTCTGAACAGAGCCACCCCCTGCTTCCACTGAGTGCTAACAAACAAGACTGTGCATGTCAGAGCACGCCGGGAAGTAGCAGAGCGTTCCTTTTAATTTTTTTTTTATATATATAAAAAAAGGTAATCAAGAGGGACCAGAGACAGGAGACTGGCTGGAGGGTATTCAGATCGTAAGGCTTTTTGATGAGGAGAACATGCAGCTGAGTGCATACGCTCTTCCAGAAAAATAAACACCACTTGCAAATATCTAGCCCTCTTGCCATCTCTGAGGACTTTCTGCTAGCTCATGTCAGCAGCTGAGGAAGAGTTGGAAAGGCATTTGTCCCTGCGCTGCCACCCTTAAGTGTTGGCAAGGTGGAACGGAGAAGCCTGCGGAACTCCGGGCAGGGGAGCATCAGCAGTGGGGGCTGTCCTGCTCCTGGTTCTGCTGGATGGTGTGGTGGGAGCTACATGTCCTGCTGAAGTCCGTGCGAGAGCTGTATGTGCAGGCACACACTGTACACTAAAGGCATAAAGGATGAACCTCAATGGGCACAGACCTGTTCTAAGAGATTGCTAAGATGACCTCTTAAAATATGGGCCTCCATCACCTGCTCTAGTGTGTTCTCCGCTGCTTAAACCCGGCTTTGCTCCCAGTGCTCCAGAGCAGGGCAGCCCTTTGGCATGGAGGGGGACCCCTGGCAGAGCAGGGGGCGCCTCGAGAGGCACCTAGCGCACAGGTACTGAGCTGGGCGTTCAGGCCTAGGAACTCTTTGGACTTGCTGGGAGGTGAAGCAGCCTTTAGTCTGACCTCTGTGGCACAAAGGCAGCACTGGGACTGGGAGGCTGCCAGGGCTGCAAGTTTTACTGGTAATAGCCCTGGTTTGAAGCAAGCATTGATTTGGAAAGTGTTGTGTAAAGCAATAGGTTTCTTTTCTGAAGAATGGCTGAGGCTGCAGAGCAAAGCATTGTGTGTTTCAGATATTTCTCTTCCCTTTTCTGTCACTATTATAAAGACAACTGAAAGATGAGCTCTAGTTTTGCTATAAGGATTCACCTACTCCTGCCCCTCGTCCCTCATTCGAAATCAGTGGAGGGAAGGTTCAGGTAGTTTTCCAGGTGTGCTCACCCAATTTCAGGTCTCAGAGTTTCCAAAATACCCGGCGACTGCTGGCTTTGGCCTCCAGCCCGTGGCCACAGGCGAGTCTGATACAACACATCTGATTCTCTGCATCGTTCCCTCCTTTCTCAGAGCTTTGCTTGTACTGCAGTGAGATGGAATTAAGCTTAACTCTGGTGCGAGTCAGCTGTGAGCACACGCACCAGCCTGCAGCTACGTGGAAACAGGGAGATAGGAAATCATGTACTGGTGTCCCCACCATAAGAGGGACATAGATCTGTTGGAACGAGTCCGGAGCAGGCCACAAAGATGATCCAGGAGTTGGAGCACTACAAGGATAGGCTGAGGGAGCTGGGATTGTACAGCTTGGAGAAGAGAAGTCTCTGGTGGGACTTTGTAACTGCTTTCCAATACCTGAAGGGAACCTACAGGGAGGCTGGAGAGGGACTTTTCACAAGAGTGTCCAGCGACAGGACAAGGGGAAGTGGTTTTAAACTGAGGGAGAATAGATTTAGACTGGATCTTAGGAAAAAGTTCTTCAGTACGAGGGTGGTGAGACTCTGCAATCGATTGCCCAGAGGGGTTGTGGATGCCCCCTCCCTGGAGGTGTTCGAGGCCAGGTTGGATGAGGCCTTGAGCAACCTGGTCTAGTTGAGAGGCGTCCCTGCCCATGGCAGAGAGGTTGGATTAGATGATCTCTGAAGTCCCTTCCAACCTAAGTCATTCTGTGAAATACACTACCATACTTAACAGAGCTTATTATCTGTATGTTTGCAAAACATCCAGCCTATTCTGTTTCCGTTTTTACACAAACTCGTCTGATTACTTAATCCAAAGCCTCATCTCACACAGTGCTGGTGTCAAGGCGAGTCAGCAGGCCAGAGGTGAGTCCAGTTCTGCTGGGTTAGTCCCCATGCAAGGAGTTCTCCTGCTTTTCTTCCTGTTTGCTTACTCTTCTTTCTCTATTAGCTTGCTTGCTTGCTTTTTTTTTTTTTTTTCTGGTAGGTTTGGTTGGGGTTTTTTTGGTCATTTTAGTTTGTGAGCTTCTGGGGTCAAGAGGTTCTTCACCTACATGTGTACATTGCACCTTGTAGTGCTGATCCTGAGTTTGAGTCCATCTACTGCTGCAATATAAATAACGACCAGCATCGCTGCCTTGGCCTGGAGTCTGATAGGAACTGCTGCAGCTCGCGGGCACTGCCATTCGCACAACTTTCTTCTTAATTTTTGCCTGAAAGTTACACTGTATACGGTCCAAATCCTCCCCGCCCTGCCCCGGCAAAGCAAAAAAAAGTAACCAGCGGCAGCACAGCAAAAATTTTCAGCTCGGCCAACGGTGGGAGCATTTTCTCACAGGAGAGCAGATGTCCCATGAGCACTTCTTGGTTTGTTAGACATCCTGGGATGTGGAAAAGGTATCTAATCCCATCCAGGTTATCATAAAGGGAGTTTATTGGTGAAGCCAAGGTCGGAAACTCCCTAAGGCTCCAAGGATAAGGTAAACAGGTGCTTTCCCGGAGCCTTAGAAGTTCAGTGCTACAATTAGTTTCTTTCTTTCCTTTGGGCTTAATAATTAGTATACTAAAGTTGGTATATTATGGTTATGGTAGCATTTATAATAAGCAAATATGCAAATACAGCAGTAACATAATTTTTCCAGGCTGCTTAGCAAGTAAATGGTTGTGTACAGAATAGCCTTCAATGCTATGAATATCTTGCTGTCAGAGATAGCTCCTGTTAACAATGACGGCAATAAAACTACTGATTCTTGCTGGACAAATTTCTCAGATGTGAAAAAAAAAAACAACAGAACTGTAGACATTTTACTTTCAAATCTTTCAGTACATAACAAAAGATTTGGGGTTTCAGAAGTTTAGTCCCTGAGGATAAACAAATAAAGCTGTAAAGAGCACACCTTGCTAATATGATTGCTCCTTATTAGCATAATAGTTTTCAAATAAACAACCTGCTAATGCCTCTAATAAGCAATTACTCTATGATGAAAACTGCACACGGAGCCCACCGGTGGGTAACAGATAACACTAAAATCTGTCAATAAAACAAATATTGTTCTGCATGAACAGCTCTCTGCTTCACTCTGAGAGCGGAGTGGAGCTGCCCAGGTGTTTACAGGCTGGTATTTGTCAGGCAGACACAGTGCTGAGACACTGCCGGGATGGTAACGTGGAGTCTTCACTCCTTGCAACGTTGCCATTACAACAAAACGAAGGACGGGGCTTTCCGGAGTTGGGAGGTACCTACTTTGAGTGCCTGAGTCAAACAGAACCACAGCGGGGTGAGTGTTTGCCCAGGAACAGCCGGATCGTTAGGCTTTGCTTGCTTTCATAAGCTGAAGATCGTATGTAAAAATTTGGAGTCCATCCTATCTCCGAAACATGCAGATGAATGGAAGTTGTGTCTCCGCATTCTTGTCTTCTTGCTGTTCTAAAACATAAAAAACACATTTACAGTGGCAAAAAAAGTGTTAAATACATGCAACAATCTCACTTTCCCAAACACTGAAAAGTGTGAAAAAATTTCATAATTTTTCAAGCATAGTTGACAAACTATTTTCAAAACATTTGCAGGCGTAATTTGCATACTTGCCTCGCTGCTTTACCACCCATTAGAGAGCCGTGTTGTGCTTGCTTTGGGCTCGGTATTTCTGCTGTCATTTTTCCAAAAAATTTGCATATGTTCTCTTAGTTTCCAGAAAATAAGGATATGGAATAGGAGACGGTCACAAATCCGCAAACCTGGTCCTTTCCGAATTCCAGGGTGAGTATTGCGTTTTTATTTTATATATAGCTTTGTAGGAAAGGGATCATTTGAAGGAAAATCTCAAGCCATTCTTATCTTTGTTCCATTTCTGGACTGACATCACGGTACGAAAATGCGAGCAATGTACAGTAGAGCCTGGTGTGGCAAGAAGATCTTGGCAGGGGGATGATTAATGGTGTCTAAAAGAGGGAAAACAGTTATGTAATAAATACAGCCCTTGAGATTCAAACTGAAGAACCCAGCACAGGTGCAGACTGTAAACAGGCCCCGGAGGGAAGAATATTGGTCTGTTAAAGGTGGACTCTGTAAACAAAGAGACGAGGCGTAGGAAATATCCCTTCATATAAATTTTGATGGTACAAATCAGGATGTGGAGCAGAGAAGTGTTTATAAGCTCAAAGCCGGTCCGCACTGCAGTAACGCAGCACGGACAGTGCCGCCGCCTAACTTAGATCGCGTCGGGGAGATACGTGGTCCGATAGCTCGCTTCGGGTTTTTAACTTTAGCAGATGACATGATTTCTGTCTCTTCGGTTTTGTTTTGTTCCATTGAGCTGTTCTCAGCTACATAATTGTTCTTTTGGCTTGTAAATATTATGGTCAACCTCCAGCAAAGTTTAGATGAGGCCAATCCAATGTAAACAAGCGTGTCTGCGCCGGCAATGTGAGCGAGCGAAGGCATCGCTTGTGATATTTCCTCCCCCTTTTCCTAACTCCCCAGGGACTGCAAGAGCTTTGCAGAGCCTGCCCTGGTAGCACACACAGCCTGGAGTGCAGCTTAACTGCCTGCCTGCCATTTCTTTTCGTTTTCTTTTTCTTTTTTTTTTTTTTTTTTTTTTTGTTTTTTTTTTTTTGGAGTATTTGATGTGGGAACTACCCAGTGAAATGAGAACAATGAACCAGAATAACTTCTGGAGCTTGTCCTCCAGTCTGTCCATACTTCTGTCCCTGGCCGAGAGATCACCATCAGCAAACTTAGCACAAAGTCAATGCAGGTGTAACGCGTGCTGGTTTCTCTGGGCCAGACTCCTGGGCCAGCCATTGTCTGCAGCCCCTCAGTGGTTTGGAGTCAGCCAGGAGCAGAAGCTTGGAGGGGCAGAAGCCAGGGCAGCTGCCCTGAGCTGCCTCCAGGTGGATCCCAGACCGTTAGCATCACACTCAGTATAAAGATGGAAGCTTGCTATGACCAAAGGCTTCTCACCTTCCTACTCCTTGCCATCCTTGGAGGGCCTCACTCACCGTTCTGCTTCTGAGGCGGCTTCTCTGCATGTTGTGATCACTGCACTTTTGCTGGGCTGAGTATAACTTTGTCTACTTAATATTGGCATCGGTCTAAGTTTGGCTGTTTTATTAAACCCGTTCCCATTTCAACCCCCAGATCTCCTCTGCTTTTCCTGACCCCCACCTTCTCTGCTGGGGAGGGCTGATCGGGTGACAGAGTGACTGCTGTGGTTTAGCCCTGGGTGTGGGCTAAGCATAGAAAGCACAATAGCATGTTTTGTACCTTGGAACAACAGTTTTGCGTAACAGAGTTTCACCCCATGTTGCTCTGCTGTTTCAGCCCAGACTCAGCCGCATACTGATGCACTGGCCTCATCTTCTCACCCCAGCTTTGTGTCCTCCAAGGGCCCCCATCCTGCTGCCTTTTGCCACTGTAGCGGTTCGGCGCCAGTGGCAACCTCGCGTCCCACGCCACCTCCTCCCATAAGCAGTGGGCTGCGCTTGGTGGCTGTTGGGTCAGGATTTGTGGTTAGATGCAAGTTAACCTTTAAGGAAAAAACTCACCAAAGTTATCGTTGCCATGCTATTGATCTCCTGGGAACAGAGCCTGGGAGGTGTCTGACATTTTGTGTTATTATCTATGGGAGAGGAAGGAGCTGGGCTGCTTTTTCCCACAAGAAATGTATCTATTTTTGAGTGCAAAGCACTTTTTTTTTTTTTTTTTTTTTGCCATGGGACCCAAAGCAGTTTTCCTTTGCTGACTCACAGCCTCTGGAGGCTTTTTCCCTGAGGTTAGGAGGCAAATGCTTGAGTGGTTTGCAGCTGGAAAAGTGGCAGCCCAATTAGCTAAACCTGTTCATTGAGAGGTAAAGATGTTACCTATTTACAGCCAGCTTGGCTTTGAAGACCCAAATGGTTTCCACCAGCCCTGCTCCTCCGTGTTGTGTACAGAGCTGCTGTAGATTTGATGGTGACAGCTATTGAGAGAGAGTCTGAAAGCCGTGTAGCAACAGCATGTGATTTATTCTGTAGTTCTAAAAGCCAAAATATGATTTCATGCTTTCCTGTTCCTCTTTAGGCTGCCTTTTCTTTCTCTCTTTTTTTTTTTTTTTGTCTTCTTGTGGTACATCTTCTTAATAATTCATTAGCTATTCACTCTTAAATTTGTCCAATAGCCTATTTACTTAATTATGGATAAATACTTACTGGTGAGTCTTTCCTTCCCAAGAGACAATCTCTCCAAGGTGCAGGCAGAAGCTACAGCAAACGTGTTTGGATGATGCTCAAGCTGCAGCTCTTCCCGTGGTGTATGGCAAAGCTGGTATGGGCCAGTTTGGCCTCACATTGGTCCAAAGGATGCTTCCATATGCTTTGTTGGGCTTTTCTGGAAAGATGAGAAATGGCTGTAGTTAGTGCTTATGGTCCAAGCAACTGGAAACTTTTCTGTGTCTGTGGAGGGTCTGATGGTTGGATCCCAGTCTGCCCGGTCCACATGGAAGGGAAGGACTGAGTGGCAAAGGCACGCTGGGAGCTGCCGGTGTCCGTGCAGCCTGGGAGTGGTGGCAGGGATGGGACGCTGGCAGCTGGGACCAGATACGCTTTTCTGTTTCATTCACAGAGTACATGGGGACTGTTTAACCTTTAGACAAAGGCTTTTTAAATAAAATGTTTTACCAAAGGAACAAAATACCAAGGGATGGGGTATAACAATATTTGGAATTCCTCTGCGTTGCAAAATCTGTGTCATAAACTTTGGATGAGCCATTATTGAAATGTGCACATGAGCACTTCTTATTTGGAGTTCTTAAATCGATATACCTAATCAGCTCTTTAAACTATGCTCTAGGCATAGTGAAGTGGAAAGAAATATTCAAAAAATGCTTGCAGAGATCGTCTCTTGGTATTTTTGGTAAATGCACCGTGTTTGCTCTTGGGGGGGCGAGGGGGGGGGGCATTAGTTTGAATTGTTTGTCTTCATGCAGCTTTTAAGTTATTGACAGTAAAGGAGATTCCAAAAATGGCACGTTACCATTTTTACTGTTAATATATAACAAAGAGGTAACCTTCATGAATCCAAAAGTCAAAATGCAGCTTCAGATTTCTTTCTTTAGAAGATGGTATCTTAACTGAGCTCCACCTGGAAGGTGAGGGGTAAAGCCCCTGTGCTGTTTTGCGCTAAGGTGCCTGTCAGTCAGGTGCACTTGGTTGTTTTGAGAAACACAGCAAAGAATTTCAGTGCGGTGAGGCTGGTTTTGCTGCCTATTCACAAAAGCAGAAGTTTTCTGTTGGCTTTCTAGAGCCTGGCTTGACTGCAGCTGTCTGCCCCGGAGGCTCCCTGAGCTCACCTGCCTCAAGGCAGGCAGGCAGATCTCCGGGACAGCACGCTGGGGTGAATGTTGTAGTGTGTGTTATCAAACCGCCAAGAGCCCCTTTCACCATGTTTTTTGTAGTGGTGGGCAGAGTGTGGGCACACAATCGTCTGAAGCGCTGAGCATGGACAGGATGGACAGCCAGAACCTTGAGTCTTTAGTGAAGGAGCATCTTTGATGCCAATCTGTTTGTGAAGTAACAGCTACTGTCTGCAAAGGACCTGATGTGGCCACTTACTGATTATGTGCTTTTTTCCTTCCTATTCTTTCGAATCAGCCTCATGTGCAGAATTTTTCTCAAACTCCTTCTTACTGCTGTTTATCGCTTTCTGCTTTCCATGATTTGCCAATTACTAAAAGGAGGTCTCATAACCAATGCGGCATTAAGAGTAGATCTTAGAGAAATCAGTAGCTTCAGCAACTCTTTCTATTCTCCCTGCTTTTGTGGCTTATTATAAAAGTGTCAATCTCTCGCTGCTATCTAACAAACAACCATCTGCCCTGGATCCATTTCCTCTTGGGCAGTTTGCCAGGAATAACAAATTTAACTTCAGCTCTCAGCTTAAGAAGTTTCACTTCACTGAGTAGAGTTCAAGTACAGTCTATTACCCTGACTAAGTGATAGAAGAGTCCTTTGATGTTTGCTTCTTGAGTGGTTTATACAAGCCAGGGTTTCCTGTAGGAAAGAGAACTGAAGGAAATTCTTGATTGATCAGGTAACCCCTTCCTCGCGATCGTCTTTGAAAGGGCCTGAGTGCCCAGCGACACAACCACGTGGAGATACAAAGAGAGGCTCGGAACGTACTCTACCAGCAGAAGTTACGCACGTTGTGAGGCTGTTGCTCGGTTTATTGGGTGGGAGGGAGCAATCCTGCTTCTTCCACCTTCCTGTCCCCTGCTGCTTTTCTTGCAACTTGTGCTGTGCAGGTGAACTGAGCTGGATGGCAGTAGGGCTCCTGCTGCAGAAGGAGCTGGGCTGCACGGGTGGACCTGGAGCGAGAGGCTCAGGGCAGAGGGGAATGATAGCGTGGGAGAACAAGAGTCCTGCAGCAGCCAGCTGGCAGGTCAGCCTGGCTGTGTCACCCATCCATGGAATAAGGAGGGTCCTCCTGAGCCCTTTCACCTTCAGCTGGGTCTCACCATGAACTCATCTGGAAGATACTGGTTTTCTCCTGTGATGACCAGGGGCTAAGATAACTTTATCACATAAGTGGTTTCAGTGCTGCATTTTTTTGTCTCTCTCTAGCAAGGCATAGCGATGCTTCATTCCCAGAGATTCTGACGTGGAAGTTGGAGGCAGAGGTAGAAGTTGGCTGGAGTATGTGGAGGAAAATAGGGAATGTGTGTTGATGGACAAGGTGATCAGAGCACAGGCACCAGCTAAGAACGTGGAGGAAAGGGAAGAGGTACCAGCAAACCTTGCCCTGTGTCACTCGCTTCAAGACACCCACTGTTTTTTAGTCAGTGGTGATGAACTGCTGCGCTTGATCTCCCAGCGTGTGTATTTAAAAGCTCCCTTTGTTAGCTTGTTGCTCACAGATAATTGTTTTTTTTCTGGGACAATGTGTGTTCACTACAACTTGGCTTCTCCCTGAGCTTTCTAACTGTGGCTGCAGTGTGTGTGGTGAGTGCGGCGTTGCTCTCCTGCCCATGCTGGAGCTTCTGGACGTGGCGCTGGCCCTCACGCCTGCCTCCTTGAACCGAGGGGACGGAGCAGTTTGAGCAGTGTCAGAAGGAGCTGTGCTCGCAGCTCAGCACTACTGGCAGGAGAGGTCTCACTGCCCTTCTTACTTCCTGGCCTTGCAACTCCACTGTATCCCTTGAGCTGGATGTGTTGGGCGCCTGTCAGATGATTATTGAGCTGATTCAGCTCACTAACCCAAAAGAAAATTATCCCCAGGCAACATTGTCACCAATGGCTGAAAGGAGGGCATGAGGAGGTCTGGAGGAAAACAGCCTTTCTTTTGCAATTAGATGTTGCAATACCTGTGGATATTGCATGTTCCGCAGTGTTGCGAGAGAGTCCCTGGAGCAGAACTCATTGAATTTGGTTTGTAAAAGCTTCTCTAAGTATCGACATTGGAAGTTGTGAAATTACCCATTATTCAGTGTGTGCAAAGTAACAAGATAATTCCTAACCTTTTTTTTTTTTTTCCCACACAACTCATTTTGAATTGTGTAGAGGCATCTTTTCCTTCAGCCATATCCATGCCCAAATTCAGGAACAGTGTAAATCCTGAACACTCTGGCTCTCCTGAGCTCTTTTGTTCTATAGTTAAACACTTTAATAAGGTCGAATTATATCTGCAGAAATGCAGATGTTGGAGACCTTGATGTTTCCTCCCATTCCAGCTCCCATGTAGCAGGCAGTTTCGGAATACCCACAGGATGACTGACCAAACCTGGAGATGTCTTTTTTTCCCCAAGTGACCTGCTGTGGATACCCACCTCTTGAGATCTAGACACCTCCCACAGAGAACTTCTGAAACTTTCTGCAGTTAGCCCCAAGAGTGTGTCCTGCGTACCGGCCGCTTGCATTTTCTGGTCAGCAATATTATTTTTAAGCTCTGACATGTCATCTGCTTGTCACATACCTCATTGCTTCACGGCACCTAGGACCTACTCGTGCCTGCAGAAAAAGCTGGCACAGGCTGGCCAGGGAGGGAATTGCTCCTTTCCTACCTGCCCCGTCCCCGCTTACATCCCAGAGCTCTACTCCTAGCTGGGAATGGGGTCTGGTTTTGAAAGAGCCAGTGACTATACATGACAGGGCTGCCTTGAATCCAGGTGGCTCTGCTGGGTCTCTTCCTCCACTACCTGGCTTCTCTGAACCTCTCCTGTAGCCCGCGGCACTGCTTCTTCCCCCCACAGTGGGAGTTTTGGCTCTGAAACTGCTGGCAGTTTTCTTGGGAGTTATTTCAAAAGGAGCTACGCTTTCCCTGTTGGACAGCCAAGATGTGCTTTCTTTGAACAGCCTGTGCACTGCACCTCGTGGGGCCTGCGAGGTCGTCATCCTGCACTTTGGTTCTCTTCCTGCCTTCCCAGAGACCTGCCGCTCATCGGCGAGTTCAACAGTTGCACGTTCCTCTCCTTGTCCTACAGCTCAATGCTCCTCGTTTCCCAGTCTGAGGATGGATAAAGTGATAGTCTCTTGCCAAATGGAAACATAGTTTTTGCCCTCAACAGATTTGCTTTTATCCAACTTGTTTCTTGAAGAAAGACAAAGATGCCAGAAACAGAGATGTCAGCTGAAGCGAGTTGTTTGTCTGACTGCAGGCTCACCCTTACTTCAAAGTGCGGCGTGGTTGTGTGATCAGATTGTCAGGTGCGCATCCGGAGTGCGAGGAAATGAAGTTTACAATGACTGCAAATGGATAAGCTTTAAACAAAGTTGAATTGGCCAAGCCTCAACCACGTTTCTCTTGGTTCTACTCATTAAAATACACGTCCTTAATTTCTCATGAATGCTCTTCTGGACAAAATGTTGGAATGGATTCTGTTATGCTCATCCTATGCAGGTAATAAATATTGCAGGACTCCTCTGGAAAAAGCAAGCGATAAAATGTTGGTATCTTTGCCAAGATTCTCATTTTTTGATTCAATGAAACACATTCCAAGGTGGCTGGAAAACAGAGTTTCTGATTTGTAGAAAATTCTGTTGTTGTTGGCTTTCAGTTTGGTTTTGGACATCAATTTTTAGGATCATCAACTTTGAAGCAGGAAGCCAGGCTCTGTCCTGGCTCAACAGGCTTCTGACCTGGGCAGGTTTGAAACAAGGTATTTCAAATCAAAAGTGTTTTCTTTGGATAAATTCTAATAATTTAAAATGTCGCAGTACTTCACACTGCTGGTCAATTGGAGGTGTTATGCAAAAGAACCAGACTCTGTCCTAGCTGCGTGGAAACCTCCTATTTTCCCTGTGTGTTCTGTGCTTGGGGTGACACAGAGCAGGCACCTCAGCATCCCCTCCAGAAAGTCACCTCTGCACAGGCTGTGGTATCTGCCTGTGTGGCTGTGAGGCTGAAGGGGTAGCTTTTGTGCCTGACTGCAGCTCTGACTGTAAACCTAAAATACACTGACTATTTACACCGAGAAATCAAGCAGCCCTAGAGCAACAGGACTCTGAGCTGCAGCCATTTTGAACTGCCAACTCACTTCCATAGTAACTGGGATAAGGCCTTAGGGGGAGAAAAACGTGACAAGAAACATCGCAAAAATATGAAGCCCCTTTTCTTTAGCAGCAACTGCTCCCTTCCCACAGTTGACAGCGAGGGAGCAGGCGTGAAGAGAACCTGAAGCTTCTTTGTACCCAACACGTAGGCAGCTTTGTGATTGATTTCTTTCGCTAGCAAAGGGCACGTAAGAAATTCCTGCCCTAACGTATTGTTCCTGTCCCAGAGATTTTAGCTGGCATCACGTCACAGAGCCAGTATACACCTGATGGAAAAAGTCCCATATACAAGGAAGGTCAGAGGGAGGAGAAGCCCAGCCCTGACACCTCTCCAGCAAGAATGAAAGAGGAAAATGACTGGTCCCTTTTAGGAAGGCTCCTTTTTTAGGGCAGGTTTGCTGCTTGCTTTTGAGTCACTCCTACTCAGCTGGAGGACCTCACGTTGTCTTTTGCCCAGCACAGGAGGAAATCAAAGCATCTTCCACAGAAACTGTAGGTCCCACCAGCCACTAGAATCCAAGGTCCCTCGAGTTCAGGTTTGGGAGCTTCCCGTATGTTGTGCCAGGGGCTCAGCCTGCCTCTTGCAGTACGTGCTGCTGGTAAAGGTATTACTTTGCAAGTCTGTTTCGAGACCTTCTGGCTTTGGCATTTTTCTTTTGTGGAAAAACACTCTTCCTAAAACTCTGGAGATAGGGTGAGAAGAAGGGGAAACTGAATGCAATAGACGTTTTTACATCGTTATTGAACAATTCAAACAAGAGAGAGAATCCTGAAAGTTCTCTGATGATTTAAAACAATTTCATTTCTTTGGAAGCGCCCTTGCAGGAGCAGTTTCTGTTTTTTTTGGCTGGCCCTCCCCAGCAGCTGTTGCCAGCTTCCTTACAGGTCTGGTAGAACACACATAGGTTCTGGTGTGCCGCAGGACCGTGTGCTCAGTGACGGATTTTGTCTCTGTGACAGTCCGCCCTCCTTGTTTCAAATTTTAAGTCTGCACAAAGGTGAGGGCTTGAGCATCTCACTGCGCAAGCGCAAATGAAAGACACCTTTGTTTGACCCCCTAATTCTCGCTTAGGTCCTTGCTACTAAAGATTCACTGTGTAACTCCCCATTCCAAGTGGCAGTTGGAGGCCAGGAAGAAAATTCGTTATCCAATGTTTGAAATACCTGTTTAGCTGCTGGGAGCCACCATTTGATTTTGAGCAGGATACTTGATGTGTTCGTTTTTTAAGTGGCAGGTAGTTCAGTGACTTCACTCAGCGTTTGCGTTTTATGGGGGTACACGTAACCTAAAGAACAAACGGAAAGCTTGCTATTTCCTGTAAACATTTCTATATAAAAGTGTCACATGAAAGGCTGTTGGATGACAAAAAGACTGGTATGGTCGAGTGCCTGGAAAAAATCACTTGGACGTTATTTTAATCCCTGTCGGTAACTATTCCAACGTGTGCTGTTTGTTTAAGAAATCTAGAACACTGCTTCTGAAATGACTTTCTTTGTACAGAGCCAAGAATGGGGAATCTGCGCATGGGTGAGTAGATAGAGGTTGTCCCCTTCAGGAGAGCAAGACCATGTAAGGGTGCAGAAGGATTTTGACTGTTTTCCCTGGAGTTTAATTCAGACCATGGTGGGTTAGCAGTGGCATAAGCCCACAACCAAAGCCAGTAAGCCTAAAGATCAACAGTCATTAGGTGAATTTCCTTATACTACAACAATATGGGTTGGTAGTGAATTCTCTCTCCTCATCTTCTCAAGCTCTTTAGAATGGTTGAAAGGTTTTAAACTTACCACTTTTGTAGGGCTTTCATCTTTTGGGAACAGTGTTACGCTGCTCTCCTTGTGTAATTATGGTTATGTCTTGGGGAAAGAAAAAAAAAAAAGGCGGAGAAAGAAAGAACCTGGAAAAGCCTGAAGGCAGCCAAATGAAACATGGGAGAACATATTTGGGGAGGATAAAGCATAAATCAAAGATCTTGGAAATATTCAGCAGCGAATTTTGTCTTTTCAGGTGGCAAAAAGATTTTGGTCATTAATTTTGTGTTTAATCTTCTATCCCACCACAGAAACCGAAGTTGAAAGAGCAATCTCTTGCTTTACTACAGAAACAGATTGAGAATTTTGAGCCTTAATATGCCTCCAGTGGAAAGTAAGTGCCAGGAAGAAGCAAAACCATCTCTTTAATAGGGAAATTGGTGGCACAGGTCATCATCTCTTTTGACAAGTCATTTTCTCTTGTGTCATTTGTTGTCTTTGCTGTTGTCTCTAGGAATGATCAAGGAGGCTGCTATGTCATTGGAGAGCAGGAGAGAGGTCGCATGTGAAGCATGTCTTCTGCACCGCCTTTAATTGAACCTTCCCTGCTGCTTTTCCAGGCTGGTGGCTTTTCCGCACAGAATTAGCTGCAGGCAGCGCCTTCAGAGATGCCAGGTTAGCACGACAGCTTGGCTAGAGCAAAAGCCTTGAAAGATTGCAGGAGAACTGAAAACGTTGATGAGGGAAGAATTTTTGACAATGGTAGATGGAAACCAGATAGGTATAAATAGAGGAAGACAGCCATCAAAGGTCGGTAAAACCCATAGTAGAGGAGGACAGGACACGGTCTTTCACTGTTTATAGGACCTTCTTTATACATGTGGCAGTTCTGGACACATGAGCTGGTCTCACACAGCTAGATACTTTTCCCAAGAAACCTTTAAACTATTTTAAATGACCTGTTTTTATTTTTGTGGTGCTTTTCACAGCTGCTTATTTAAAGATCTCAAACAGCCTTCGGGATATTAAGGAACTATGATGTGACTGACAAAATCCCAAACAGCGTTATATTGTCTAGTGGCCAATGGTCTATATTGTATTTATTGAGATGTACCTGTTTGTAACTCAAGAATATTTAGTTACCGGTTGCTATAGTGAAGACATGCAGATCAGAGGAGGAATCAGCATCTTTCCTACCTCCTGATGCCAATGTTCCCAAGCGAGGAGGGAGAGAATACAGAGCCCTTTATTTCCAATATCCCTCTCCTGAGACAATCTGCTTAAAGTCATCTGATTTATCTCTCTAACCCTGGATTCACCTTTTCCTTGAATCCTGATTGACTAACGATGGCTAATTCTTATTTACTATTTCTAATTTGTAGCTCTGCAAGTGCTTTACAGTGAAGGTCAGGGTGGCTGCTCTTATTTTGCAGTGGAGAAGATGAGGTCCAAAGAGGCAAACCAGCCTTGCCCCTGTGATCCTCTTTGTTCTGGCCCCTCTACTGCACCTGGATGGAGGTTTCTGCTGGGAAGCCTTCAGAGGCTGTTTTCCCATCGCAGCAGAGGAGCTGGGGACCAAGCTCTCTCACCCCTTCTCTCCTGCTCACCAGAAATAGCCACCTGACAGGCTGCAAAGCGTGGTCTCTTGGGGGGCAGGTCAGATTATGTGTTGTCCCCAAGTTTTTGGATAAAAGAGCTGCTGAAAAAGGTGCACGTGTTGAAAAGGAGAATTGACCCCTGAGGATACTCCCTCTGCTGTACTTTTCCTAAATGCTGGTAGAGTAAAATTCACTGTTCTTTCTGTGCATGGCAGAAGTTGTGTGATATTGAATTGTCTGGGAAAAATGCCATCCAGTGACTTAAAGCTTTCTCTTTGATCTCTCTGTATTTCCAGTGTTTAAAGTTTCTTTTTTTCTCTCATGCTTTTTTTTTTTTATCTGTTTGAGTTTTTTTTGATGTTGTTTTGGCTTTGTTTTGTTTGTTTGCTTGATTCTTTTTCTTTTCTTTTCTTTTTTCTTCTTTCCTGGTGTGTCCCTGAGGAGGGGTAAGAGGCAGTGCCATCTTCACACCTTTATTGACAGCCTGAAGCAGCAAACCAGTACTAGTGTTAACTACCCAGTGCAGAATCATTCCTGTGTTTGAAATTTATTTTGATATAACCTGAACAAGAAAGAGCTGTTAAAAGCTGTATAGAAGGTGCATTAAATCATCAGTATGGTGCTGAATTCAGATATATGGCTGGGCTGTCAGAAGCTTGATTTGTTCTTCTAGTGGACATCTCGCTCAGCAGCAGCTTGATCTGAGGCCTGTCCTACGCTGTGTGTCCCCTCCCCCATGCTGTGCTGCAGCAACTCGGTCTAAATTGTAGGTCTTCTCTCGTAACTGCAGCCTTGCCCTTTCTGGGCTTTTTTTTTTGTTTTTTTTTAAATTTTTAATTCTTCTGGCATTGCATTTTGTGCTGTACCATCCAGGACAGAGACAAAGTCATACAGGCAGGCAGGTGAAAGCTGTTCTAAGCTTTTCCCTGTCATAGCAACTTGTCAGGGAATCTCTAATAGCTATTTTTATTCTCACATCGGCTGAGTCAAATCCATTCCATTCAAAATTACTGCCCTGGCATTTGAACCTTTCAGGCAGGCTGCCAATGGCAGCACCTTCTTTTTCTCTTGGAAAAGGAGAAAGAAAGAAATAAATCCTTGACGTGTAATTACCAGAACCAGAGAGAATTTGAAATCTGAATGCCACCCATTATTGGATAATGAGCAATTTACGTTAAAGTGAATTGTTACAATTCACTTTAACGTAGCGGTGGTATAGGAGGATTTGGAGCGGGCAGTAACTTATTTCGCTGGAGCAAATCTGATCCTGTACGTAGACAAATGTTCCTGAGAGTTCTTCCTTAAAGACCTATCTCTACGGAGCAGAGAAGGGAGCAGGCAGGAGCGAGCCTGTGCAGCACCGAGACATCAAGTGCATCGTGTGAAACCCTTCTCTCTCAAAACAGCAAATATTACTAATGCATAGCTTCTAATTGAATACTAAGCTATAATTAATAGTTCTTTTCAATTAAGGGGGAGATTTGATGCCCTAAGATCTCAGAATATCAGAAGTAATTAACTGTAGATTAAATTAGAAGCCAAATTAGGCTTAACAAAACAAAATTCTAACTGGAGAAAATGGGTTTATGCTGTAAGGGGTAAGCTTTACATGGGGTAAATGATTATAATTATAATTTGAGTTATCTCTCTTTGTCGGCCCCAAAATATCAAGTTTCTCTATTACATGAAACATAGGTAAGTTTTGAAGGCATTTTCTGTAGCACTGTGGGGTTCAGAGGAGATGGGGGTGTGTGCCAGACTGACACTGGATAGAAACAAATGTAGGTTAGATGGAATTCTAGGACAGCTCAGAGATGTTTTAAGAAAGTGTGATTCTATGATGTTTCGAAGAAGATGAGAGAGGAAAAACAAACAAACGTTTGCCTGTTTTAATAAGACAGTCTGCAGAGATTTTGACATCAGTTTTCAGTGGTAACTGAAAGCTGAAGGGTTTGGGGAAATTGTTGTTACAGAACTGTCTCTGTGGGTAGAGGCAGAGGGATGTTCCTTGATGCCACATCCCAGGATCTGAGCTGGCAGAGCTGATTTCTGTGAAAAACGTGTAAGACACCAATGTGTGTTTCACAGAATGTCAGCAAAGGGGTGCCACCACCACCTTTTGGAAAAGAAATGGCTGGGTGATTATATGATATGTATCCAGGTGGACCTGTCTCTGGAAAATGTGGTTTGGTTTACGGTGTTGAGAAAAGTCAGCTTCTAAAGCAGTTTTGTCAGTGTGCTCATAATTCTATAATAAGCATCCCCCCCGAAATAATCTACCCTCTCTCCTCTTGGATTTTATTTTTGCAGGTACATTGGAGGTGAGGAAATAGAGCCCAGCTCAACAAAGTGGGACAGAGCACAGTGCGGTGAGCTGGTGTCACAGAACATCTGAGTATCCCACATGTCCTGGGGACAGATCGGTCTCCATGTGCCTCAACTGTTGCAGTTTGTGTCAACTCATGCAAGAAGCAAAGGAAAGCAGCCAAAATGTGAAAGGATTAGTTCACTTGTAGGAACAATTTCTGGAAGAGTCAGAACTTTCAAAGTAAGTCCTGCTTTACTACCTGACATGTTAAATGTGCACCTTGTTTTACGCATCTTTTTTCTATAGATATGTAGCTCTTATTGAAACGGTTTTACATCTGATGTCACCTCTGAATGGGAGCAGATTTTTTCCTCTAAAAAGAGAGCAGGGTAAAAATGTCTAAAATTGTGCCTTTATTAGTACTTATTTAACATTAAACCAGCCATACAGCAGCTCCACGTGCTTCCTGCAGTTGCATATGACATGCTAGTGCTGATGCTGCCAGTGCCTTGGGTAGTATAGAAATACTACTGGTCTTGGAGCAGGGTGTCACCAGTAAAATGTCCATTAGACATCTGTGTTGTGTTCTGACATAAGGCTGTCTCAGTTCAATTTTTTTTTTTATCTGGTCAGTTGTGGTATTCTGATGGGACTGGAAGAGATAAGGGTACAGGAAGAGGCTGATAGGGGAAAACCTCATGGGCTACATTAGACTGAGTGGGTCAAACACATGGCACTGTATAGATAAGTCTGTTCTTGTGTGGTAGCAGTTACTTTTGTTATGGAGCAGAGGAAAAGATAGTGCTGCTTCATCCCTGTTTCAATCCAGTAGAAGTCCATTCCTCATCTAAGCTTTAGTGATTGTTTATTCAATCTGACATGATGTCTTCGGGAAGGACGAAATAAAAGAAATATCTGGAGAGGAAAATGCCACTTGGCCTCACAGGCTTGTTCCCCCTTAAGTTTCTCTTAACCCTCAGTTTTCCATTTTGTCACTATATCCTTTAATCCCTTCTCTCTCCATAAAAGTGCCAAGATGTCTCCAAGCCACTTAGACTGCAGTACTTCTTGCCATTTTCTTACTTGGCAACTGATTCCAGGAGTTCAGTATTCTGACCCTGAGTGAAATAGTTTGAATGTGCAGTATACACAATTATTATGGGTTATGACTTCTGACTTTTGAACCCCTCGCCAGAATGCACCATTTAAATCTCCTCATCAGCTCTGAGTGCCGTTACCGGGTCAGCTCCGTGTCAATGTTCCTCTAACAGCATTATGCGAGTCAGAATTTCTTCCCGTGTCTTCTCTCTTGGAAAAACTGCAGCAAAATCTGGGATTTCCCGTTCTGAGGGCACGATCCTTCCACCGTTGTTCACGTCCTCCAGGAGTCATAGGATTGTGTAGCGTATATCAGCCAGTTAGGTGCTTTATGGAAAGTGAAACTGGGCCCAGTAACACATAGTCCTTGTTGTGAATTCCATGGTCCCTGCAACCCTGCTGGACTGCAGTCTGGTCTCATCTGCAGCAACACGGCGAGAAAGGAGCACAAGCAATTTTGGTACATGATCTGATTACAAAAAGAGGTGTTATAACCTGAGAAAGCATTCAGCACGCTGGCATTCCCCACCTGCAGTCATTCCTCTGTGTAGGAAAACATTCTATATGCATTTTGGTTTCAGTGTTTAAAACATTAACAATTAAAAAAAAAAAGGAAAGAGAAGAAAAAAAAGAGAGCAGATATTAAATAGCTGGTCTCACTGCACATGGAAATAGATCATGTGATTTAATTTATTCTTTCTTTCACACACTCTGCTCTGTAGCTGTAGGAAGTAGTACGATATTAAAGAATCATTTTCCTTCCTGGTGCTTCATCCATTTGTTGTATTGATATTGTCAAGAGCTCCTGCAAAACAAACTAGCAGCCCAGACCCACTTAAGTCAGCCAAATGTTAGTCTACCAGTACATATCTTTAGGGAAGAGCGATTTGGTGGAAGGCAGTTTAACTGAGGGTGCAAAATGGACACATGGATGGATTCCCAGCTGGAACCGTTTTAAAGTTTGTGTAAAAGCAGATAAGAATCTCCTAAATTGCACTCTCGGCCAAAAAAAAAAAGAGCAGAAAAAGGCTTACACCACTGAAGTGGTATTTACTATTTTTTATTTCCTTCCTTAGCTTACTATCAGCTATGGGAATTTACAAGCTTTCCAACAAGGCTGAAGAAATCCAGGAAACCACAATGACAGATTCACTTGAAAAGACCATTTCACGAGAGTGAGTTGAGAAAATACGAAATATTTTTTATCAGTGGCTGAAGATGTCTGTTTGTTAGAAACATTGCTAATGCTGCAGTGTAATAAAGGGAGTTTCTCATGCACAGCTGACAGATATTTGTTTGCATCAATATTTTTTTCACAGGAAAGCCACTGTAAGTAATCCAGTTCTCTTGGAAATGACTAAGATTACAAATATTGGGCATATTCTTTAAGCTATTTGTTATTCTCTTTAAAGATTAACTTATAAACAAGACATCTGTTAAGAAATATCTCTGCTTTTGTGAGGTTGCTTGGCTATGCAAGTACCAATAAACATTGTGTGAACCATATAAAGTGTTGATTAGTACAAGAAAAACCTCTCTTGTTCTGAATTTGTTGGGCTTGAAAATTCCTGCGTCTGTTTTGGACCAAAACAACAGGTTGGAAAGGGAAGGAAGCCTTTCTAGAAATATGTTAGTAGCTGTCAGCCAGAACCAGAAAGTGCAGAGGCACACAAAAATGAACGGGGTGGGGGGAAAGGTAAGAAATCCTTGTAGACCTCAAAGAAACGAGTACGAAATAATATAAAATCCCCGGGCTTGAGGTTAGCGTAAGGATTTGGAGCTATTGGTCTTTATTGTTCTATTTTTTTTGAGGAAGATTTTTATCCCCTGAAGTTCTTTTTCTTCCCAAGGACAAATTCAGAGAGCAGACTTTAAGAAATCCTGATCAGATGGTTTTGAGAGAACCCCTGACTGAGAAGTTAGTCCCACAACACCTTGTATTTGAAATGCGTGGCCACCCTGAGGAGTCGCTGTGGTATTTGCTACATCTCCCACTAGTCTGAAGGAATTTTTACTCTTAAGTTGTGCTCCTTTTCCCTTCTCCCACTGTTCATCTTCCCACAACCCTTCTGATCCTGGTGGGCTGGGGATAGAGTGGAGTACATGGTCTTAACTCTTCCACCTTGGGCTCAGAGTCAGGTCAGAAGAACAATTTGTGCACATATTCAGACTTTGGCAGTAGGGGAGTTCTGGGCAAGCAAAATCATCTCCTGCTTTCCATTTCCAGACAAAATTCTGGGGCAGAAAACTTGGGCAGTATGGTAGCCTGGTGCAGAGTGCCTTTATTTGTCCCACAAACTATTATTATGGGTTGAGATGGAGCAATAAATTTGCCAGAGGTGTTTCTCAGATCCCCACCTGAGCTTCCAGAGCAAGCAAAATGAAATAAAATGGACCCAATTTATGTGGAAATCAGTGAGGCACGAAGAGTGTGGAATCTCAAGTGTAATACTCGTGGGAATAGCCTCACTGTTGTAGTTAGTGATGTGCTGCTGTATATCTGAGCGCGTGGATTATAGATGGCTTCTGGAGAATGCTCTTTGTCAGCTCAGCTGTGCTCCTTTTTTTCAGGCTTTGCTGAGTCCTCTGCTTAGCCTGCTGCAGTCTAGTGAGTGCAACTTTCCTTGACTGCTGCCTGCAGGTGATAACAGGATCACACAGAAACAACATACGGACAGCAATGCCCATCCGCAAGTATGTGGGTTTTGTTGGGAGTAAAGCTTCATTTGGAAAAAGGTTTTGGTGCAGATGAAGGCCTATGGTCCCACACTCTCCAAACTATTAGCTGAATTTTTCAAGAGGCTGCTTTTGTGTTGTTTTTTTTTTCCCCCCAGATTCCACAGCATGTTTTCTAGCGTGTTCAACACCAAGAGCTATTAATGTAATAGGATTGAGATTGTTTCCCATAACACAGTGCTCCACTGCCTCCTTGTAAAAAATAATCATGTGGGGGTTTCCGTAGGTTACATGCAGTCCTCAGGATTTTGTAATTTTGTTGGAAGATGCCTACAATTATCAACTAACTTCAGGCTTAATTAGCTTATTAGCTTGTCTTGTAACTCTGCCTGCCCTTTAAAGTTTCAGCTTTTTTCCAAATGTTGCCCAGAGCATCATTTTATAGTTATTTCAATTTTTGTGGCTGCTTGGTGATGAATTCTTCTTGGTTTTGAATCTAGTTTAAATAACTATGCCTATATAGATCCTAGTTTGTACAGAATATTGTACTGGCAGCAGTGTAAACAGAGGGGAAATCACTAGCGGGCTACAGCCTAATAAAAGAGTGATTAGTCATCCTCTTGGGACACAGATGAGTCGGCTCAGGTCAAGACACTTCTGGGAAAACTACATAGCTGGTAAATGTATTACCAGCTGACTGTCAAAGTCCCTGTGCTGTACCAGGAAATATCCCTGGCTTGGGCAATTCCTCCCTTCCTGCAATGACAGAAGCAAACCAACTGCTTAATGACTCATTCTCCCTCCTTCCATTCCTTGCTAGCCGTTCTGGCAAGCCAAACAAATGGCTTCTCTGTGACATTCTCTGTCTTTGTGGGCTAACAACAAAGCTTTTTATTAGATGAAACATTATCTGCAATGTAACATGCAGCCTTTTTTTTTTTTATTATTCTAGTAGACAAGAGGCAGGGTTACCTCACGATCTTTTAAAATTGATTTCATTAATCATGTTTTACTCTCTTCTCAGTTGAGGTCCAGATTTACCATTTCAGAATAAAGCAAAGGCCTTTTCTTTTACTGCACCACATTCTACTGTGATGTGTGGAATTAAAGCCCGTGCTCCCACCTAAGTCAAGACTGCACACTTTGCTCCGTTACCAGAATGTGAAACCAAAAACCCATCTGTTCTTATCAGTATCTCTTCCTTCTCATACTGGTACTTCAGGGGAGGCTTGAAATGCCCTGTTGCAACTGAGCACTGATGTCTCAAGGTAAAAATTATTTCTCAGTCTGAGCTGGAAACATCCATAGCCCCTCTTTATTTTGATAAGCAGGGGTGAGCAGCAGACCCACAAGGCCCTTTGCCTGTTTGTTTTTGTAAGTAACTACTCTCCAAATAACATGTAAACTGCTTCTCTCTCAGCCTTTTTCATATCATCTTATTCTAAACATCTCTAGATATGCTACAAATAGAGATGGCCTTGGCCATTTGTTCGTGACCTCACCCGGGATGAATTTACCAGGGAGTCTGTTCGTTCCTGCCTCTCCCTCCCTTCCATCTGCCCGTGCCTCTGAGCACTTTTCAGTCCGATGTGTCAGCCAGGTCCTGGTGAGCATCACGGCTGGATCCAGGCTTGATCTAATTGCCTTTTGGCTGTAGCCTCATTCCACTGTGCTCCCTTTATCTCATGTGTACCCGGGTGTCAGAGGTGTGGTACCATCCAGGGATTGGGGACAAACAAAGCCGGTGGGAGTAGAACTGTCTGGAAATGTTCCAGTGACGTCAAGGTCTACAAACACAGATCTGTTGAGGCTGGAACGTTTGGAATTACATGCACTTTTGCTGAATTACTGCAGCTTTGCTAAAGAATATAATCTTGCATCTGGCATATGGCTATCTTGGGAACCTGATCTCACTGCCTCCCAGAGCCTCAGATCTCGGGCTGACTGGCAGCAGGAAACTTTGGGAGCTCAGCAGAGGAGCAGCCCGTCTAGGGGACCTGCTCTGGAAGGTGAGTTCCTCGTCTGGCACCGTTTCCAGCTTCAGAGCTGTAGATCTCAGAGGTTCCAGACACTTGGCCTCCTCGCATGTGTGAGTATATTCTTTGGCAAATCCCCGTACAGTGCCAAAACAAGGGACTGAACACGTTTCTATTCCTACAGTGTGGGACCTGCTTTGTATTTGCTAATTCCACCATGACAGACATTTATACAAAGAGCAATTGTGGCTCAGAATTTCACTAGCAAATGTATGTGTATCTATACATTTCAGAATTTGTGTTCTGTGAGCCATATCAGACTTAGGGTTTGCTTTTGAATGAAAGACTCGTTTAACTTGCCGACACAATGAGAGTGATGCACCCGTCCTCTCTTACAGCAAAGGAGTTGCAGCTGAAGACACGTATCTCCCGTTCATTGTGACTTTGCCGTTGCAGATGTAGACCTGTGTGGTCTCTCATGACACATCTGAGAATGTTGCAATGTGTGGCCGGTTTGGAGACACGCAAATAAAATTGTCAAATGGTTTTGTTTGATTCGGGCTGTACGTGCCAGTGATGTTCAGGTAATAAATAACTTTCTGCAAACAGATAAAATTGTCTAGAGTGCAATATATTTGTATACGTAGCCCTTCCCTGATGCTTTGGTCGCTTTCCTACCCTGGCCAGAACCGCACTTTCTAAATCTATTAAAAACTTGAATTCATTTCAGAAGAGGAAAAAAAAAAAAGTTTTTTTGTCACAAGAGTTAGATTATTCCACTCTAGTAGGCATCAGGAAGGGTCTGATACTGCTGGGTTAGAGAAGTGTGATTCTTATTTTTTTTCTGAGTGACCTTTTGAAGCTCAATATTCCAAGAGCTTGGCGATGGACACTTTACAAACCTCAGGGTAAGATGTGGCCTGTGGCCTGTCAGAGGCTCCATGTCGCAAGCTGAATGGGGTTCCAAGTCTTCAGACCGATAAATCACGTACATGGCACCAGGGAGATTCAGATGTTAAACTGCTCCTCTCCTGATGATAAAGCTCAGTTAAGTATTCCTTAAAGAATTTAATACGTAGGCCTCAGTCCTACAGTACAAGGCCCATTGATTCCCTGGCTTCAGCTAAGGATTTACTTGAAGACATGTGTCCTCCAGCACAACCCTCATGGCAGGGTAGAACCGATTCTCCCTTATTTTCGTTCCTGCGAAGCTTTTACCTGAGAATAGCGACAACCAGTGTTACAGCTGTACAGGCACTGTTCTTGATGGCATAAAAGTCCTAGTGGTCTACAGAATTTGAATCTGACTGGTACTTTTGTCTGACTGAGCAGATCTAGTTATTACCTACCATTACAGATTTTATTTTTTTTTCTATTGCTGTCATTGTGAATAGGAATTTAGAGATAATAGACAATAACATTGATGCCACAAAGTGTGTGCCTGAAACTAGAATGCTGTCTTGGTCCTGTGGATTTTAATTTGTGATAGGGTTCTCAACTCTATTTGAAAAATCCAGGTAGAATTATGCTTCTGGCTTCACCCATCTCTTTGGGACTCATTTCTTGCAAGGAGAACCGCTCTATTGAAGTCTTTTCCACAGAGAACTCTTGGTAGGATGAGGAGCATAAGGAAGCTGTGACTGAAGCGCCAGCTCTGACATGGGAGTGTGTCAGCGCTATGGGAAGATGGTAAAAGAGCCTGGCTCCTGCGTAGTGCAGAGGAGCGACACAGCTGGGCGTGAAGTCCAGGTGTCCTGAGCCCCAGCCCACTACTCCGTCCATCGTGCCTCTAAAAGAGCAATGTTTGCGAAGTGCTGTAGGAAATACCCGCTTTGCCTGGGTTTCACCCCGGGAATGGAATGCTAGGTCAGCAGTATTTGTTTTCTTATCGTGATCCCCCTAATTTTTACTTTTTAAGACCTCTCTTTGTGACAGAGCCTCTTGCAAACTCAAAACATGTTGCCAGTAGAGCTTGGAAAATCTCTTGCAAGTCATTGATACTTGTAAAATGGTGATTCCCAAACTTTGCCTGTGGAGCTTGGAAAACAGTGCTGGGAGGAGCCCACCTGGCAGCGTGTCAGCTGTGGTCCTGTGTGCTGCTCCTATCCAACGGACGACTAGATTTGAGAGTGAAGCACGGCTGGTCCTGCCTCTCCCTGCACCAGATTCCACCCTACTGCCCTTGTTCTGAAGTTAACGGGTTTAGAGATAGGAACTCGCGGTGTGTTTCTCGCTCTGGAGCTAAATAGATTCCTGCACTTAAAAGCCCCACCACCCATTGCTACGAATCTATTAAACATCTCCAGTTAACTATACAACCTCCTGCTTCAGCAGCTGGGCATGTAAATTCCTGTGACCAAATAGCTGCACAGTTAACTGCTTTCACATGTGCTCTCACCATGCCCACCTCAAACCACGAAATCCTAGCCCAGCTTCGCCTCATGGGCAGCTGGTGACCAGGCCATGGTTGTTTTGGGGCTGGGATGGAGCACCCTGGAGCCTTGATCCTTAGGACTCACTGGGAATGGGGCAGAGGGGGAGTGGGCGGAGGCAGCCCAGGCAGTGGAAGGACCTCTGGTTTGCCCTCATCCTCCTCTCCTGCTGGCACCAAAAAGCCCGTGGCCGCTATGGGAGGCCGGGCTCGCTTCCAGGCTTCCCCAGGGGCCAGTCCTGCTGGAGCTGGGCAAGAGAGTCGTGGTGGCTCCGCAGGTATGCGTGGCTCGGTGTGCCCTGGTGTGCAGCCTCCCACCGCACTTAGAGGGGGGAAACGGCTTTTATTTTTCTAGCTCCCAGCCTCCGGAGAGGTTTTTGTTCAAAGCAAAACAATGCGCCGAAAGCACCGGGCACCTGGAGGGGCAAATCGAGCTGGTTTCCCTGGCCCTGGGGCCGTGCTCTGCGCGGCCCAGAGGGCAGCGGGGCCAGCCCGCCGGCGGGAACCAGGACGGCCGGGGTCTCTAAGCACCCGGCCACGTTAGAAACAGAAGGGCCACGTCGCCATGCTCTGGAGCAGGGGCTGGGGAGTCCTCAGTGAAGGGCAGCGGTTGATCGGAAAGGCAGGCGCGAATGGCGGCGGCGGCGCTGGCAGCGTGTTTGCCTTGGCTGCTCCCAGCCCCGCGCCGCAGCCCCGAGCAGGCCCCTGGCCGCCGGCCAGGCTGTAATGTTTCCTTTTGCTGTTGTACATAAAGGCATTCAGGAAAACAATCGAGGGCAATGAGGTCCTTCCTGTTCCGTTCGGGCGGCGAGCGGAGCCCGGGACGCTCCGTGGGGAGCCCGCCTGGCCTGAGGGCAGTGGCAGGACCTGGGGCTGCGCGGGGTCCACTCTGAGAGAGCCGCCATTTG